>QJPP01002456.1:0-357909 GCA_003996215.1 Jaltomata sinuosa | reverse complement strand
TTCCTTTCAGAGACATCTGTATATATAGTTTTGGTTTACTTGTACTCCATGTATGTAGTTTGGCTCTGTACTATGATACCAGGTCTTGGGGTTTGGTTTAGTTTTCGGCATTTGTATATATTTACATTCATATTATCTATTTTATTCGTCTTGTTCTCTTATTTATTAGATAGTAGCCCATTACTAGCTGTTCTGGGCTACAGGGATTGGTTCACCTACCGGGGGTTGTAGGTGCCATCATGACCGGGAAATCGGGTCGTGACATATATTCATTTAAATAAGCTTAACTTGTGTTCATAAACTGATGGATATGATTAATGTTTCAGGTTGATACATTTGCAAAGATAGAGTTTGGTTTGGCATAAATAATTAGCTTGTGGATGAGTGGATGTGTTATGATCAATGAAGGGAAGAAAGACAAGCTTAAAGAGGTGTTTAAAGGCAACTACAAACCATGGAACACGAAAAAAGGTAGAGAGATTGTGTTAGAGTGGGAAATTGGAAACCAAAACACACCCCCATGCCACAAAAGTTATGCTCCATTTTATTGGCGTGGCACGGAGATGGTCACAAATTGGATGGCAAATTACAGTGGTGCCTCTGAGATAAGGGTGTGCCACGCCAATGAGCCTCTTATATATGAGGGTGCCATGAACTTGTGTCACCGCGATAAGAGGGTGCCACGGACTTGTGTCACCGCGATAAGCAGGTGCCACAGACTTGGGTTTTTTCGGGTATAAATTGTCCTACACTATAAATAGGACACTTAGCTTCAATTGTAAACATTCTTGGATGGTTTTGGATTGAAAAAAAAAGAAGAGGGAGCTGCCTTTAGGGTTCTTATCTTTCTCTTTTCCATTACTTAATTTTGGTATGAACTACACTAATTGTGTAATTGTGAATTAGATTATGAGTGGCTAAACACCCTCTTTCTAGGGTTGAGGCTATGACATGAATGCTTGATTATGGTTTTATAGTTAGTTTATATGTTTATCATGTCATATTATTGTTCTTGTGTTCTTGTTATACTATTCTAAAGCGTCATGAACTTTAGGATAAATCTATGTCTCAAAATGAATTAACCATAGGAGTGAAGGGACAGAATGAAGAACGTAGGGAGAGTGGATCATGTTTTTAACTATTAGATATTAATTGTAAAGGATGATTTGCGGTTGGGATAGCGATATACCTAAACGCCCCCACTTGGTTGATGAAACAGGAGGATAGTTTAATGCATCTGAATTAAAGACTCACATCCTCACTCAATGATGTAGTTATGAGATTAATTTAGGTAGATGACTTAGAGGATGACCATTCCCAAGTTGTAATATCAACCCTGGATCTTTCCATATATTGTTTACAATCTGAATTTTAGATCGTTGTTATTTCTAGAATTTTGTTTACAAAAGAAAAACTCAAACTCTTCTTGGTTACGATTCGCACTTGTTTGACTTCAATAGTAATAATTAAGTTGGATAATCTACTAAACACCAAGTCCCTATGGGATCGATATTCGGCTCGCAAGATCCAGTTTATTACTTGCACGACCACGTACACTCGCATGTGAACTTGGGAGCAACAAGACTTGTGTCACCGCAATAACAGGGTTCGACGGACTTGGGTTTTTTTGGGTACAAATTGTCCTACACTATAAGTAGGAAACTTAGCTTCAATTGTAAACATTCTTAGACAGTTTTGAATTAAAAAACAAAGGAGGGAGGCTGCCTTTAGGGTTCTTATCTTTCTCTTTTCCATTACTTAATTTAAATTATGAGTGGCTAAACACCCTCTTATCTTTAGATTATGAGTGGCTACACCTTCTTTCTAGGGTTGGGCATATGACATGAATGCTTGATTATCGTTTTATAGTTGGTTTATATGTTTATCTTGTAATATGATTGTCCTTGCGTTCTTGTTGTACTATTCGAAAGCGTAATGAACTTTAGGATAAAACTAAGTCTCAAAATGAATTGACCATAGGAGTAAAGTGACAGAATGATGAACGTAGGGAGTGTGGATCATGTCTTTAACTATTAGATAATAATTGTAAAGGCTGATTTGTGGTTGGGATAGCGATATACCTAAATTCCCCACTTGGTTGATGAAACATGAGGATAGTTTAATGCATCCAAATAATAGACTCACATCCTCACTCAACGATATAGTTAAGGGATTAATTTAGGTAGATGACTTAGAGGATGACCATTCCCAAGTTATAATATCAACCCCGTAGATCAAAAATCACGATAAACACCAACACCGGCTAGAAACCATAGTTACGCATGAATGTGAAGTAAATGCCTCAACCCTGGATCTCTCCATATATTGTTTACAATTCGAATTTTAGATCGTTGTTATTAGAATTTATTTTACAAAAGCAAAATTAAAACTCTTCTTGGTTACGAATCGTACTTGTTTAACTTCAATAGTAATAATTATGTTGGATCATCTGCTAAACACCAAATCCTTGTGGGATAAATATTTGGCTTGCAAGAGCCATGTTATTACTTGCACGACCACGTATATTTGCGTAAGTGCTTGGGAGCAATAAGTTTTTGGCATTGTTGCCAAGGACTTGAAAATTAGCAACCTTCTAATTTTAAGTTTTAATATTTCATTTGATATGTGCTAACAACTTGGTCTTAGCTACTATATTTGCAGGTACAAGTATGAATCTTGAGCAAGCTAGCAAGGGAGAGGGAATTGGTTGAACCACATCCCGAACCTGAGCAATGCTTGCACCAATTGAGAATAGAAGCAAAACTTCTCTATCTAATCCTGCAAGTTCAACAAGCTGAGACTATTCCTACAGTCAAGGGTGATGAACAAACAGCCCGCAGGACAGTGGCAATCCCACTCGCAACTAATATGACCTTCTGCATTCAGAAGACGATCACATGAGGCAAATTTGAGCTGAAACAGAACATGGTGCAATTATTGCACACAAGTGGACAGTTTACTGGCTTGTCACATGAGGATCCACAGGTCCATCTTCAAAAAAAATTGGAGATAAGTGACAAATTTATTCCCGCAGGAGTCTCCACACACTATGTGAGGCTCACACTTTTTGCATTCTCACTTTTGGGAGAAGCAAAGAAATGGTTGAAGGCAGGACCTTTAAACTCAATCATAACTTGGGATGACTTAGCAAAGACATTCCTCATTTGATTTTTTCCATCAGGCAAAACTGCAAAGTTGAGGAGCGAGATTTTAAGTTTCAAGCAGAAGCCAAATGAAAATCTCTATCATGCATGGGAGAGATTCAAGTATCTTCTCAGAGATTACCCATATCACTAATAAGCCAATGAGGTACTAACTCATACTTTTGTTGAAGGTCTTGACCACAATACGAAAATTTTGCTAGATTCAGCGGCAGGTGGTTAGGCTTTGGAAAAAATCTATGATGAGTTGTACGCTCTCCTCAACTGTATTGCACAAGGTAATCTAGAGTGGCATGGTGATATGTCAAAAAATATAGTGAAGAAGCCTGCAGGTATGCTCGAGGTAGATTGTGTTACAGCAGTGGCTGCACAATTAGTCACTTTATAGAACCAGGTGATGACTCAGTTCAACAAACTGAGTATGGATCAACCTCAGGCTCAGGTTAATGCATTGCAACATGTAAGACATGGTGTGAAACTTGTGGTATTAGTGGTTAATCGGCAGGCTTGTCTGGAGCGAATTCAGAGTTGGTAAACTTTGTGGGCAATGCACAAAAAGGTTATCAAAACAATGGGAATGCTTATAACTGCAACTGATAAAGCCAATCCAACTACTCTTAGGGCAATAATCAGGGCCAATCTCATAATTTTTAGTAGCATCAAGGTGTGCATACCAACACACATGCTAGAGAGGGCACGCTAAAAATGAGATTAAATGATGAAGAGGTGGTCTTCAGAGTGTACAACGCACTCAACACACCCTTACACTACAAATATTTATGTATCATCATAGATATGGAAGTGGATGAGTGTGGGGTGGTAAAGAGTGAACCTTTAATTACCTCTTTGGACTCTCTCATAGAGTTAATCGAGGTGACAAATAAACCTGAACCTGAAAAACATGAATGGAATCCTGAGAAGATAGGTGTAAGAAAGGCTACAGACCTTAATTGTAAGCACATAAGAGAGAATAAAATAAGAAGAAGATAAGCCCCGAGTAGGAGGAAGAGGATGAGAGAATGTGGATGAGAGTTGTGATGTGATTCATGCCTGACAAAAAATCAGGCACTACTGGGAGTTAACCCAAGTTAAGGTAGTTATTTTCTATTTTGTGTTTTCTTTAGTATCACCTTTGGTTTTGTTTTTGTGTTATATTGACAGGTTAAAGGGAAATCTGAGTACCTGAGATCGTAGATAAGGAGCATGGAAAACACTAAGTATGAGGTCCTCTGAACCTTTCTATCTTTACTTTTAATTTATACTTTGGGGATAAAGTATGATTTTTAGTATGGGGTGGGAATCTTCTGATATTGTTTAGGGTGAAGCGCGCTATAGGATTTCTATTTTTATTTATTTGTAAGTTTTTAATTAATTTAAAAGAAAGTACAAAAAGAATTTTTGTTTGTTTGTTGTCAGTCTTGGTTTTTGGTCTATTTAGTAGAAGCACACTTCACCCACCCCTCCTTTGAACCCAGTATCTTTTTTGATTTTTAGGAATGAATAGAGATTCCCTTGCTAGGTGCTACATATGATTACTTATTGCAAGTTGGTGTTTAATTTTATGGCATGATTGGAAAAATTGAATGACTACTGTGAGACACCTAGGCTCTTTTATCTGACTCTTGTTGGCTTAAATTTGAATTCTTGAAATAGCTTGGTTGAGAATCTATAGGTATCCTTCTTGATTTGAACATGTGCCAAGTGTGAGTGAGGTTTTTGTTATATTCTATATTGCATTTTGGTGTCTAGAACTTGCCCCATGTGTCTGCAAAGCGAAATAAGGGATGTTGAATACAAGGTCAATGCAAGTACTGAATCTGATCTGTGGGAGCTACTATTAACCGACATACCCCAAGCTGAGCTAACTATGGGGCTAACCTGTAACCATGGCTTGGAGGGTGTTCATACCTTGCCAAGGGTACAAACAAATCTGATGTGAATCCACTAAACTGATGTCCTCAAGGGACAAGGGTGTCATGCCTAATTTTACGGGTGACCCCTTTAGAACCTATGGTGGCATCATAGTTTTGGGACTCAGGGACTTCTACTAAAGGTCTCAGCCTAAACTAACGGGTGAGCCTTCATCCCTCTGTCAACTCGGTGCTAAGTCTACTCCCAACTGAATATATAAGCAATGAATGCAAACTGAAATACTGGATAGCTCAAATACTGATATAATTGAGAATGCACCATCATACTGAAAACTAAAGGCATTCAAATCATGAAACATAACTGACTAAATTATCTGACTAGAAAGTATAAATTATGAGTACTGGAATTAACACATGCTAGGGTTACTAAATTTTGTATGTATGGCTATCCTATGTTCCCAAGAAAATATGTAATGAATTTCATACAAGCAATAAAATCTGAATTTCAATGATTTCATAAGGTCTACGAACCCTAGGTCTGAAGAACTAATTGAAAACTGAAGAAGTAGATGGAATCTAGGGACTCAATGGGTGAAACGGACCCATTGATGAAATCCCACATACCTGGAAGAGAATTTATGGAGGAAATCTTGGGATTGAAGCCTGAACTTGAGAAAGACCTTCTGCTTGTTCTTGAGAGGAAAAATGTTTCTTTTCTCTAAAACTTGCTAAGTACCGATTAGTTTAGGGAGAATGGGGAAATAAGAGTGAAAATCCCTTTAATTACCCCCAAAATGACTAAGGGTCAGAGTTAAAAGGGTAGGTAAAATACCAAAATGCCCTTGGAATTAATTAAGAAAACAGCTGGGAAAAATCACGACTCAGGTTCCATGGACAGGTTTCACGGTCTGTGAATGCTTCTATGACCCATAGAAACCCTGTTGTGGTTTCTACCCATTTGTCAATTTGCGGGTCTGAGTTCCACGACTTGGTTTCATGACCCGTGGAACCATTCATGGTTTATGGAACCCTATGTTAGTTCCTGAGGGATTGATGACCTTCAGGACTGAGTCCTATGAGATCATTCCATGACTCGTGGATCACTCCATGGTTCGTGGAAACAGGTTGTAGTTTCAGAGGAAAATTTTGGTCTCAGGTCTGAGTTCCACGAGTGGAGTCCACGGCTCGTGGACTATTCCATGGTATGTGGTTTCACCTCATGGACTTGACCTTGAAAGGGCTGGCCTCTATTCTGAGTTCCACTAGTCCAGTCCACGACTCGTGGACTATTCCACGGCTCATGTATCTCGCTCGTGGATCTGGCTGTGTCTGGGAAATTTTTATTTCTGGTTTTTCTGAGCTAGGTCTAGGCCATGAATTTTTGGGGTGTTACATATTAGTTGTGAGTGGGATTTCCACTTCGCGCACTGTCTTGCGGGCTGTTTGTTCATCACCTGTTTGTTCATCACCGTGACTGTAGGAATATTCTCAGCCTATTGGACTTGCTGGATTGGATAGAGAAGTGCTGCTTCTCTTCTCAATTGGTGCAAGCTTCGCTCAGGTTTGGGATGTGGTTCAACCAATTCCCTCTCCCTTGCCATCTTTCTCAAGATTCACACTTGTACCTGCAAAATTTAGTAGCTAAGACCAAGTTGTTAGCACTTATCAAATGAAATAGTAAAACTAAAAATTAGAAGGTTGCTAATTTTCAAGTCCCCGACAACGGCGCCAAAACCTGTTGCTCTCAAGCGCACACGCAAGTGTATGTGGTCATGCAAGTAATAAAATGGCTCTTGCGAGCCGAATATCGATCCCACAGGGACTTGGTGTTTAGCAAATGATCCAACTTAATTATTAATATTAAATTCAAATAAGTGTGAATCGTAACCAAGAAGAGTTTGAGTTTTTCTTTTGTAAGCTAAATTCTACAAATAACAACAATCTAAAATTCGAATTGTAACCAATATATGGAGAGATACAGGGTTGAGGCATTTACTTCACATTCATGTGTAACTGTGGTTTCTATCCTGTCATGACCCAATCCACCGTGAGTGGCACCCACCCAACTCCTGGATGATAGAACCAATAGTGTTCAATCCTTGTCTAGACTAACATCCTAAAACCAATATTAGAATGTAAACTAGTAATCAAAACAATTCAAAAACTAATCATAATCATTATCTTGTGGAAAATCCCTCCTAGAAACTGAAAGTCATTGTACCAAACATCAATACCAAATATCTAGAATACGGGGATGCAACCCCAAAAGATAAAATAAAATAGTTTTAAGTCCGAAACAAATGGAGTGAAACTCTAAGAATAACCCAAGGTAGCTCGAAACAAGCAGCTCACCGTTGAAAGTCAGAATTGTCGGTGCTAAATGCGAGGTCGCGTCTCAGACGCTGGTAGATTTCCTGTACTCACCAAAGACAAGCAAGTGCAGTATCAGTACACCACCCTGTGTACTGGTAGGATCATCAGTCAGTTTTTAAGTAAACAACATATATCACAGTACAACACATTCAATTAAATATATGGAAAACATGCAACAAGTATACAGGCCCTAGACTACAAGTCTCTACCTACCTTATACCAGCATGAAATCCATCTCTTACAATTCTATACCACGAACATGAGCCATTAACTATACCCTTCTGTCTAGCCCAGACCCACCCTGGAATTCCCTGTAGACACATACCAAAAGTTATGCTTCAACCCGGCTTAAACCAAGACCAACACAGCAGTTATACAAAGTTTCCGGCCACTCAAGGACCACCTGCAATAACACCTTTAAATAGACAACCCGGTCTACTCACGGAACCAATATCAAGTGTCACATTCAGTAAAATAACCCGGTCCACACACAGAACCAATATCAGCCAATGCAATACAATACTTAATGAAATAATGCAAGATGCAATAAAGTAAACCTGTACCATGCGTGGTACCCGTGCTAACTGAATGTTATACCCGTACCAGGCGTGGTACCCGTGCCAACCATTTGTTATACCCGTACCAGGCGTGGTACCTGAACCAACCGAATGTCAACAACCACAGTCAATATATGAACACACACAACTTGCATCTCGGATTCCTCTCTCGTTCTTGGTCTAAAAACAACACACAATACTTATAATTAACACACAAGACCTGTACATTACCCGAATTATACCAAATCCCCAAACCCCAGGCCACTCATGATCATCCCACCCTTTTCTCAGGCTTTTCCACCATTAATTCTCCTAGTTCTATCATTTTTTACGGATAAAACAGGAAACTAAACAACCTATGATCATAATAATGTACTTTAATCCATACCCAATAACACACATGCTTGGAATCCCCTTCCTTCCCCGAATTCCACCATCCCTAGGTTATTCTAACCTTTTCCCAAATTCCCTCCTAGCAATTCTACCACATAGGAAACGTAATACAAAGATTGGGGAACGAAAACCTTACCTTAGGAAATAATTTTGACGGAAAAAGGAAGAAAAACATCTTGAATCGCCTAGCCCTTCTCCCAAAATGAACTTGTGAAAAACTGAATGTTTTGGGTGCTGTTTCTGCATTAAAATCCCATCGGCCCGCTATAGCGGTCCCCGCTATGCTATAGCAGTAAGCTTCCACTATAGCGGTCTTAAGTAGGTTGACTGCCATTTGACCGCCTCTATAGCGATAATTTCTACCACTATAGCAGTGGTCGCTATCGCGCGTGACTGTGCTCATTACAGACAAAATATCCGGAAATCTACCAGTTTTAGCCATTTCACAACACACATGTTTCCCCCGACGTCCTGAAATAACCCCTTCACGTCAAACGTAATTTCGGGAGTTCTACTTACCGAAATGCAATTCCGAAAAGTCTCCCGGACTCCTTTATGTCTTAGATACGTGAAAAACTAGCTCAATCCAAGACACCTAAAACCATCTTTACCCGGATTACTTAGACTCTACCTCGCTCCAAAACTGGCCGAGGCTAGCCTAGCCCTAAATTTCAAACTCCCAAACTCGGAGTTTTCTAACTCTAAAACTTGGCACGATTGGACTACCCGTAATGATGGACCCAGTCGTTACAACAGATACCAATTTACCCATCATTCGTCCCCGCACAATCAAACCCAAAATTATGGAGATAAAAAGAATGAAGTGTAGTACCTGAATCCTCAAACAATCGAGGGTACTTATCCCGCATGTCCTTCTTGGTTTACCAAGTGGCTTTCTTAACTAGACGATGCTTTAACTGAACCTTCACCATATCAATCACCTTTGTCCTAAACCTCCGAACATCCCAAGCAAGAATCAAAACTGGTTCTTTCTCATAACGAAGATCCGTATCGAAAAGTATCTCATCCCACTTGATGATGTAATCCCCATCCCCATGGTATTGCTTGAGCATGGATACATGGAATACCGGATGGACGCCCGACAAACTAGGTGGCAGTGCTAACTCTTAAGCCACTGGCCCCACAAATTCAAGCACTACAAACGGACCGATGAACCGAGGGCTAAGCTTTCCTTTCTTAGCAAACCGCATAACCCCTTTCATGGGTGATACCTTTAACAATACATACTCACTAACCTGAAAGTCCATGTCCCAGACCTTGCGATCTGCATACTCCTTCTGCCTGCTTTGAGCAGCCAACAACTTGGTCTGTATACCCCTTACCTTTTCCTGCACTTCCTTCACTAATTCTACGCCCAGAGGCTTCACATCACCTTCCTCAAACCACCCAACTGGTGATCTGCAGTTCCTCTCATACAGGGCCTCGAACGGTGCCATATCGATACTGGAGTGGTAGCTATTATTGTACGAGAATTTGCACAACGGTAGAAACTGGTCCTAATGACCCCTAAAGTCCATCACACCTGCTCTCAGCATGTCCTCCAATACCTGGATCGTCCTTTTCGACTGACCATCATTTTGAGGGTGGAAGGCTATGCTAAAAGTGAGTTGTGTACCCAACTCTTCATGTAACTTGCCCCAGAACTTAGAAGTAAACTGTGTACCCCTGTCTGAAATAATGGACAGTAGTACCCCATGCAGTCTCACAATCTCTTTCACATAGATCTTAGCCAATTGCTGCGAATTGTAATCTACCCTGACCTGAATGAAATGGGCGGACTTGGTCAGCCTTTCAACAATGACCTATATTGAGTCATATTTTCCCAATATCTTGGGAAGACCCACCACGAAATTCATGGCTATCCTTTCCCATTTCCACTCTGGAATGGGCATTCTCTGAAATAGTCCTGCAGGTCTTTGATGTTCATACTTTACTTGCTGGTAGTTCTGACATTTGGACATAAAGTACACTATGTCCCTCTTCATGCCGGGCCACAAGTAACGCTGCCTCAAGTTCCTGTACATATTTGTCACACACAGATGAATTGCGTATCGAGAACCATGAGATTCTGCCAAGATTTTCTCTATCATATCATCCACCCAAGGAACACAAATCCTCTCCCTAAAATGCAACACTCCACCAGAGTCTAACATGACGTCTCTGGACTCCCCGGATATTACCTTACCTCACAACTTACCCAGTTTCGGATCCTGAAACTTTTTTGCCTTTATTTCCTCTATGAAGGTGGCCTTGACCTCAATGCTGGCCAACAACCCACCTTGATATGAAACACCCAAGTACATGAACCTCCAAAGCCCGAATCTCCTTAGCCAATGGTCATTTGGATATCCCCAAACAAGCCAAGCTACCCATGCTAACAGTTTTCCAGCTCAATATGTCTGCCACCACATTAGCCTTACCCAGAAGTTACTGAATTGTCACATCATAATTCTTCAATAACTCCATCCATCTCCTCTACCTCAGATTCAAATCCTTTTTAGTGAAAATGTGCTGCAGACTGCGATGATCTGTGAATACCTTACACTTGACATCATAAAGATACTGTCTCCATATTTTCAACACAAAAACCACCACTACCAACTCTAAATTGTAAGTCGGGTAATTCCTCTCATGCACCTTCAACTGCCTGGATGCATAGGCTATCACATTCCTATCCTGCATCAACACAACACCCAAACCAGAATGTGAAGCATCACAGTAAACAACAAAGTCTTTACCTTCAACCGTCAAGGATAAAATAGGGGTTGTGGTCAAAAGTGTCTTGAGCTTTTGGAAGCTCTCTTCGCACTTGTCGGACCACACGAACGGTACCTCCTTCTGTGTCAGCCTGGTCAGGTGAGTAGCAATAGAAGCAAAATTCTTAACAAACCTCCGGTAGTACCCCGCGAGCCCAACAAAACTCCTCACCTTGGTCACAGAGCTAGGCTGAACCCAACTCTTTACTGCCTCAATTTTCTGGGGATCCACCATCTCCCCTTTTTCCGACACTACATGCCCCAAGAATGCCACAGAAGTCAACCAAAACTCGCACTTAGTGAATTTTGCATAAAGCTTTTGGTGGCTCAAGATATCCAGCACAATACGAAGATGATTAGCATGCTCCTCCCTACTCTTAGAGTAGATCAAAATATCATCGATGAACACGATAACGAAGGAATCCAAGTAAGTCTTAAACACCCCATTCATCAAACTCATGAATTCTGCCGGCGCATTGGTCAAACCAAATGACATTACTAGAAACTCATAATGTCCATACCGAGTCTGAAAAGCAGTCTTCGGAATGTCCTCAAGTATAATCTTTAACTGATGGTACCCCGACCTCAAGTCAATTTTTGAGAACAGTGATGCACCCTGAAGCTGGTCAAACAAATCATCTATACGGGGTAGTGGGTATTTATTCCGGATGGTCACCTTGTTCAGCTGCCTATAATCTATGCGCATTCGCATACTACCATCATTTTTCTTTACAAATAAGACCGGAGCATCCCAAAGTGAAGCACTGGGACGTATAAATCCCTTATATAGGAGTTCCTGCTACTGAGTCTTAAGTTCTCTTAACTCTGCCGGAGCCATACGATACAGAGGAATGGAAATGGGATGAGTGCCTGGCTCCAAATCAATACAAAAATCTATGTCTCTGTCCGGAGGCATACCAATCAAGTCTATTGGAAACACCTCTAAAAATTTAGAAACCACTGGAACTGACTCAATAGAAGGAGACTCCACACTATCATCCTGGAGATGAGCCAAAAAGGCTAGACACCCCCTTCCCACTAACTTCCTAGCCCGAACAAACGATATTATCTTAACTAGCTTAGGCCTGTACATACCCTCCCACTCTAGTCTATCCTTACTTGGAATCTCTAAAGCCGCAGTCTTGGTGTTATAGTTCATCACATCATGATAAGGAGATAGCCAGGTAATTCCCAAGATAATATCAAAATCAGCCATATCCAGAATTACCAAGTCTACCCAAGTATGCAACCCCACAAACACCACAGAATAGTCATGATATACATGAGTCACAATCACATACTCTCCAACTGGGTTAGAAACATGGATAGGCGAATCAAGAATATCACATATCAAATCCAGCCCCAAAGCAAAACTCACAGACACATAAAAATACGTAGAACCTGGGTCAAATAATACTGAAGCCATTTTATTGCAGACAAGAATGGTACATGTGATCATCGCATCTGAGGCTTCTGCCTCGGTCCTCCCTGGAAATGCATAGCAATGAGCCTGATCATTAATCTGGGTGACTTTCCAGGCCGGCTATACCGCACCCCTGCCTGCGCCGCCGTTCCCTCGATCTCTCTGGCCTCCCTAAAAATTACCTCGCCCACCTTGTGGATGACCCCTAGCATTACCTCCTCTGCCTGCCGGAACCACTGCTCTAGGCTGCTGCTGACCCTGATTACCTGTCTACCTATGTGGACACTCCCTCTTAAAGTGGCCCAACTCACCACAATGGAAGCAACCACGGTCTAGAGTAAGTCTACTAGCTGATGTATAGGACGCTCCCTGGCCTCTAGGAGCTGAAGACTAAGCTCCCTGACGACTACCTATAGTAGCTGGCAGAGTTGACTAAATAGGATGGGCCGGATAAGCTTGCTGATGCTAGCCCCTGAAGTATGAACCACCATAATTTCCCTCATTCCGGGGCTTCTTGGCTAAAACCTTAGCCTGCCCCGCTTGTCTAACTCCCTTAATATTCTTCACATAATCCACCACATCATTAAATCCCTTTCCCAAAGAATTCATATGCACCGATAGTACCTGCAGTTCACTATTTAGACCCTTGACAAATAACCGGACCTGTTCCTCCTCGGAACCCAACATTTGTGTAGCAAAATGAGACAATGCATGGAACTTAGCCTCATAAGCTGAGACCAACATGCTACCCTGCTCCAAGTTCAGAAACTCATATTTCTTCTGGTCCCTCAAAGTATGGGGAACGTACTTCTCTAGAAACAACGCGTGGAACTGCTCCCAAGTCAGTGGAGGTAGAATAGAAGATCGACACTCAACATGAGACCTCCACTACTGCTTGGCATCACCCTGCAGCTGAAAAGTGACAAACTCTACCCCATGTTAACGTACAATACCCAATTAGTGCAACCTCTCATGGCAATACATGATGAACTCATAGGCATCCTCTTTGTCTGTACCCTGAAACATTGGAGGTTTCAGCTTAAGGAACTTAGTCAGCATCTCATGCTCATTACCTATCATCATTGGGCCTAGCATTGGCCTGAGGAGATCATTTATACCCGAAGCTGCATCTATCCTTGGTGTAGTAGTAGTCGCTGGCTGAGTATCCAAGGCCTGATTTGCATAAGATGTGGGTATGATTCCATCACCAACCAACCCACTCAGAATATCTCACGCCTGCTTTAAAGCTTCCGATGTCATAGTAGGAAGGCCTGCACCCCCAACCGGTGCAGCCTCCTCTTGAGCCCCTCCATCCTCTACAACTACTTCTTCTACATCCTCTGCCACATGATCCTGAGGTGGGGGAAAGGTTACCTCATGTGCAGTAGCATCTCGAGCTCCACCCCTGGTGGGTGAGGCTCCAGCTCGTCCCCTGCCCCTTCCCCTACCTCTGCCATGAACTGTCGGGCCTGCTGCTGGGACCGCTGGCCTTGATCCATTATTCCTTGTAGTGACCATCTGCGGACAGAAGAGTGAACGTGGGTAGATACCAATTTGTATCACCAAATACCAATTGGAATCGAGTTATAGCACGAAGGAAAGAAGGAACAGATAGTTTTTCCTAAAGCCCCATAGCCTCTCGAAGAAAAGTACGGATATCTCCGCACTGTTCCGCAAGACTCTACTAGACCTATCTGGTACAATGAGATCAATGAACCTAGGCTCTGATACCATCTTTGTCATGACCCAACCCATCATGAGTGACACCCACCCAACCCCCGGATGAGCAAACAAATAGAGTTCAACCCTTGTGTAGACTAACAGCCTAAAACCAATAACAGAAAGTAAACTAGCAATCAAACCAATTCAAAAACTAATCATAATCATTATCTTGCGGAAAATCCCTCTTAGGAACTGAAAGTCATTGTACCAAACATCAATACCAAATATCTAGAATACGGGGATGCAACCCCAAAAGATAAAATGAAATAGTTTTAAGTTTGAAACAAATGGACTGAAACTCTAATAATAACACAAGGTAGCTCAAAACAAGCAGCTCACCCTTGAAAATCAGAATTGCCAGTGCTAAATGCGAGGTCGCGTCTCAGTCGTTGGTAGATTTCCTGTACTCACCAAAGACAAGCAAGTGAAGTATTAGTACACCACCACTGTGTACTGGTAAGATCATCAGTCAATTTTCAAGTAAACAACATATATCACAGTACAAATTATTCAAGTAAATATATGGAAAACATGCAACAAGTATACAGGCCCTAGACTACAAGTCTCTACCTACCTTGTACTAGCATGAAATCCATCTCTTACAGTTCTATACCACGAACATGAGCCATTAACTATACCCTTCTGTCTAGTCCAGACCCACCCATGAATCCCCTCTAGACACATACCAAAAGTAATGCTTCAACCTGGCCTAAATATGACCAACACATCAGTTATACAAAGTTCCTGGCCACTCAAGGACCACCGGCAATAGCACCTTTAAATAGACAATCCGGTCTACTCACGGAACCAATATCAAGTGTCACAATCAGTAAAATAACCCGGTCCACACACGAAACTAATATCAGCCAATGCAATACAATACTCAATGAAACAATGCAAGATGCAATAAAGTAAACACGTACCAGGCGTGGTACCCGTGCCAACCGAATGTTATACCCGTACCAGGAGTGGTACCCATGCCAAACATTTGTTATACCCGTACCAGGCGTGGTACCCGAGCCAACTGAATGTCAACAACTACAGTCAATATATGAACACACACAACTTGTAAAACTAACAAGTAAACACCGTTCAATCACAGACTGTATATAGGAACCTAGACATTCCACACGATTTCCCTAAGAAATGTAATGCATACAATCACTTAGACATGAGTACATGAATATACACATTCACAGAAAGTCATAAGCCATCACCTACCTCGAAATATTCCAAGCTCTATTCGACCCCAGCTTTCCAGTGTTCTGAATTCCTCTTTTGTTCTTGGTCTAAAAATAACACACAGTACATATAATTAACACACAAGGCCTATACATTACCCGGATTATACCAAATCCCCAAACCCTAGGCAACCCATGATCATTCCACCCTTTTCCCGGGCTTTTCCACCGTTAACTCTCCTAGTTCTATCATTTTTTATGGATAAAACAGGGAGTTAAACAACCTATGATAATAATAATGTACTTTAATCCATACCCAAGAACACACATGCTTGGAATCCCCTTCGGTCCCTGAATTCCACCATTCCTAGGTTATTCTAACCTTTCCCCAAATTCCCTCCCAGCAATTCTACCGCATAGGAAAGGTAATACAAAGATTGGGGAACAAAAACCTTACCTTACGAAAGAATTTTGACGGAAAAAGGAAGAAAATGCCTGGAATCTCCTAGCCCTTCTCCCAAAATGAACCTGTGAAAAATTGAATGTTTTTGGAGCTATTTCTGCATTAAAATCTCGTCGGCCTGCTATAGCGGTAGGCTGCCCCTATAGCGGTCTTAAGTAGGTTGACCGCCGCTATAGCGGTAATTTCTACCGCTATAGCGGTGGCTGCTATCACGCGTGACCGCACTCATCACAGATAAATTTTTTAGAAATCTGCTAGTTTTGGCCATTTCACAACACACCTATTTCCCCTGACATCCTGAAATTACCCCTTCACGTCAAACGCGATTTTGGGAGTTCTACTTACCCAAATGTGATTCCGAAAAGACCCCTGGACTCTTTTATGTCTTGGCTACGTGGAAAACTAGCTCAATCCAAGACACCTAAACCCAGCTTTACTCGGATTTCCCTAGACTCTACCTCACTCCAAAACCAGCCGATGCTAGCCTAGCCCAGAATTTCAAACTCCCAAACCCGGAGTTTTCTAACTCTAAAACTTGGCACGATTGGACTATCCATAATGACAGACCTGGTCGTTACATAGCCGGTGTTGGTGTTTATCATAATTGTTGATCTACGGGGTTGATATTAAAACTTGGGATTGGTCATGCTCTAAGTCATCTACCTAAATTAATCTCACAACTATATCATTGAGCGGGGATGTGAGTCTTTAATTCGGATGCATTAAACTCTCCTCCTATTTCATCAACCAAGTGGGGCGTTTAGGTATATCGCTTTCCCAACACAAATCAACATTTACAATTAATATCTAATAGTTAAAGACATGGTCCACACTCCCTAAGTTCTTCATTATGTCCCTTCACTCCTATGTTTGTAACACCCCAGAACTTCCAAGCCCAGACTTAGCTCAGAAAACCAGAAGAAAATAAAATTTAAGAAAAAACATATAAGTTTCCAGGAACCACGTTTAAGATCATAGACCGTAGTTTGGAACCACAGTCTGTCATCTCAACCATAAATCCCATTTCTAGTAGACCTCTAATTTATGGCCCAGCAACCATGAGTCAGATCACGGGCCTAGTCCAGGACCACAGGCCATCATTTGACTTGTGGATCCAAAGATTAGAGAAGTACCAATTCCCTTACTCAGAAACACAGATGGGATCACGAACCTTAGTTTAGAACCACGGTCCATCCTAACACTCATGGTTCCCCTTTATTAGAGGACCATCATTTCAAGACTAGAAACCATGAGTCAGACTATGGACCATACTTCAGAACAACGGTCCATCCTTTGACTCATGGAATCCTCAGACCAGACTAAAGTCTCAGGAACCACGAGCCACATAATGAACTATCGTTCAGGAGTACGGTCCATCCTGTGGAGTCGTAGTTCCCTCAGATCATAGAACCTCCAAGATTCTGTGATAGGACTATGACTCAGTTAACGGTCCATCATATCGGACTATGGACCATCAACCAAGCTGTGATCCCTGAGACGCGATTTTCAGCAGAGTTCTTTTAAATTTCACAGGGGTATTTCGAACTTTTCATACCTCTTTTAATGCCTAGGCTACATTATTTTGGTTATTCTAAGCCTAGGTAATTAGCCAAAAACTACCTAAATCACCTATTCTCCTAAAAACACTAGATACTTAGAAAGAAAAGGAGAAAAGAGGCAACAATTTCTCTCAAGAACAAGCAGAAGGTTCCTTCAAGTTCAGCCCCAAAATCTAAAGGATTTCTCCATAGTTTCTTCAATAGGTATGTGGGATTTCACTAGTGGGTTCCTTTCACCCATTAGGTCCCTAAAATTCAGTTAGTTCTTCATGTTATATTCAGACCTAGGGTTCCTAAATTTTAGGGATTCATTGTAATTTTGCTGCTCTAGTTTTCATGGTATTAATTACATGTCTCTTGGAGAATTTGTATAGTCTCATGTATAGAACTCAGAAACCCTAGCTTGTGTTAAATTTCAGTATTTCATAAATTATGCTTGCTAGGCGGCTTAGACAGACAATCATGCTTCAGAATTTGAATACCCTATTTTTCAGTATTTGTATGTTGAATTCTTAGAAAATTATCAATATTTGAGCTATTCAGTATTTTAGCTTGAATTCTATTATTTACATTCAGTTGGGAGTAGACTTAGTACCGAGCGGACAAGTGGATAAAGGCTTAGCTGTTAGATTAGGCTGAGACCTTTAGTAGCAGTCCCCAAGTCCCAGAACTATGATGCCACTGTAGGTCAGAAAGGGGTCAGCTGTCAGATTAGGCTGGTCAACTTTTTCCCTTGTGGACATTTGTTTAGTGGACTCACGTCAGACTTGCTTGTACCCCTGTCAAGGTATGAACACCCTTCCATCCAGGGTTACAGGTTGTCCCCATAGTTACCGCATCTTGGGGTACGTCAGTTAATAGTATCTCCCACAGTCAGATTCATATTGCATTGACCATGTACTCAGTATCTCTTTTTGTATTCAGTTCAGTATATCATATGCATGTTAGTGCTTGGCCATTGTATCCAACTTAGCTTTCAGTTTATGCTTCAATATATATATATATATATATACTTCCATGTTCAGTTATTATGTTGTTCATCTTAGCCCATACCTCGCATGCTCAGTACATTCAAAGTACTGACACATATTTTTGTGCTACATCATTTTATGATGTAGGTTCAAGCGCTCAGCATCCAAACCCCCAATTAGTTTGACTTCCAGTCCTCGCTCAGCAGCCATACTGGTGAGTCCTCATAGTTTAAGGATGATAGACATTCTTTACTTTTTAGTCCTTACTTTTCAGTTTCAGATTATTAGAGTTAGCTGGGGGCATATCCCAGCAACCCGTATCAGATAGAGGCTTTTAGACATAGACTAGATCTAACTTGAGTTGTTAGTGTTGTTTTCAGTCATCACTATACTATTTACATATTATATATTCAGACATGTTTTGGGCTTTTCCCACTTCAGCTATTAAAACTGTTTTCAGCTTCTGTATAGTGTATTTTCTTAACTTGAAATTGTTTAGCCAGGCCATGGGTTAGCTTGGGGTCATTTGTGACACTAACAACCATGTTACATCTAGGGGTATCCTCGGGGCATGAAAACTTGGTATCAGAGCATCAGGTTCAAGTGTCCTAGGATGTTTGAAAGCCGCGTCAAGTAGAGCCTTCTTCATGGGTGTGAAGCGCGCCACACTTATGAGTGAGGAGCTATGAGATGTCATTAGGAGCAGTTTCCCTTCTTTCTTTTCCAGCTCGTGCTATAGAGTGTAAACTCTATTTAATATTCTTCAAACTCGTGCTCTTTGCATTTTAGAAAAATGCCTCCCAGAAAAGCCAATGCCAGAAATTAGCCAGTACCAGCAGCTCCAGCAGACCCATTAAATGAGCAAGTCATGCATGCCAAATTTAGGGCTACTTTCAAAGTGTTTGCTAAGGTCATGACCGCCCAGGTCAATCACCAGGCTACGACACCACCTCCACCTCAGACTAACACTGTTGTAGCAAGGATTCGGGATTTTACTCTGATGAACCCTCCAGAATTTCATGGGTCTAAATCAGAAGAGGATCCACAAGAGTTTCTTGACAACATCCAGAAGGTCACAAATATTATGGGTGTCACTCTGGTCAAAAGTGCAGATTTAGCCGTTTATCAGTTGAAAGGAGTGGCTTATACTTGGTATCAGCAGTGGAAGGAGACCCATTATCGAAATACAGGTCCAATTGTTTGGGACTGGTTCAAGACTGCATTTTTGGACAGGTTCTTCCCACTTGAGCTCAGAGAGGCCAAGGTCCAGGAATTTGTAAACTTGAAACAAAATAATATGAGTGTGAAGTAGTATGTCTCAAGTTCACACAGTTATCCATATATGCTCCAGCGATAGTAGCTAACTGCAGAGCTCGTATAAGCAAGTTTGTATCTGGTGTGTCCGATAATGTGGTCAAGGAATGCAAGACGGACATGCTTATTAAGGAAATGGAATCTCCAGGTTGGTTACCTATGTTCAACAGATTGAGGAGGAGAAAATCAAAGAAAGGAGAGGAGATAGTAAGAGGGCTAGGATAAGTGACTTTAGTTACTCGCAACAGAGGTCAGAGGGTGGTAACTGCTCTCAGTTCTATCATAAAACTTCAGCTCCAGCTCAATCTTCTGCCAGTGCCCCAGTACCTAAATTCAAGAAGGATCGATAGGATAGAGCATCTGGCTATAAGTCCCAAGGTACAATTACTAGCAGGCGCACCCATCTAGTGTGTAAGAAGTGTGGTAGGAACCACCAGGGTGAGTGCATGGAAGGTAGTGGAAATTGCTTTGGGTGTGGTAAGCCAGACCACATGATGAGAGATTGTCCAACAGCTTCTCAAAATGGCAAGGATGTTCGCCCACAGAATCAGGCCAGCTCTGCAGCAAGTCCCTACCACTTAGCATGGTGCCTCATCTAGTACAGGTGGTGGTCAATGCCAGAATAGGTTGTATTCCCTTCAAGCCCAATAGGACCTGAAGGATTCTCCCAATATGGTCACAGGTACATTGCGAGTCTTCCATTTAGATGTTTAATCATTATTAGATCCAGGGGCAATGCTTTCCTTTGTAACTCCATAATAGCAGTAAATTTTGGTGTCAGTCCAGAAGTTCTCCCAGAACCCTTCTCAGTCCCTACTCCAGTTGGTGAACTAGTTATAGCTAGCCGGGTATACAGAAATTGCCCTGTCACAGTTTCCCAGAAAGTCACCTCAGCAGATCTTGTAGAATTATAAATGATTGATTTTGATATCACTCTGGGCATGGATTTGTTACATTCCTATTATGCCTTAGTCGATTGTAGAACGAGGGTCATTCGGTTTCAGTTACCAAACAAGCCAAACTTAGAAAGGAAGGGTAGTAACTCAGTGCCTGTAGGTCGATTTATCTCTTACCTTAAGGCCAGAAAAATGATTTCCAAAGGGTATATCTATCATCTTGTTCGGGTTAAGTATTCAAACTCTGAGACCCCAACTCTTGCGTCAGTTCCAATGGTGAATGAATTCCCAGAAGTGTTTTCAGAAGATTTTCTCGGAGTTTCTCCCGAACAGGAAATCAACTTCAGAATAGATCTCCTTCCAGATACTAAGCCTATTTCGATTCCTCCTTACAAAATCGCTCCAGCTGAGCTTAAGGAATGAAAGAACAGTTGAAAGACCTTCTGGATAAGGGCTTCATCAGACCCATTATCTCTCTATGGGGTTCTCCAGTGCTCTTCGTGCGTAAGAAAGATGGGTCTCTCAGGATATGCATTGACTACCATCAGTTGAACAAAGTCACAGTCAAGAATAAATATATCCCATTCCCAGGATTGATAACTTGTTTGACCTGCTTCAAGGTGCTAGTTGTTTTTCTAAGATAGACCTCAGATCCAGCTATCATCATCTCAGAGTCAGAGATAGTGACATCCCAAAGACATCCTTCACGACTCGGTATGGTCACTATGAATTTGTAGTTATGTCTTTTGGACTAACCAATGCTCCTGTAGCTTTCATGGACTTAATGAATAGCGTGTTCAAACAGTATTTGGACTTGTTCATCATTGTCTTTATTGATGATATCCTCGTTTATTCTCTGAATGAGGAAGAGCATGTGACTCATCTGAGAGTTGTTCTATAAACTCTGAAAGATCGCCAGCTATTCGCTAAGTTCAACAAATGTGATTCTAGTTACAGTTTGTCGCTTTCCTTGATCATGTGGTATCCAGCAAAGGGATCCGAGTGGATTCTCAGAAAATTGAGGCAGTAAATCACTGGCCCAGACCCACCTCTCTGACTGATATCAGATGTTTCTTGGGTTTGGTTGGTTACTACAGGAGGTTTGTTGAAGGATTTTCATCCATAGCTTCCCCATTGACCAAGTAGACTTAGAAAAAGGTCAAGTTTCAGTGGTCAGATGAGTGTGAGAAAAGCTTCTGAGAATCGAAGACCAGGTTGACTACAGATCCCGTCTTGACTATATGAGAGGGTTCAAATAGTTATGTGGTTTATTGCAATGCCTTAGGATCAGCCTAGATTGTGTCTTGATGCAGTAGGGTAAGGTCATAGCTTATGCTTCCAGACAGCTTAAGGTCCATGAGAAGAACTACCCGACTCATGACCTCGAACTTGCAGTTGTTGTGTTTGCCCTAAAGATTTGGAGATACTACTTTTATGGTGTTCATGTTGATGTGTTCACAGATCATAAGAGCCTCCAGTATGTGTTCACCCAGAAAGAGTTGAATCTTCATCAGAGGAGATGGCTTGAGTTTCTCAAATACTATGATATGAATATGCTCTACCATCCGGGTAAGGACAATGTAGTGGCTGATTCCCTCAGTAGACTGTCCATGGGTAGTGTGTCATATGTTGAGGAAGAGAGGAAAGAATTAGCCAGAGATTTTCATAGGCTTGCTCGCTTAGGAGTTTGCCTCATGGACACGGCACATGATGGTGTGATAGTCCAGAATGGGTCAGAATCTTCATTAGGAGTGAGGTTAAAGGGAAATAAGACAGTGATCCCATATTACTTCATTTGAAAGGTGCAGTTCATCAGCAGAGAGTAGAAGTTTTCCCCCAAGAGGGAGATGGCATGCTTCGCTACCAGGGCTGTTTATGTGTTCCTAATGTGGGTGAGTTAAGGCAGCAGATCCTTACAGAAGCCCATAATTCTAGATATTCCATTCATCCAGGTGCCACTAAGATGTACCGTGATCTATGGGAAGTCTATTGGTGGAACAGCATGAAGAGGGACATCACAGATTTTGTGGCTAAGTGTCCCAATTGTCAGTAGGTTAAAGTAGAACATCAGAAACTAGGAGGTGTGACTCAGGAGATTAGCATTCCTACTTAGAAGTGGGAAGTGGTCAACATGGATTTCATTACGGGTTTACCTCGTACTCACAGACAACACGATTCCATTTACGTGATAGTGGATAGAGTCACTAAGTCAACTTACTTCTTGGCAGTCAAGACTACAGATTCAGCGGAGGACTATGCCAGACTCTACATCAGCGATATAGTCAGGTTACATGGGGTCCCTTTGTCTATCATCTCATATAGAGGTCCTCAGTTTACCTGTCATTTTGGATATCATTTTAGAAAGGTCTTGGTACTCAAATGAATCTCAGTATAGAATTTTATCTGCAGACGGATGGTCAGGTAGAGTGTATCATTCAGACCTTAGAAGATATGTTGAGAGCTTGTATGATCAATTTTAGGGGTAGTTGGGATGATCACCTACCTCTCATAGAGTTCGCCTATAATAACAGCTTCCATTCCAGTATTCAGATGGCCCCATATGAGACACTTTATGGGCGTAGATGCAGGTCACCAGTTGGTTGCTTCAAAGTAGGTGAAGCAACCTTGATTGGGCCAAATTTTGTTCATGAGGCTATGGAGAAAGTTCAGCTCATCAGAGATAGACTAAAGACAGCTTAGAATCGTCAGAAGTCCTATGCAGATGTGAGGAGAAGGTACTTAGAGTTTGAAATCGATGATTGGGTCTTCCTAAAAGTGTCACCCATGAAGGGGGTGATGAGGTTTTGAAAGAAAGGAAAGCTCAGTCCCAAATATGTAGGTCCTTACAGAATCCTGAAAAAGGTTGGTAGTTTGGCTTATGAGTTAGAGTTTCCAGCACATCTAGCAGTGGTTCATCCCGTCTTTCACATTTCCTTGTTGAAGAAGTATGTGGGAGATCTGTCTTTGATTGTGCCTTTAGAGAGTGTGGCCGTGAAGGATAGCCTCACCTATGTGGAAGTTCCAGTTGAGATTCTTGACTGTCAGGTTCGTAGGTTGAGAAATAAGGAAGTCTCTTCGGTGAAGGTTTTGTGGAGGAATCAGTCAGTCGAGAGAGCTACTTGGGAAGCAAAAGCAGCCATGATAGCCAAGTACCCCACCTTTTACCTTCCGACTCAGTTTCAGCTTGAGGTAATAGTTCCTCTCCAATTCCTCAGTTTACTCCTATGTATTTTAGACCCCGTATCATGTTCCCTCGCTATTCCTGTATTTCAACATATTTGCATATCCATGGAACTCAGTTCAGTTAGATATCAGTTTCTAGTACTCAGTTGGTAGGGATTGCAACTCTTTCCCTCCAAACTCAGCTTGTCTAGTCTTCATTTGACGAATGATCCCAAGGGGGAGATATTATAACACTCCAGAACTTCTAAGTCCAGACCTAGCTCAGAAAACCAGAAGAAAATAAAATTTCAAAAAAAAAATCTAAGTTTCCAGGAACCACAGTTAAGATCACGGACCGTAGTTTGGAACCACGGTCCGTCATCTCAACCGTAAATCCCATTTCTAGTAGCACCTAAATTCATGTCCCAGCAACCATAAGTCAGATCACGGGCCGTAGTCCAGGACCACAGGCCATCGTTTGACTCATGGATCCAAAGATCATAGAAGTACCAATTCCCTTACTCAGAACCATGGACGGGATCACGGACCGTAATTTAGAACCACGGTCCGTACTGTCACTCGTGGTTCCCTTTTATCAGAGGACCATAATTTCAATCCTAGAAACCACAAGTCAGACTATGAACCATACTTTAGAACAATGGTCCATCCTTTGACTCGTGGAATCCTCAGACTAGACTAAAGTCCCATGAACCACGAGCCACATAACAAACCGTCGTTCAGGAGTATGGTCTGTCCTGTGGAGTCGTAGTTCCCTCATATTAGAGAAACACCAAGACTCTGAGATAGTACCACGACTTAGTTGATGGTCCATCGTCCACGACTACGGTCCATCAACCAAGCCGTGATCCTTGAGATGCGATTTTTAGCAGAGTTCTTTTAAATTTCCCAGGGGTATTCCAGACTTTTCCTACCTCTTTTATGCCTAGGATAAGTAATTTTGGTTTTTCGAACCCTAGTTAATTAGCCAAAACTACCTAAATCACCTATTTTCCTAAAGAATAGATACTTAGAATGAAAAGGAGAAAAGAGGCGAAGTTTCTCTCAAGAACAAGCAGAAGGTTCCTTCAAGTTCAGCGCTAAATTCCAAAGGATTTCTCTGTAGTTTCTTCAACATTTATGTGGGATTTCACAAGTGGGTTCCTTTCACCCTTTAGGTCTCTAGAATTCAGTTAGTTCTTCGGTTTCTCCATGTTATATTCAAACCTAGGGTTCCTAAATCTTAGGGATTCATTGTATTTTAGCTGCTATAGTTTTCATGGTATTAATTACATGTCTCTTGGAGAATTTTGTATAGTCTCATGTATCGAACTCAAAAACCCTAGCTTGTGTTAAATTTTAGTATTTTATAAATTATGCTTGCTAGGCATCTTAGACAATCATGCTAAGAATTAAAATGCCATATTTTTCAGTATTTGTATGTTGCATTCTCAGAAAATTATCAGTATTTGAGCTATTCAATATTTCATCTTGCATTCTATTGTTTACATTCAATTGGGAGTAGACTTAGTACCGAGCGGACGAGGGGATGAAGGCTTAGCTATCATATTAGCTTGAGACCTTTAGTAGCAGTTGCCTAGTCCTAGAATTACGGCGCCACCGTAGGTCAGAAAGGAGTCAGCTGTCAGATTAGGCTAGTCACCTTTGTCCCTTGTGGAAATCAGTTTAGTGGAACCATGTCAGACTTGTTTGTACCCCTGGAAAGGTGTGAACACCCTTCCATCCAGGGTTACAGGTTAGCCCTATAGTTAGCTCAGCTTGGGGTATGTCAGTTAATAGTATCTCCCACAGTCAGATACATATTGCATTGACCATGTACTCAGTATCTCTTTCAGTATTCAGATCAGTATATCATATGCATGTTAGTACTTGGTCATTGTATCCATCTTAGCTTTCAGTTTATGCTTCAGTATATATATATATCCATGTTCAGTTATTATGTTGTTCAGCTTAGCATATATCCCCTATTCTCAGTACATTCAAAGTATTGATGCATACTGTTGTGCTACATCATTTTATGATGTAGGTTAAGGCACTCAGCATCCAGACCGCACTTAGTTCGACTTCCAGTCCAAACTCAACAGCTTCACTGGTGAGTCCTCATAGTTTGAGGATGATAGACATGCTTTACTTTTCAATCCTTACTTTTCCGTTTCAGATTATTTGAGTTAGATGGGGGCATGTCCCAGCAACTCGTATAAGATAGATGCTTTCAGACATAGACTAGATCTAGCTTCAGTTGTTAGTGTTGTTAGTCATCACTATACTCTTTATATATTTTATATTCAGACATGTTTTGGGCTTTTCCCACAACAAATATTAAAATTGTTTTCAGCTTCCGCATAGTGTATATTCTTAACTTGAAATTATTTAGATATGCGAGGCCATGGGTTAGCTTGAGGTCACTTCTGACACTAAGCATCATGTTACATCTAGGGGGTAGCCTCGGGGAATGACAATGGTCAATTCGTTTCGAGACTTAGATTTATCCTAAAGTTTATGACGCTTTAGAAAAGTATAACAAGAATGCAAGAACAATCATATGACATGATAAATATATAAACCAACTATAAAACAATAATCAAGCCTTCATGTCGTAGCCTCAACCCTATAAAGAGGGTGTTTAGCCACTCATAGTCTAATTCGCAATTACACAATTAGTGTAGTTCATACAAGAATTAAGTAATGGAAAAGAGAAAGATAAGAACCCTGAAGGCAACCTCCCTCTTTTGTTTTTCAATCCAAAACCGTCCAAGAATGTTTACAATTGAAGCTGAGTGTCCTATTTATAGTGTAGGACAATTTGTACATGAAAAACTCAAGTATGTGGCACCCTCTTATCGCGGTGACACGAGTCTATGACACCCTTTTATTTCGGTTTCAAAAGTTCGTGGCACTCTTACCTCAGAGGCTCACTGGCGTGACACGCCCTTATCTCGGAGGCCCATTGGAATTTGCCATCCAGTTTGTGACCATCTCTGTACCATGCCAATAAAATTTAGCATAGCTTTCATGGCACGACGGTGTGTTTTGGCTTCTAATTTACCACTCTAATGCAATCTGTTTAACTGCCTTCATGTTCCATGGTTTGTAGTTGCCATTAAACACCTCTTTAAGCTAGTCTTACTTCCCGTCTTTGATTATAATGCATTTACTCATCCACAAGCTCGTTATTTATGCCAAACCTATCTCAATCATTGCAAACATCTCAACCTGAAACACTAATCATATCCATCAGTTTATGAACACAAGTTAAGCTTATTTAAATGAATATATATGCAATGTAGCTTACAACATAGACACAAGTATAGACAATAATTAGCCATTGGACGTATAAATATGCCCAAGATCACTACCCCACACACATAACACTAGGACTTCCCAGGTCACACATAACACTAGGACTTACCAAGTCACACATCTTACCAACTACAATAGGCACCTAAGTGGTTCCAGTCTCAAAAATCAGGTCTACTATCCACCCCTGCTAGTCGATTGATATACAACCTACAAAACCTTGATTTACCACCCTGACTCAAATTAACATCCTAAGTCAACCACCTTGACTATTAGCCTTTAGCCAAATAATGGACTACCTCTGAGTTCTGCGTATTCAACCCCCAAGGTTCCTTACCCTTGACATCCCTCTAGTTCAGGAAATCACAGAATATGAAATAACCAAGTCCATATGACTATCAATAAGACCCCAGTCAACAACCAGACTCAACAACCATAAAAGTCATGCCCAACTATGCAAGTAACCAGACCACATATAATTGTGTCACCACTTGCAAGCTACCCGGACCTCCCAAGGATCCTTAGGACATCCTCTATGCCATTTAACATGCAACCTCAGTTTACAGACGAAACCATCTTATCACTTAAGCACACAAAACCGGCCCTTCAAGGACCAATATGCATGTCAAGTAATACAAAATCCCGCCCCTCTCAAGAAACCAACATGTAATGAATATCACTAACTGATAAACCCCGTTCACTAAAGGAACTAACATGTAATGAACATCACTAACAGATAAACCTGGTTCACTCAAGGAACCAATATGTAATGAATACCAATAACAGATAAGCTCGGTTCACTCAAGGAACCAACAAGTAATGAATATCAATAAAAATAAGCCTGGTTCACTCAACTAACCCACACACATATAACACTCAATCCAGTACTAGGCATGGTACCCAAGCCAACCATAATAGAACTTGTTACAAGGTGTGGTACCCAAGCCAACCAATATAAAACCTGTACCAGGCATGGTACTCGAGCCAACTGATATAGAACCTGTACCAGTCATGGTACCCGAACCACCTGATATAGAACCTGTACAAGGCATGAAAACTGAGCCAACCAAATGTCACACATAATCCAACAATCAACAATAATGAACACAACAACATTTGTAAAACAACAAGTAATAAGACAATTCATTTCACATGATTGACAATCGGATATCATAGACATTCATCATTTAATTCCCTAAACCATGTAATGTGCAGACAATACTAAGCAACAATTACAATGCACACATATCGCAAATGGAAAGCAAACAACCATCACTTACCAAACAAACCTGGTTCATAACCCCAACCTTGATGACCTGTCCAAAGACTAACCCTTGATTTATCATCTAGACACATATAGTTATTTACATCAAATTCTTGACCCCATTAGAAAGGTAAGCACATTCTAGGGAATTCATCTGCTGACATTAAGTTAAGGACAAAGAATTCTAATCCATGAAAAATACGCCAAGTCTTATGGAAGGAGCTACAACCTAAGCTAAGAATTCCCAAATGATATCATACTCTAAGGCCTCTAAATAAGCTATAAGAATTAAATACCTAAAATATTGTATTCAAACACAATAACCCACCCACAAATTAGTAATTTACCATACACACACCTTATAAGAGCTAAGTTTAAAAGTAGGTAAGCCGTAACTAACCTGGAAGCCGACCACGTGCGTACAATCCACAAGACCAGAGCCTATCTCCCTAGACAAGCCTCCGACTGCTTTCAGACTACCATAAATATAATCTAGGTGTCAAGATGAGAAAAATGAGACCTATATTGCTAAATGAACTTTCAGGTCAGAAATTGGGTCAAAAAATGACCCTCAAGGCCCGCTTACAAAAATTGAAATTAAATTGCATAATAATGTCCCCTATGGGATAAGAAAAGCATGCCCCAAATATTAGGCAAAGATGGAAGTGGATTCGGACCTCAAATAGTCCAAAAACAATACTTTAGAGTTGGGAAAACAATGGGTTAAACACCACCAAAATGCGGAATAAAACACAGAATAAATACAAGGACAAGTACTACAAAGTTAGGGGAAAGTGAATTACTTCACAATATCATGAAATCAAAGGACAAAGAATGTTTTCACTCTTGGCCGAGCTCTAGAAATGGAGGAAATATTGTTTGAATAGAATGAAATGAAGGAGAAGCTCACTTAAAAACTGCAAGTGATCGACGCACATGTGGTCAATATGATGCAGGTATGGTATCACCATTGCACCCACGCCACCACATGGGTGGTGGTCAACCTAACCCCCAACCCCCGTAGGTGTGGAGAACACGCTGCAGAGGCGTCATCGCAGGTGCGGTAAAAATAGTGCATGGGCACCCTTGCTGATGTCACCCAAGGCCACATGTACGGCTAGTGATGTCTTGTGAGTGCGCCTCTAGGCCCATAGGCG
This sequence comes from Jaltomata sinuosa, assembly GCA_003996215.1. NCBI lineage: Eukaryota > Viridiplantae > Streptophyta > Magnoliopsida > Solanales > Solanaceae > Jaltomata > Jaltomata sinuosa. The sequence continues at coordinate 328,350 of QJPP01002456.1, read as the reverse complement.
TGCCACACCAGATACCAGCTTCAACAACACACAACAAAATTCTCTGATCGCACCCTCGAGATTCATTCAGAACCCTATGAACATAAACTAGACATGCTAACCTACCAAAAATAGTATTCCATACTCAATAGAATTGACCAAACTCCTAACGGAGATTGCTTCAAAGAAATGTGGGCCCTACACCTAAAAACCAACTTTAACCAAAAAGGAACCCAATAGCCCAGAAGGAGTCTGGAGGCCTCGGGACCAAAAACAAAAGTACTCCTAGCATAAATCAATATTCTGGAGCTAGCAGTGTTGAAAGAATTTCCATATAAAGATGCCTTTTTTGAATGTAGACCAAAGTCAACTCTACTAGCCTTAAGAATTTAAAAATAGGAAAATAAGCGTAAAACACAAATGAACTGCTCGGAAATTAAATTGTTAATCGCGACAAGTGATAAATGACCAATAGCCATTGTAGGAAACCTCAAAACATAGAAAAAGCACAAAAATCAAATGAATGACCTAGAGGGTCATTACAACATCCACTACTAAAAGAACTTTTATCCTCAAAAGTTAAGAAACTGGAAGCACCCGAAGACTCAGAAATGGAAGGATATTAGGCCTTCATGTGGAGATAGGCTTCTCGAGGAGCCTCTTTGACCAGATGATGCCCACGGGGCTATACCAAAGGAAACCTACCTAAACCTTAGCTCCTTACTGTCCGAACAAGAAAAGTAACAAACTCTAACTGAAAAGCCCAAAAGATTAATCAGCTAAACTAAACCTCAAGAAACTCAATCGGAATGCACCGACATAACACAAACAACAAGAAATTCAAGGCAATCATCACACAGAGCAAGAAACCAGACTAACTCAATAAGCCACCCACTCAACACTCTAACTCATGAATCCTTTGATCTTCAAAACCTTTCTACCTATATTGAACTACACAGACCCTTTTTTCTAATCATCTGAATTCTTAGCCTTGAAGTCATGCAATAAGTAAGTCACCCAAGATAGCCTCAAAAACACAAAAAACCCACTGAGAACCTATACCTCATAGCGTACTTAACCTCGAATGAGGTCACTTTTATTCTCGAACTCTATTCAAGCCAAGCACTGGTCCTTCTAACCTCTGAAGCCAAAAATATTTGCCAGTAGCATATCTTTGAGAACCAGAATTGTCCTCTCTGATGGACCATCAACCTACGGACAAACATATGTGCTAAGATCAACCTCGATACCCAAACTTATCTGAACCCAAGCATCAGCAACCCAATTGCAATTGACACACCGTGGCCAAAACATATATGGACAAACACCCTATGTCGAAGAACAATCTCCCAAGTGAAGACCAAAATAAACCTGATTGAACTATACCAGGTCTAAATTGACCTAAAGTAAGTGATCTGAAGCTACCGGTCTATGAAGTCCCAAAAAACATCTGAATCTCCATGAGAAGTGTGGAATGTCTACCACAAAGTCCATAGACATCAAATAAACTCCAAGTTCTTGGAACACCACTTCTGCTTAAGTATTAAACACACCATCCGGATCTAAGGTCACCTTACTAGCCTCGTTACTCTGAAGGAAATCAGTCATGCTGCGAGGATAAAGTCAAACCAACTTGTAAGCAAATGAAATGATGATTGGAGTCAAAGGTTGATGTTTCTCAATTTGAAAAACTCATAAACTTTAAACTCACTATCTTCCAGCTCAAAACATCTTCACTGATATACCAACACACAACCCACCAACTCTAAAAGAATCTTGACATACCACAACTTCTGGGCCATAACCAGCAGAGCCCAATTGATTATGAAATCCACATGGCCCAGCCTAGAGAAAACCCCATCCCAACCTCATCGACCCAATAGAAAGAACAATATTATGAATCATTATAGTCACTGATGCCGCAACCGGAAGAACCCTTCATAAACTGCCTCAAGTAACCTGTTAGACCCTTTAGTCTGGAACCCAACTCCAAGAATAAGTGTAAGAACATATTCCATTGTTATGGGTAATCCATTTGTGTGAAGAATCACGTTATAAAACTTCCGGGTTTGAGAGTTGGAATTTTTTTGCTAGGCTAGTCTCGAATGAATTCTGAGAAAGGTATAGTCTAGGAAAATACAATAAAGGATTTGGAAAACTATCTTAGGCTGAGTTAGGTTTTCTGTTAGCTAAGGTGTTAAGGAGTCCGGGGGACTTTTCGAAAGTGAATTCATGTGAGTAAAACTCCTGATATGAAAGTTGATGTGAAGGGGTTAGTTCGAAATGTCAGGATTTAATGTGTGTTATAAAATAGGAAACTTTGGGATATTTCGAGGTTTTGTTCCATGCCAAATGCTGTAGAGGTTGACACCATGCTACCACCATGACCGCTATAGCAGAGAAATTCTCGATATAGAAAAAATCAAGGCGGTCAGCGCTGCCATAGCGGGCAGTTTCTGCTAAGGTGGCACCACTATAGTGGTATGGGGACCATTATAGTGGAATAAGTCACAGTTAATGCAGAAACTTTCCCAAAAATGTTCAGAAATTCTCAAGAATATTTTAAGGAAGGGCAGAGGCAATTTAGGCAATTTCAACTCAGATTTCCAAAAAAATAATTCCTAAAGGTAAGGATTTTACTCCCCTACTACAGTACTTCGATTCCCAATTGTTAGAATCATTAGATATGGATTTGGGGGAAGGTTTGGATTAACCTAAGCAGGTAGAACTTGATGGAAAAGAGGATTCTAGGGTGTAGAATTCTTGGGTTTTGATTATAATTGTTCATCTCATGATTAAAATATCATAATTTTCTTAATGAATCTATAAAAATGATAGTTTTAAGTGAAATAATGGTGGGGAAGCCCTGGGATTTATGGAATGATCATGGTTTGGCCTAGGGATTTGAATTTGAGTATAATCCAGGAAATTATTAGGCCATTTTGATTGATTTTAGTTATGTGTAATTGTTTTTAGACCAAAGGCAAGCAAAAGCTTCAGGAAGTGGGAAGGCTCCGGTCCAGCGAGAGCTTTCAGGCTAATTTGAGGTAGGTGATGGATATTGGTTTCCCATTTATAATATGAGTACATGGTAACTGTTGCATAGTATTGCATGTTCATTGTATGTTTTAAGGAATGGAATTAGGAATGTCTACATATCCAATTATCAATAGTGTAAACTGAATTATCTTTGTTGCTTGTTGGTTTACAAGTGTGTTTTTGTTTGCTATTATTAGTTGTTGGATTGTGTTTAACATTAGGTTAGCTCGGGTACCACACGTAGTATGGATTATATAACGGTTGGATTGGGTATCACGCCTGTAATAGGTTACATAAATCAGTTGGCTCAGGTACCACACCTTGTATGGGTTCTATAATGGTTGGTTTGGGTGCCACGCCTAGTACAGGATTGATTACAATTATTTGATTGTGTTTTTTTGATAGTTCCATGATTGTAATGGGTTGTATTCTTGAATTGTGATTATTGCATAATAGCCCATGAGAGGCCGGGTGGATGTACTTGAATATGGGGTTGGTCTTAGTGTGGACCAGGTTGCATGTTGAACACTTATGTGTTGTCCTAGGGATCCTTGGTTGGTCCAGGTTACTTAAAAAGGGTTGTCTTGTTGTATTGTTGTTGCTGTAATGGTTGTTAGGCCTGTTAAATGTGGTTAGTAAGTTAGGTGGAGGACTTAGAGTCTTATTATATTGCTGATTTATTTATACATGTTTGTTGTGCCTTACTCAGCCGTAGTTAAATGTTCATATGTTGTATATTAAAGTTGGTCGTAGCTAATATTGCACTTGTTTTCCTTTTTATGAGTACAAGACACATTAGGGCGGCTACTATGCGACCTTAGTTATAGTCCCAACATTTCCATAATCTAAGGTTGAGTTGTTCTTTTGGGCTACCATGGTTTCTTCTAGTATACGTTTGGTCCATTATTTCAGACTTAGACTTCTTGTTTTTGGGGTTGCATCTACGTACTCTAGACATTAGGAGATGTTTTGGTACACAACATTCAGATTCTAGGGGTGTTTTCTATAAGATCTTTGTTATTAGTATTTTTGGCTATGAATGCTAGTTTAAATTAATACAACTAGTTTTGAGCTATTAGTTTCACTAAGTGTTGATTGAGTTATTGGTTTGCTCATCTGTGGGTTTTGGGTTGGTGCCACTCACGACAGTTTTAGTCATGATAATGATGGTATTAGAGCCCTAGGTCATTGATTTATCATACCAAAATGGGTCTAGTAAAGTCTTACAAAATGGTACAGAGACGTCTGTACTTTTCTTTGAGAGGCTATAGGACTTTATGAAATTATCTCTTCTTTCTTCGTTCATGCTTTAAATTGATTCCAATTAGTATCTGGTGATACAAATTGGTATCTAACTTCTTTCACTCTTTTGTCCACAAATGGTTAACACCAGACGTAACAGAGCGAGATCGGCAGTTCCAGTGGCATAACCAATAGCCAAAGGGTGAGGTAGGGGCCGGAGCAGGGGCAAAGGAAGGGCAACACCCTCCAGGGGTGGAGATCAGGCAGTGGAAAAGCCAAGGGAATCGACCCCTCTCCCACTCTAAGATCGTGTTGAGGAGGAGGTTGAGGTTGTACTTGAAGAGGGCTCGGAGCAAGAGGGGGCAGCATTGGCTGGAGGTGCAGTCCTTCCCCCTATATCAAAGAGGTATTTTAGCAGGTGTGGGCTTTTCTTAGTGGGCTGACAGGTACTGGAGCCACCCCTATTGGTATAGAAGATCAGGTTCCGGGCACTCAACCAGCTATTGCACTAGCTCCTGAGATGGATGCGGCATCGGGTACTGATGCTTTCTTTCATCCAAATCTAGGACCTGTTATGACCGAGACCAAGCATGATATACTAACCAAATTCTTGAAACTGAAACCTCTGAAATTTTAGGGTACAAAGAAAGGGGATGCTTTTGAGTTTATTTTGGACTGCTATTAGAGGCTTCATAAGTTGGGCAATGTGCAGCAGAATAGGGTAGAATTTTTTACTTTTAAAATTCATGGAGATGCCAAGCTATTGTGGAGAGCTTATGTACAGTGTCGGCCATCAACTTTGCCTCCGATAACGTAGGCCTAATTTTATTCTCTGTTCTTGGAGAAATATGTACCTCGCACATTGAGGGATTGCTAGAGGATAAGTTTCTGGCGTTTTAGTAGGGTAACATGTTTGTTTCAGCATATGAGGCTATATTTCATGCCTTGTCATGTTATGCTACTCAACTTCTAGGTACTGAGAAGGAGAGAATTTGTCTATATGTTAAGGGCCGGAATACTGAATTACAGGTTTTATCTGTGCATATGACGTCGGTAGGGAATAGTTTTAATGAGGTGACTAACTATGTGAAGAAATTGGAGGGGGTCAGACAGGTGGGGAAGGATAAGGTGTTAGCCAAAAAGTTCTAGAATGAAGGTAATTTCAGTGGTTCTTACTCCAGGGGTCACAGTCAGTAGGTGTATCCGGGTCGTTCTATTCAGTCAGCCCTGCCAGCTTTTACAGGTGGTCATCCAGGAAACAGTTAGCAGTTTTCAGCTCCTAGAGGCCAGGGGACTTCTTATACTTTTACTAGCATACTTACTCTTGACCGTGGATATTTTCATTGTGGTGATATGGGTCACTTCAAGAAGGATTGACCTCATAGGCAGGTAGGAAATTAGACTCAGCAGCAGATTAAGGTTGTGGTTCCGGCAGGTAGAGATGGCAATGGCAGGGGTCATTCAAATGGTGGGTGAGGTAATTTTCAGGAAGGTCGTTGCAACATAGGGAATAGTGGAGTAGCGCAACTAGTTAAAGAGGTGCTCGAATTGATAACAGGGCCCAGTGTTATGCACTCTCGGGGAAATCTGAGGGCAAAGCATTGGATTCTATGATAACAGGTACAATTCTAGAATGTGACCGGATGTCTTCTATATTATTTGATTTTAGTTCCACATATTCCTATGTATCTGTTAAATTTGTTTGGGTCTGGATTTGGTTGGTGATGTCCTTGATTCCCCTATTCATGTTTCTACCCCGCTTGGAGAGTCTGTGGTAGTAACCCATGTATATCATATGTTTCCTGTGGTCTTTGTGGTTTTTCATACTTGGGTAGATTTGGTTATTCTGGACATGCTAGATTTTGATGTCATTTTGGGTATGACTTGGTTGTCTCCATATCATACTGTGTTGAACTGTAATGCTAAGATAGTGACTCTAGAGATTTCGGATAAGGATAGGCTATAATGGGAAGATGTGTACATTCCTAAGATGGCAAAGATTATATCCTTTGTTCATGCTAGAAAGTTAGTGGGAAAAGGTTGTTTGGCCTTCTTGGCTTATTTTTGGGATGTTAGTGTGGATTCCCCTTTGATTGAGTCAGTTCTGGTGGTTTCTGAGTTTCGGGAGGTGTTTCCAGTGGATTTGCATGGCATGCCTCCAGATAGAGATATTGACTTATGTATAGATTTGGAGCTGGGAACTTGCCCGATCTCTATTCTTCATTATCGTATGGCTCGGGCAGAGTTGAGGGAACTTAAGACTCAACTTTAGGAACTTTTAGATAAGGGCTTTATTCGTCCCAGTGCTTCATCTTGGGGTGCTCCAGTATTGTTTGTGAAGAAGAAGGTTGGTAGTAGGAGGATAAGTATAGACTACAGGCAACTTAACAAGGTCACCATCTGAAACAAGTTTCCCTTACACCACATAGATGACCTTTTTAATGAGTTGCAGGGTGCTTTCATGTATTCAAACTTTGACTTGAGTTTAAGGTACCATCAACTAAAGGTTAGATGGGAGGATATACCTAAGACGACATTCTGGACTCAGTATGGGCACTATGAGTTCCTGGTAATGTCGTTTGGGTTGACCAATGTGTCAGAAGCTTTCATCAGTTTGATGAATGGTGTCTTCGAATTGTTTTTGGATTCATTTGTCATTGTATTTATAGATGACATTTTGATTTACTCCAAGAGTAAATAGGAGCATGCCGAGCATCTTCACATTTTTCTGGGGATATTGTGGCACCAAAAATTGTATGCCATGTTTTTGAAGTGTGAATTTTTGTTTTCTTCGGTTGCCTTCTTAGGGCATGTGGTTTCAGAAATGGGGGTGATGGTGGATCCCCAAAATATCGAGGCTGTTAAGAGTTGGGTCCAGCCCTGCTCTACTATTGAGGTTATGAGTTTTGTGGGAATTGTGGGATATTATCGCAGGTTTGTCAAGAATTTGTTTCCATTGCTACTCACTTGACAAGGCTTACTCAGAAGGAGGTGCCTTTTGTTTGGTCTGACAAGTGTGAATAGAGCTTCCAAAAGCTCAAGACACTTCTGACTACAGCTCCCATCCAATCATTGTTCGTTGAAGTTTAAGATTTCATTGTATTTTTTTATGCTTCACATTTGGGTTTGGGTATTGTGTTGATGCAGGACAGAAATTTTATAGCTTATGCTTCTAGGAAGTTGAAGCCTCATGATAAGAACCACGCAACCCACGGTCTGGAGTTGGCAACAGTGGTGTTTGCGCTAAAAATTTAGAGACACTACCTTTATGATTTCAAGTGTGAAGTGTTCACACACCATCACATCCTGCAACATGTGTTTACATAGAAAGATTTGAATCTGAGACAGAGGAGGCAGATGGAACTATTGAAGGATTATGATGTGGACATCTAATATCATCCGGGTAAGGCTAATGTGGTGGCAGACCCACTGAGCAGGAAAGCGATTAGCATGGGCAGTTTGGCTTGTCTGAGGGTTTCCAAATGACCTTGGCTAGGGAGATTCAGGCCCTAAAATCTATGTTTATAACAGTTAGGCATGTCGAAACAGGGTAGGGTGTTGGCCAGTGTTGAGGTTAAACCCACATTTATGGAGGAAATCAAAACCAAACAGTTTTAGGATGCACAGTTGACCAAGCTTCAGAACAAGGTGGTATCTGGGGAGGCCCGAGATGCCATATTGGATGCTGGTGGGGTATTATGCTTTAGAGGGTAGATTTGTGTTCCTATTGTTGATGACTTGATACAAAATGTTTTGTTGGAAGCTCATGGCTCGCGGTAGTCAATTCATCCAGGCGTAACCAAAATGTACGGGGACTTGAGATGACTTTATTAGTGGCCTGGGATAAAGAGGGACATAACTGACTATGTAACTAAGTGTAAAAATTGTCAACATGTTAAGTATGAACACCAAAGGCTTGCACGATTGCCTCAGAGGATGCCTATTCCCAAGTGGAAATGGGAAAGGATAGCAATGGATTTCGTGGTGGGTATTTCTAAGAATTTCAAAAGTATGACTTTATTTTGGTCATCGTGTATAGGATGACCAAGTCAGCTTATTTCATTCCAGTCGGGGTGGATTATACTTCACAGCAGTTGGCCAAAATTTAGTTTTTGGAGATTGTGAGACTTCATGAGGTGCCACTCTCTATCATTTCAGAGAGAGGTACTCAGTTTACTTCTAATTTTTAGGGCTAACTACATGAAGAGTTGGGCACCCAACTCACTTTCAGCATAACTTTTCATCCTCAGATAGACGGTCTGTCGAAGAGGATGATTCAGGTGTTGGAGGACATGCTGAGAGAATGTGTGATAGATTTTGGGGGCCATAGGGACCAGTTCCTACCATTGTGTGAGTTCTCATACAACAAAAGCCACCACTCCAGTATAGATATAGCACTATTCAAGGCACTTTATGGGAAGGGATGTAGATCACCCATAGGGTGGTTTGAGGCATGCAATGTGAAACCTTTGGGCATTGACTTCGTGAAGGAAGCACAAGAAAAAGTGAGGGGTATTCAAACCAAGTTGCTGGCAGCCCAAAGCAGGTAGAAAGAGTAAGTAGATCGCATTGTAAAAGATATGGAATTTTAGGTTGGTGAACAAGTGTTGTTAAAGGTGTCACTAATGAAAGGGTTAATGTGATTCAGCAAGAAGGGAAAGCTTAGCCCTTGGTATATTGGTCCACTCGAGGTTCTCGAGATTGTAGGGCTAGTGGATTATATGTTAGAAATGTTATGCAGTTTGTCTGAGGTCCATCCAGTCTTCTATGTATCCATGCTACAGTGATTCCATGGGGATGGGGATTACATTGTTAAGTGGGATTCAATCTTGCTAGACAAAGATCTTCATTACGAGGAGGAGCAGGTTGAAATTCTAGATCGGGATGTCCTGAAATTAAGGACAAAGGAAAGAAGATCAGTAAAGGTTCAATGGAAGCATCGTTCGATTGAGGAAGCCACTTTGGAAACTGAGAAGGACATGCGATAAAAATACCCTCACTTGTTTGAGGATTCAGGTACTACAATTTCTCTCTTTTAGCTCATCTTTTTTGGGTTTAATTGTTCGGGGATGAATGATGGGTAAATTGGTATCTGTTCTAATGACCTATTCTGTTGTTATGGGTAATTTATTCGTACGAAGAATCGGGTTAGAAAACTTCTAGGATTGGGAGTTGGAATTTTTGGGCTAGGCTAGTCTCAGACAGATTTTGAGCAAGGTATGGTCTAGGGAATCCGAGAAAGGATTAGGCAAAATGTCTTAGGTTGAGCTAGTTTTTCCATTAGCTAGGCATTAAGGAGTCTGGGGGACTTTTTGGGAGTGAATTCGGGTTAGTAGAACTCCCGATATCAAATTTGATGTGATGGGATTGGTTAAGAACGTCAAGATTTTAAGTGTGTTGTAAAATGGGCAACTTTGGGAGATTTCTCGAGATTCTTTCCTGTGCCAACTGCAATAGTGGTTGACCCACGCTACCACAATGACCTCTATAGCAGAGAAATTCCCTTTATAGCGGAAGTCAAGGCGGTCAGCACCACCATAGCAGGCGGGTTCTGCTACGGCAGTGCCACTATAGAAGTGCGGGGACCGCTATAGCAAAATAAGTCGCAGTTAATGCAGAAACTTCCCCAAAAATTTTCAGAGAATCTCAAGAATATTTTGGAGAAATTCAGAGGCGATTTGGGCGATTTCAACTCAGATTTCCTAAAACAATCTTCTTAAAGCTAAGGATTTTACTCCCCTACTACAGTACTTCGATTCCAGGATATTAGAATCATTAGCTATGGATTTGGGGGAAGGTTTGGATTAACCTAAGAAGGTAGAACTTAATGGAAAAGAGGATTCTAGGGTGTAGAATTCTTAGTTTGTGATTATAATTGTTCATTTCATGATTAAAACACCGTAATTTGCTTAATGTATCTATAAAAATGATAGTTTTAGGTGAATTAATGGTGGGAAAGCCCTAGGATGGGTGGAATGATCATGATTTGGCCTGGGGATTTGGATTTGAGTATAATACGGGGAACTGATAGGCCATTTGGATTGATTTTAGTTATGTTCAATTATTTTTAGACCAAAGGCAAGCAAAAGCTTCAGGAAATGGGAAGGCTTCGGTCCAGTGAGAGATTTCAGGCTAATTTAAGGTAGGTGATGGATGTTGTTTTCCCATTTACAATATGTTTACATGGTAAATGTTGCTTAGTATTGCATGTTCATTGTTTGTTTAAAGGAATGGAATTACGAATGTCTACATATCCGGTTATCAATCGTGTAAAATGAACTGTCTTTGTTGCTTGTTGGTTTGCAAGTGTGTTTTTGTTCGTTATTGTTCATTGTTGGATTGTGTTTAACATTCGATTGGCTTGGGTATCATACCTGGTATAGATTAAATATCGATTGGCTCAGATACCATTCCTGGTACAGGTTACATATATCGGTTGGCTCAGGTACCACGCCTGGTATGGGTTCTATAATAGTTGTCTCTGGTACCATTTCTGGTATGGGATTGATTACAATTACTTGATTGTTTTGTGTTGACGATTCCATGAATGGATAAGGTTGTATTCTTGAATTGCGATTATTGCATGATGCCCCATGAGAGGCTCGGTGGGTGTACTTGAATGTGGGGTTGGTATTATTGTGGACCGGGTTGCATGTTGAACACTTAGGTAATGTCCTAGGGATCCTTGTTTGGTCTGGGTTACTTAAAAAGGGTTGTCTTGTTATATTGTTGTTGCCGTGGTGGTTGTTGGAACTATTTCATAGAGCTGGTAAGTTAGGTGGAGGACTTAGAGTCTGGTTATATTGCTGGTTTGTTTATACATGTTTGTTCTACCTTACTCAGCCATAGTTAAATGTTCATATGTTGTATATTAGAGCTGGCCGATGATCCTACCAGTACAATGTGTTTTTGTGTACTGGTACTGCACTTGCTTTCCTTTTTGTGAGTACAAGACATATTTCGGCGGTTGCTATGCGACCTCAGTTGTAGTGAATTGTTTCTTCTTAGCTACCATGGTTTCTTCTAGTATACTTCTGGTCCATGGTATCTCACTTAGACTTCTTGTTTTTGGGGTTCCATCCCCATACTATAGACATTAGGAGATGTTTTGGTACACGACTTTCAGATTCTAGGGGTGTTTTCTACAGGATCTTTATTATTAGTATTTTTGGCTATGAAGGCTAGTTTAAATTAATGCAACTGGTTTTGAGTTGTTAGTTTCACTAAGTGTTGATTGAGTTATTAGTTCGCTCATCCGGGGGTTTTGGGTGGCTGGCACTCGCGGTGGTTTGGGTCGTGATAATAAGGCATGCGCCCTCCCATGTCCTTGAGTAGTCTTAGATGTTGTTGACGAGCACACAAGGTAATCACAACTAATTAGGGTGAGAGCCCAAGGCTACTCATATTGACAACATGAACGGAACACCCTATGGGGACACACTAGATCTGGCAAACCTCTCTTTCAGAAGATTTTGTAGCAGTTCCCCTAACCCCCACAAATCTGTTGGTGTCACACGATATGGCAGAGAAAGGAATAGGCCCAGTGCCCGACTCAACAACAATGCTGAAGTCAAAACTTAACCAGACTAAATACTGAGGAAATAGTGGAAAATAACTGATAAACACTCAAATTGTGGCTCTCCAATTAGGATGTCACGGCGATCGCGTAGTCAAAACAAAATTTATAAACCCAATGGATGTCGGGGTCGTATCTAAGGGACCTGATTTAGCTCATTAGAGATTGTGGGAAGCGATTTAAAAGTAAGAGTAGTTATTCAACAAACCAAAGCAATAAAATGGGGGAATTGGGAAAGTTGTCACTACTAACTAATTCAAATAAAAACTATAAAATTGAGATGGGTGTACCAATGAGAACTAGATGACTAGAGGTGCATTTCTGATGGAGCATTCGCTATAGGATAGGGTAGTCACTAATTCATTCAAATTCTCACCTATGTACATGGGTAGCATTGGTCATAAGTGTAGAATGCTATCTCTCGATCAACATCCATATATCCGATGATTTCAGTTAGAACATCATTCGGTGTGCGAAATAACAAACAAACATTTGCTTGGGGAGGTCATCCTATTTCTAGCTCGGACCTTTAAATGGGAGATTCCGCGATTGGAGCTATGTCTATCCTCCAATCTAAGTGAATTCCCAAGTACCCACTAGCAATTTCACATCCACTACAACAAAATTCTCTCTCGAGCAACTAAATAGGCAAGTAAGGTAAATTCAGGTTTGCAACCACAAATTATTAGATTAAAACATGGTGAAATTACTAGACACACATCAGATAAGCAATTATAAGAGTGATTTAGTAACACCCACATCCATTAGCTAGGCACCCATCATTAATACACCCCAAGACAAGAGAAATTAGCCACTCATAGAAAAGGGAGAAGATATACCAGCTGGGTAAATCAAATTTCCATCCATTGTAGTTGATTCTCATGTTCTAGAGTCAAATTAGCACACAATTTGTTAACCAAAAGATTGGATTGAAAACTCTCGCTCAATAGATATGGAGAAATATATTTACAAGCCAAAAATATCTTCCAGTTCTCTACTGAAATTATCTGCTCAAAATTGTATATACAAAAAAGCCTAAAATTGCCTTTTATATGTTCCCAAAATCGTCACATAAATTTAGGACAAAATTTCCCTCTGGGTGGTGTGCGACGTGGCGTGGGGTTCGCACGTCGCGGTTTGTGCATCGCACACCTGCTTCAGGTTTACCAGTGACTTCAGCCGCTTAAGTAGGCTTTGTGCAAAAGGTGATGCATTTCGCACCATGAGATGTGCGCGTCGCATGGCGACCGCATGCCGTGGTAGAATCTTCAGTCATCTTTGCAGCTTCATGTGGAGGAGATGCAAACCGCACATCTGCTTGTGCGTGTAGCACAGCCACTGCATCTCTCGGCAGATTCTCCAGCTTTTCTCAACTCTTCACACTTAGCTCCTTTTTTGCTCTTTTTGAGTCCATATCCTTGTTTCTCCTCTTCTATCCAAAGTACCTGCATAGACATCAATAAAGTCCATAAGAACCTCTAAATCAATTCAAAATATAGCAATAATTCATGTATATAGGCTCAATAAGTTGGTAGATTACTGACTTATCAAACCCCCAAACTTGAACTATTGCTTGTCCTCAAGCAAGATTCTCACATGGCAAGGAATGAATTATGCTAAGGCTCAATTTAAGGCACAAAAACTATTCTACACTAAAATTTTAAGAAAAATAAATACACAGAAGACTCAAACAAAAGACTCAACTACTATGCTTATCTCAATTTGGGCCCCCACATGCTCAAGGTAATTGCTCATTTTAAAACTTTTTTCAAAAATGACATCAGATCTCTTTTCAAACTCAAGGGAATTTGCCATTCAAAACAAGACATTTTAAGCTTCTAAAGTCATTGGCATAGACCGTCAAGGTTTTCCTTGAGATTCGCCACACAACTTCTCTTATTCATTTCCCTCAATTGAAATAGAGACTCTATGCTTCAATTCTAGTGCATGATGCCACTCACCATAAGAGAGAATCTCACTCACAATCATTCAATTCACAAAGCACGGGATTATAAGAGAACCAAGAAGACTCTCACTGTCTTAAGGAAGTTCAGGTGCATACGCATTGAACCATAGGCTTGCCCTTTATGTAAATCGCCAGTAATGTAGGTTAGCCAAGCTCGGAATCACCAAAGACTTGCGGGTTATAATATTGGCTAGGTCTAAGGTGGGGATATCATGTGGTTCAAGTGACTATACCTCCCTAATGCTCTTTGTTTTCATTTCAAACGCCGCTCACATTTTTAAATTTTTCAACTTCACCCTATTTCTCCGTCACACAACCCAATATTTCTCCTTTTTGCCTCATGATAATTCGCACCTTATATCACCTTCACTTGGTAGCACCTATTTTTTCTTTTCAATTTTCTCATTGAATTTGTCTTTTTGGAGCAATCTTCAATTCTCGAATCAAGGTTCTACCTTGCACTTGAAGTGCATTCCTTTTCTTCTCCTCATTTGATCACATGCACCCCCCAAACTTAGGCATTTGCCTATGTTATCTTTTGTTCCCCCTCTCCCCCCCGAACTTAGGGTTTTAGCCTACATTTAATTTTCAAGCAATTAGGGAGGACGGGTGCAAAGCTAGAGGTTCCAAAAAGGTCAAGGTGTTACAAAGGTGTCAAAGAATGGTCACAAGCTCAAAGGGGTTCACTAGGATTTGATGTTATTGGGAGGTCATTTGAGTGAAGTGGCTATCAAAAAGGGCCTAAGGTCATTTCCCAAGCTTGGCTACACCTAGAATTTTGCCTTGAATCGCATTTGGGGCAAGTTCTAGATGACCATTATTCACAAGAATCAAGATAAAGCCTCACCGCACAAGGCATCATGCCACAAGACTTCATCCATTAGTCCCACAATCAATTGGAGCAAATGACTTTTGACAATCTATTCCGAGTTCATTACACACTCATTTGTGAGTCAATCAAGCCAAAGTGAGAGTGTGCAACTCATGACAAGAGAACACTTTTATCTCAAAAATTCATTTCCCTTCCTCTTTTCCTTTTCAAAACAATTTACCAAGAAATTTTTTTGATGGTCCCATTTCAAGACAAGCATTTACGGACTCAATTCTAAACTAAACTTGGTATTTTTCCTTAAGAAAGTTGCCTCTCAATCTATCATAGGGAAACACCAACCCGGTTTGACACACAAAAACAAAAGAAAAGAAAAAAAAAATAATCAAAACTTTTTCTCCTTGGGAAAGAACCGTGGTATTAAGAAAACCCTTGGAGTTTATTTATACACTACTATGAACAAGGCGATCCACAATTTTTCATGCTCATGAATCAATTAAGAACAAGCCTTGGCGTAGGAATTTAGCGCATTTGAAAGGAACGGGTAGTGGAACAATGGGGCATGTAAGACCAACCCTGCACGCCATCAATAAAATTCAAGCCCGGCGAGGGCACAATTAAGCTCAATGTAAAAAGTAAAGCAAAACAAGTGAAGCAAAACCTAGGCTAAAGTCCCGACAAGGGCAACGTCGATCACAACACAACCAAACAAAAGTTAATTCTTACATACTCCCCCCAAACTTAATACAAGCATATCCCACGATGCACAAAAACATAACCAAATAAGAATGAGTGCCAAAAACTCCATGAGTAGGCTAATGATGATGCTGACGTCTCCTTTGTGAATAGACTTGATGAGGTGATCTAGCTGCCGGTGGAGCTGGTAGTGCTGGTGGTGGTATGCAAGCATATGTTTGATCTAGCTGAAAATATTCCAACAGAGGGTTCGATGGATCCCACCGGACCTCAAGGTGGCCCGAGGGATCCACAAACCACCTGTTCTCACATGTCATTAATTCGAGATACGAGAACCATTTTTGCTAAAGTCCCTATCTCCTCACATATGGTGCTAGATGTTTTGGTTCATTGTGGACGACCGACTCTGTATTATCTGGGATGATCTCGATCGGTGTCCCATTTTCTTGCATCTCAGAGTTTTCTTCTTGATCAGGATCCCAACTTGTGCACCAAGTATTTGGAGGGCTAGTACATCTTGTAGGGAAGTTCGAGCCTAGAGACGATAGGTTAAGATCCCAATTTGCTTCAACAGGAGGGATCATTTGCTTGAACCTCTCAACATCTATTTCCATAGTGTCCACCCTAGCACAAAGCTTGCTCACACTTGACACAATCGGTTTAAGGGCTGACTTGATAGCAGATTCAATCAAAGCTGGAATTAGTCTGCTAATTTATACAACCATTCCTTATTTTTATTGGTAATTTGAGCAAGCTTGTGTAGATTACCTGGAGGGTTGGTTCCTGATACTCCATGGATGGTGCTCGATGCTCCTTGTGATGCGGGTGAATTTCTTTCTTGATCATGCACTATGTTTTTACCCCGAGTACTGAGTTTGGTGCCCTCAAAAATTTGTTCAAGGTGACTCTTCTTGACGTGTAGAGCATCTTTATCCCTCTTTATGTCTAGGCAAACAATACTTGTAGCTTGACTAACCTTATCGAATCCTTGAAACAAGGGGCAACCAGCTTGAATGCATAGAAGTGTGATGAGCATGGGGAATGCCATGGATGTGGCATCATGTCATGCTTTTCTCTTGAGATGTTCATCTATGATCTCGCCCGCATTCACACTGAGGCCTCTCATGATGTATGCAAGGAGAATGGACATCTCAATGGACACTTTAGTGGTGTGGCCAGTCGGGATGAATTTGGTGCTCACAAAGTCGAGCCACAAGCGTGCTTCGAATCTGAGATCCGAGCGATAAATCTATCCCTTTGAGGTGGCCCAAAGGGGTTCTCCTTCCGCAATCACACTAGCAACCCATTTGTATTCATCGTCCTTTTTCGCCGCACGTTCCATGTACCTTAATTTATGGATTGGTTCGCCGTCCCATATGACAGAATGAATGGCTTCCGGGGTGATATTCACTTCTTTACCCCGTACCAAAACAGAGCTGAGGCATGGTGACCTGCTTAGGGGACCTTTAGGATTAAGCATGTCAAAGCTGGCCCTGTATGAAGCATATAATTCCCATACCAACTCAGGAAAGTAGAGGCTTGGTGCTTTGGCAAACTGCTCCCAAGCCCTTATGCGAAATTGCTTTGGCATGTTTGGGAACTCTTCTTGGAAATCATCTATATTGAATCCCTTTTCCTCCAAGAATGGGCGATTCTGGAACTCAAGATAATAGGCTTGCATTCCCTTAATCACAAAGTGATCCCTTGACTCATAATGTCCTGCCTCATATGTGGAAACTCTCGTAGTCGGAGTGGGCTCTAGGGCGCGTCTCTTCTAATTGTGTTGTTGGAAGACATAGTCTTGCAACTCGGTGTTAGGAGCATACAATAGAAATATATAGTACTAAAAGAAATTTGGGGATCAGTGAAGCAAAAAAGTAGAGGAGGGAATTGTTGGCTCGTGCGATTCACCTGGGAACCGCAACAGCACAATTGTGAATCACAGGTGTCATCGCATGAGCCGACAGATTCTTCCAGTGATTTTTCTTTGTGGTATGAATTAGGTGCGAACCGCACTAGCTAAAGTGTGCATCACACCGAACTTTGCCTCTCAAGGCAGTTGCTACACTTTCTTTTCAACTCTGTGCGACGCATTATGCGACTCATGCATCAAGATCTATTCATCGTATGCGAAACACACAATGGCACAATTGGAACTTTTGGTTCCTTGTGTTCTTGTGAGTTACACATATGATCCATAAAGCAAGATAAACTTCAGCACTTAACACCACAGATAATCAATTCATAATAACAAGGGGGTAGGGGGTTCATGACAGCAACATCCTGGTACTCAGACTTCCCCGGATTTCCGTTAACACATAACTAACAAGAAAAGACTCAACGACTTCCCTTAAGATGGACGTTACCCCATCTATCATCGAAAACATCAAGCCCTCCTTGCAATAACAATAATTAACCTCCTCATCTCACAAGATCATATAAACCAACTAGATTTGTAACAAGGATCAAGGGCATACAATCAATAATATTCAACCTCAATTATCATTATCAATCAAAACCTTGTGACTACCGAAGACTTGCCCTTAAGAACGACATCACCCAATCTATCATCGGGCCAAGTCAAGCACTAGTCATAAGTGGGTTACTCACACTTCACCCCATCACAGATATTAAGGCTACACATTACTACCAATCAACATGCATAGTTAACATTTCCCATCTACAAAGTTGACATTAAGAGAATTCATCATTACAATTCAAAATTGGGGACCCAAAACTTTTGGATCTCACCCATTATCAACATGGTTATTCTACTAAGCATGCTTCATAATATGAGTTCCCAACAATTATAAAAACAACTATTTAACATTAGGGAACTTACCACAAGTGAAGATTGTGGAGGGAAGAACGGATATTGAAGCTTTCTGAATTCCAACAATGGTGACCCACAAAACCTCCAGGAGAATGATGGCAGCGATGTGGAATGGTGGTGGAGAAGATGGGGTGAGAAGAGGAGAAGGATTTGTGAAAGTTTGAGGGGTTTAGAGAAAATTTTGTTGGAGGATTTTAAGAGTTGTGGAGAAAGATGGTGGAAAAAGGAGAGAGAGAGGCGGTTTTAAAAGAAAAAGAAGAAAAAGAGTAGGTCGGGTTGTCTCTTGGTCGGGTAGGTCAACGGGTTAGGTCAATTGAAAAAAAATCACATTTACCTCTTGTGCGCCGTGACATGCGATTCGCACCAGGAAAGGTGCGAACCGCATGGCGTATCGCGCATGCCACTTTTTCTCCCCTGGGTCTGCCAAGGCATTTGTTTCCCTGTGCGATGGAGGTGCGACGTGCACTTGGGTTTGTGTGATCCACACAGCACAATGCACGTCACCTCTAATTTTCAATTTTTCTCCCAAGCCTTTTGTTTTAGTGTGCGGTTATCTATGCGATATGCACAATTGCTTGTACAGTCCGCACAGTCCTGCGCACAACAAGATTCAGCCATCCATAGTGCTCAATTTCATTTTCAACTTCATGAATCCCCTAAAAACACAAAAACAACAAAAAGTGAAAGAAAAGACACTTGGGTTGCCTCCCAAGAAGTGCTTGATTTTACGTCGCGGCTCGATGATGGTACCTCAATCCTCAACCATTGTCGGAAGGCATTCTAACTCGGTTAGCGGGGTCCCATTCCAACAAGGAAAATTGCTCCATTGACACCTTAGAGATGACATCAAGTTGTTCATCTTGCAATGAATCAACTATGGGCGCCTTCCACACTTAACACTCTCCAAGGGTATCATCCTTTTTTTTACTCAAATTCTATCACATATATGACTCTCAAATCGTCTGGAGGCTTGGTCGGTTGGAAAACATTGAAGGTCACTACCTCATCCCCTACTAAAAATTTGAGTTCTCTGAGTTTGACTGCAAAGAGGACCCGCCCGGTGGCTAGCAACGGTCGTCCCAAAATAATAGGCACCTCTACATCTACCTCACAGTCTAAGATGACAAAATCCGCAGGAAGAATTAGTTTGTCCACTTTTACCAGAACATCAAATAAGATTCCCATAGAGCGCTTAATCGACCTATCATCCATCAGTAGCATCATAAGAGTGGGCTTGGGAGTGCCCAATCCTACCTTCTGAAAAATCACAAGGGGCATCAAGTTGATGCTTGCCCCCAAGTTGCACAAGGCCCTTCAGAATACAAACAAACCAATCATGCATGGTATAGTCAACGCACTCGGATCGTCCCTCTTCGTGTCCATATTGCTAGTCATCACCGCACTACAACTATGGGAAATCACAATCGTACCCACTTCAACCACATTTTTCTTTTTAAGTAACAATTTCATGAACTTGGAGTATCCTGGCATCTGTATTAGATCCTCAACCAAAGGAATGTTTATTGATAGCTTGTTGAACATGTCAACAAACTTGCTAAATTTTTGCTCTTCCTTCTTCTTATTTAGCCGATAAGGATACGGAGGGGGTCCGTTTGATGTTGTGGTTGGATTGCTATGTCCAAGAGGAGAGTCCACCTTATCATCAATGACTTCTTGGGGAGAGGTCTTGATCTCATCATTATCTTTATCACTCCCAACATTTCTCGGTGCACTCGATGCTTCAGTATCTTTCCTTACCTCCGGGGTGCCAATTACATTCTCATGCTCCACCTCGTTATCTCTTAGTTTCTTGCCTGTTTCAACTGTCAGCTCTTTTGGTTTTGCGACTGGTTCCATAAAAGGTTCCCTTATATCACTGGTTGTTCGACCACTCCCAGTAACAACTGCCATGATGTGCCCGTCGGGTTTAGGATTTGTAGTGGTGTCACTAAGAAGTGGAGTCCTTACCCTCGGAGTCATTTGAACAAAAAGATGATCCATTTGGGCCTCAAGTTGTTTGATGGAGGTTGAATGAGAGCTCACGGTTCTGTGAAGTGTGGAGACTTTGCTCTGGAGCTCATATACCCCGGCGTGTGTTGTGTCCACCTTTTTCAGCACCAAGGACAACATGTCCTCTAACTTAGAATGCTCGGGATTGCTTATGGTTGGTTGGTGGAGGAAATTCAATTTGTTTGGGGTTGCATGAACACTTCGATGATTGTATCGCTCACCGTACCTATCCCGATCATCTTGTTTCCAACCTTGGTTCTCTTCCTTTGGGTGATAGTACCTAGGATGAGAACCCTTCGACACAAAAAACAACTTCCCATCAACCACCATCATAAGCTCCGTATCACTGGCTCTTATTTCTGGGGTGTCTACTACACTTTCCCCCTTTGTACTAATCACACGCTTTGCCAAGAGGTCGATTTGGGTCATTATTTTGGCCATTGTTTCATCTTGAATTCTGCCTCTCTTTCTAATTTTATCAGCCAAGATAGAGGGAGTTACTCCTTAGGTAGGTACATCCGCCTCCCGAGTATACCAAGCTTGATGAGTTTTCATCATTCGTTCTAAGAAAACCGAGGCAACATGGTATGTCATGTCCATGAAAATGCCAACCCCGAGGCTATTAGCCATTGTTTTGTTAATAGAATTGAATGACTGGTAGAAGCTTTGAAGCAAAACATTGTCTGATAGCTCATGGTTCGGGCTTAAAATAAGCCTCTTCTTGAAGCGCAACCAAGCCTCATGTAAGAGCTCGTCCAGAAGTTGCTTGAAGTTGGTGATCTCATCTCTTAACTTTATCATTCGGGATGGAGGAAAGAATCTCGAGGTAAATGCCTCAACCAACTCGCCCAAGATGTGATGGATCCATTTGACAATTCTTCCAACCATGTCGTGGCTTCCCCCATCAAAGAGAAAGGGAATAGGTGCAATCGTATGGACTCTTCGGAGATATTGTGGATGATGTATGGTTGGAAAATCTCCACAAAGTTCCGAATTTGCCGGTTGGCGTCCGCATGGGCAGCTCAACTAAATAGCCCCTTCATTTGAATCAAATGGAGCATGGTGCTTGTCACATGGAAGATAGCTTTTCCCATAGTGGGGGGTAGGCGGGTTGCACCTACACCTCCGTGCATCATTGGCTCAGCAGCATTGGCGTTGTCGAAGCCGTCAATGCTCTCATTGTCCTCGGCCTATTCCATAGCCGACCTTCTCAATCAACACTCAGAAACAACAAAAACTAAAAGAAAACAAACACTCTCAAGTTGACTTCACAACAATAATCAAAAACTAGCTAATACTCAAGTCCCCGGCAACGGCGCCATTTTTGATAAACGCTTAAATCGTGGCTCTCCAATTAGGAGGCCACACTGATCGCGTAGTCAAAACAAAATTTATAAACCCAACGGATGTTGGGGTCGTACCCAAGGGACCTGATTTAGATCCTTAGTGATTGTGCGAAGCGATTTCAAAGTGAGAGTAGTTGTTCAATAAACCAAATCAATAAAATAGGGGAATAAGGAAAGTTGTCACTACTAACTCAATTCAAATAAAAACGATAAAATCGAGATGGGTCTACCAATAAGAACTAGATGACTAGGGGTGCATTTCCGATGTGGCATTCACTATAGGATAGGGTAGTCACTAATTCACTCAAATTCTCACCTATTGACACAGGTAGCGTTAGTCATAAGTTTAGAATGCTATCTCTCGATCAACATCCACATATCCGATGATTTCGGTTAGAACATCATTCGGTGTGCTAAATAACCAACCAACATTTGCTTGGGGAGGTCGACCTATTTCTAGCTCGGACCTTTAAATGGAAGATTCCGCGATTGGAGTTATGTCTAGCCTCCAATCTAAGTGGATTCCTAAGTACCCACTAGCAATTTCACATCCACAACAACAAAATTCTCTCTCGAGCAACTAAATAGCCAAGTAAGGTAAATTCATGTTTGCAACCACAAATTATTAGATTAAAACATGGTGAAATTACTAGACCCACATCAGATAAGCAATTATAAGAGTGATTTAGTAAAACCCACACCCATTGGCTAGGAACCAATCATTAATACACCCCTAGACAAGAGTAATTAGCCACTCATAGAAAGGGGAGAAGATATATCAGCTGGGTAAATCAAATTTCCATCCATTGTAGTTGATTCTCATGTTCTAGAGTCAAATTAGAACACAATTTGTTAACCAAAAGACTGGATTGAAAACCCTCTCTCAATGGAGATGGAGAAAAGTATTTACAAGCCAAAAACATCTTCCAGTTCTTTACTGAAATTCTCTGCTCAAAATTGTATATACAAAACAAGCCTAAAATTTCCTTTTATATGTTCCCAAAATCGTCACATAAATTTAAGACAAAATTACCCTCCGGGTGGTGTGCGACGCGGTGTGGGGTTCGATCGTCGCGGTTTATGCATCGCACAGCTGCTTCAGGTTGACTAGTGACTTTAGCCACTTAAGTAGGCTTTGTGCAAAAGGTGATGCATTTTGCACCACGAGATGTGCGCGTCGTATGGCGACCGCATGCCGTGGTAGAATCTTCAGTACTCTTTGCAGCTTCATGCGGAGGAGATGCGAACTGCACCTCAGCTTGTGCGTGTTGCACAACCAGTGCATCTCTCGTCAGATTCTCCAACTTTTCTCAGCTCTTCACACTTAGCTCCTTTTTGGCTCTTTTTGAGTCCATATCCTTGTTTCTCCTCTTCTATCAAAAGTACCTGCATAGACATCAATAAAGGCCATAAGAACCTCTAAATTAATTCAAAACATAGCTATAATTCATGGATATATGCTCAATAAGTTGGTAGATTACTGACTTATCAAACCCCCAAACTTGAACTATTGCTTGTCCTCAAGCAAGATACTCACATGGCAAGGAATAAATTATGCTAAGGCTCAATTTAAGGCACAAAAACTATTCTACACTAAAATTTTAAGAAAAATAAATAAAAAAAAGACTCAAACAAAAGACTCAACTACCATGCTTATCTCAATTTGGGCCCCCACATGCTCAAGGTAATTGCTCATTTCAAAACCTTTTTCAAAAAGGACATCAAATCTCTTTTCAAACTCAAGGGAATTTGCCATTCAAAACAAGACATTTTAATCTTCTCAAGTCATTGGCATAGACCGTCAAGGTTTGCCTCGAGATTCTTCACACAACTTGTCTCATTCATTTCCCTCAAATGAAATAGAGACTCTATGCTTCAATTCGAGTGCATGATGCCACTCACTACAAGAGAGAATCCCACTCACAATCATTCAATTCACAAAACACAGGATTATAAGAGAATCAAGAAGACTCTCATTCTCTCAAGGAAGTTCAGGTGCATACGCATTGAACCATAGGCTTTCCCTTCATCTAAATCGCCACTAATGTAGGGCAGCCAAGCTCGGAATAACCAAAGACTTGCGGGTTATAATGTTGGCTAGGGCTAAGGTAAGGATATCATGTGGTTCAAGTGATTATACCTCCTTAATTCTCTTTGTTTTCATTTCGAACGCCGCTCACATTTTTCAATTTTTCAACTTCACCCTATTTCTCTGTCACACAACCCAAGATTTCTCTTTTTTTCCTCATGATCTTTTCACCTTATATCACCTTCACTTGGTCGCACCACGAGATGTGCGCGTCGCATGTTGACCGCATACCTTGGCAGCATCTTTAGTCATCTTTGCAGATTTATACGGAGGAGATGCGAACCGCACCTCAGCTTGTGTGTTTCGCACAACCACCGCACCTCTTGGCAGATTCTCCAGCTTTTCTCAACTCTTCACACTTAACTCCTTTTTGGCTCTTTTTGGGTCCATATCCTTGTTTCTCCTTTTCTATCCAAAGTACCTGCATAGACATCAATTAAGGCCATAAGAACCTCTAAATCAATTCAAATCGTAGCAATAATTCATGGATATAGGCTCAATAAGTTGGTAGATGACCGACTTATTAATAACCCAGATACCTGCTAAACACCTAAACAGATCAAATATAAGATCATCCCTAACCTTCCTAATATAAGCAAAACCAATTGATACCCACTTTCCTGCCAACCTCTAAGCTCTCTGAGACAACTCAACTTCCCTTGGCACATGGCTACTGGTACTATACCATACTAGCTAAAAAGGTTCCAGGCATAAGCTAGATAACAGCCTTGGCAAAACCACCCCCATACCACTAGACATTGAGACACTCAAACTAACCCTCGAATCACAGCGAAGACCAAAAATTGAGCTAACAAAGCCTACCAATGCATCATACCCCTAGGTAGTCACCTCTCAAGTGTGATACACCCGATCTACCACTAAAAGAATGCTTCTACATATAGTTACAAGCACAGGCACTACAAAGCTCAAATAGTACACTGGAATGAGGAACAAGTAGACAAATATATATATAGACATGCTGACCCACAACACAACCAATACAAGAACTAGCTGATGATAGCAAAGATCATACCTATGGAGACGACATTTGGAGCCTCTACCTCTGGCCTACGAAGAGAGGCATCTGCGTCTACCTCTGGACTGAGGAAATGGTGTTGAAAGCTTGA
The DNA here is from genome assembly GCA_003996215.1 of Jaltomata sinuosa. Classification (NCBI taxonomy): domain Eukaryota; kingdom Viridiplantae; phylum Streptophyta; class Magnoliopsida; order Solanales; family Solanaceae; genus Jaltomata; species Jaltomata sinuosa. The sequence continues at coordinate 303,618 of QJPP01002456.1, read as the reverse complement.
TCATCCTACGCCGGGGGAACTCTCTAGAAAAATGTCCAACCACTCTACAATCATAACAACACTGAGAAGTTCTGCTCTGACGCAAGGTGCCCACTGACTCAGGACGACTACCTGAACTGCCCGGCTGAAAGTTACCTCTAACTACCTGGGGACCACCCCAACTACCCTGCACACCACCTCTAGCTAGTGGCACTGGAGCTTGAAGAGGGTGAAACTCTCTAAATCTTTAACAATCCCTAGGAAAATGCCCTGACTCACTGCACAAGTAGCAGCCTTTACTAGCTAAAGTTTGTTGGGAAGATCTCATTGTACCAGATTGTCCACCATGGTTAAAATACCCAGAATGCAAACCTTGCAAAATCAGAACTGATACCTGTGGTGCCACCAGAACTGATCTGCTCGATAGAGAGTATGAAGACTGACCTTTGCTAGAGAACCCCATTCCTCGGGACTGAGAATAATAAAAACTACCATGACAGCGATGTCTCTTACCAATTCCACCATATGCCTTACGACATAACCCCTCTATAGCCCATGCATGATCAACCACCTAATTAAAAATGGTCCTAACTACAACCAAGTGCTCTATCTCCAAATAGAGCAGTGAAATCAACCCTCTTACGAAACCCCACACTCTCTCAAACTCTGTTGGCATAGTCTTTGCAATGCACCTAGTCATCTCGTGAAACCTCACCTCATACTCAAAAATAAACATAGAACTATGTTGGAGACCCACAACATCAACCCTGGTTGTAGCACCGCTCAAAGAATTGGGTACTTCCCCTGCTTGGGACACACCCTCCTAAAGACTAAGAGTCGTAGACATGGTGTCATGAGGAACTGAGGTTGTCACAAATCCTATCAGAGGTTTGGCTGGCCCTAAACCCCCTAGCTGAAGTGGTAAACTCACAATCTAAAAATCTAGCACTGGAGGAAGCATAGTAGCAACAAGTGCAGGAGCCTCGTTGTTACCTACTGCCACACTTGTCCTAATCATCTGAGATGAAATGGAACAAATGAAGTTTAGAAGTTGATAGGTTCAAGAACTCACGATAAGGAGTCAAAAATATGGAACTTTTCCTAAGAATGTCTTTTATCCTCCCGTAGATATGATACGAACGTCATTGTACCAATTCACGAGACTCTACTAGACACTTGCTATTGTACAAACAATATCGATGAACCTACAGCTTTGATACCACTCATTCATGAACTAATTTCACTAGTCGTGATGGCACCTACTATAAACCACCAGTAGAAAAGTCGAATCCTTATCCTGGAACTGCAAGTAATGGGCTAACATGAGAACAAAACAAAAGAAGAAGGTAACTGAATAAGCATAAATGAATAGGGAGGGAAGAAAAAAAATATATACAAGATTTCCCCCAAGATCTGGTATCAGTCAGTACAAGAGCTACTACAACATAGATGCACTAGATAGGCATAATAAATACAGAACAAACTCCGAAAGTGCAATAGAAAACTAGTCCAAAAGTAGAAGTAGGTTTATCAACTTTGGTCACCAAGAGCTCACCCTGTTTCTCTGATCAACAACACTACTCGAGGACACTATCAATGGTGATAACCCGCAGTAAGATCTGCATTAGAAAAAGTTGCAAAAGTGTAGTATGAGTACCAAAACCATGTGGTACCCAATAGGCATCATAGATCGACTGAGCTCAAATAATATATAAGTATAAATAGATGCGAATATACTGAAGGTAAGAAAAGAAAGGTAAGAAAATAGATTAACCTGCCAAAGTTAGACAATTTATGATAACTACATAAGAATAACTTAACAGGGGATATAAATAAATTGTCCAACTAAATAACATAGGGAAAACACAGGATAAGTACCTCAGGAGATGCAAGTGGCAACAAGTAAACCCAACAGGACCCCTATAAGCCCGGAAGGTACAATCAACAACCAAAAGGAATCCAACTGGACCCCCATAAGTTTAGAGGATACATGCAACACACAATACTAACTAGCAATCAACTTAATAGGAAGAGAAGAAGGGATGCAAAAATGTGCCATGACATGCAATATGAGATAGAGCGATGTAGTATGTTGCCAATGCGATGAAATCCCAGAATCTTTATCAGAAAAAATAATAGAGTACGAGTAATAGAGTAATGCAAGTCTAGAATCATCATCGTTGAATGAATAATGGAGTAATGAAATCATGGGTGGCATTAAATCCACCTGGAACACGTGTCTCCTCGAGCATGCAAGTTTAAATAGTAAGTAAAACCATCTGGAACACGGGTCTCCATGGACATGCAAGTTTAAATAGTCAATGAAACCGTCCAAAACACGAGTCTCCTCGGACATGCAATTTTTAGCAAATCAGTCTTTCTCAAACTAGGCCAAAAGTCGTTTAACATACTCCATATATCCTCTTTTTGACCAAAAAATAGTATTTCAAAAATGAAGTCAACTATATGCCATGCTAAAGTATGAATAATCAGCCAAAGAGTACAAATAGGCCAAATTATATCACACAAAAGGGAAACCAAAGACTACGCACTAAAGCAGGGGTACTAGCCTATGATAGGTACTAACAGGAAGGCACTACACTAACTCTCATACCTAAGAGAAACTCAACCTAAAGTGACAAACTAACCCATAACATAAGATAATGCAAACAACAAATCGAGACTACACTAACTCAAACCATTAACTGATGTTACACTAAAACCAGCCACAAACCAATAATTTAGGAGAAGGGGAGGATTCATACTGACCCAGTGTCCAGCATCCATAGCCTTGGGCCTATAATATATAATATACTAAATAAAAAAAAGAAGGAAAAGCAATAAAATATAAATATAAAAACAATAGGAAAAATGTTACTCTACCGCGAAGTCCTCCGCTAATCCAATACTAAGGCTCCCTAATCTAATCACCCCAAACAACCATCAGCCTAAGCTAAGTTAAGGGAAAGAATTCTTATCCATAAAAACTATGTCAAGTCCTAAGGAAGGAGCTACAGCCTAAGCGAAGGATTCCCAAATGATGTCTAGGTCTGAACATATCCATGGAGAACTGAAGAAATGGTTGAACTAGGGACTCAATGGGTGAAAGGAACCCATTAATGAAATCCCATATACCTAAAGAAGAAACTACGGAGAAATCCTTTGGGTTTTTATGGTTGGACTTGACAAAGACCTCTGCCTGTTCTTGAGAGAAAACATTCGCCTCTTTCTCTTCTTTTCTTTTTAAGTCTGGTGATTATTAGGAAAATAGAGGTTTTAGGTAGTTTTTTACTAATTAACTACGCTTAGTGTAGTCAAAACAACATATCTTAGGCATTAAAAGAGGCAGGAAAAGTCTGGAATACCCCTGGCAAAATTAAAAGAAAACTGCTAAAATTCGCGACTCAGGTTTCATGGATGGTTCCACGACTCATGGAAGCTTCCACAGCTCGTGGAACCCTGTCGTGGTTCCTGGGACTTTTTGTCTAGCTGCAGGTTTGAGTTCCACAACTTGGGTTCATGACCGAACCTTCCACGGTCCATAGAACCCAACCACGGTTCTCACAGAAATGGTTGACCTCAGGTCTGGTTCCATGACTTGGGTTCACGCCCCGTGGAACCCTACACGGTCCATAGAACCCAATCGTGGTTCTAAGAATATTCTTCAGGTCTCTGATCACCTTCCACGGGTCTAGTCTACAACTCGTGGAAACTTTAACGGGTCGTGAATCCAACTCGTGATTTGGCTGATCGTTGGAAAAAAATATTTTTATTATGGTTTTCTTAGCTAAGTCTAGGCTTAGAAGTTCTGGGGTGTTACAATATCTCCTCCTTGGGATCATTCATCCTCGAATAAAGACTGAACAAGCTGAGTTTGGAGGGAAGGAGCTGCAATCCCTACCAAAACGAGTACTAGAAACTTATATCTAACCAAACTGAGTCCTATGAGTATGCAAATATGTTGAACTGCAAGAATAGCTGAGGGGAAATAATATTGAGATTGAAGTACATGAGAGTAAACTTAGAAACTGGAGAGGAACTATTACCTTAAGCTGAAACTGAATCAGAGGGAAAGAGGTGAGGGTATTTAGTCATCATGGTTGCTTCTGCTTCCCAAGTAGCTCCCTCTATGGACTGATTCCTCTATATGACCTTTACTGATGCGACTTCCTTATTCCTCAACCCACGAACTTGACGGTGAAGAATTTCAATTGGAACCTCCTCATAGGGATATCCTTCACAACCACACTTTCTAAGGGCACAATCGATGTCGGATCACCAACACACTTCTTCAATAATGAAATATGGAAAACTGGGTGAACTGCTGATAATTCTGCTGGAAACTCTAACTCATAAGCCACATTACCAATCCTTTTCAAAATTTTGTAAGGACCTACATATCTGGGACTGAGCTACCCTTTCTTGTCAAATCTCATCGCCCCCTTCATGGGTGACACTTTCAGGAAAACTCAATGATCAATTTCAAACTCTAAGTCCCTTCTCCCTACATCTGCATAGGACTTTTGATGACTCTGAGCTGTCTTTTGTCTATCTCTGATGAGCTGGACTTTCTTCATAGCCTCATAAGCTGAATCTGGCCCAATCAAGGTTGCTTCACCTACTTCAAACCAACCAACCAGAGACTTGCATCTATGCCCATAGAGTGCCTCATATGGGGCTATCTGAATACTGGAGTGGAAACTGTTATTATAGGAGAACTCTTTGAGGGGTAGGTGATCATCCCAACTATCCTTAAAATCGATCACGCAAGCTCTCAACATATCCCCTAAGGTCTGAATGGTACGCTCTGCCTGACCATCCATCTGCGGATGAAATGCTTTACTGAGATTCACCTGAGTACCAAGACCTTTCTGAAATGATCTCAAGAAATGATACGTAAACTGAGGACCCCTATCTGATATTATAGACAAGGGAACCCCATGCAACTTGACTATCTCACTGATGTAGAGTTTGGCATAGTCCTCTGCTGAATTTGTAGTCTTGACAGCCCAGAAGTGAGCTGACTTAGTGACTCTATCAACTATCACCCAAATGGAGTCATGCTATCTACGAGTACAAGGTAAACCCGTAATGAAATCCATGTTGAATACTTCCCACTTCCAAGTAGGAATACTAATCTCCTGAGTAACACCTCCTAGTTTCTGATGTTCTACTTTAACCTGTTGACAATTAGGACACTTATCCACAAAATTTGTGATGTCTCTCTTTATGCCGCTCCACCAATAAACTTCTCGTAAATCACGATACATATTAGTGGCACCTAGATGAATTGAATTTCTGGAATTATGGGCTTCTGTAAGGATCTTGTGCCTCAACTCATCCATATTAGGAATACATAAATGGCCCTGGTAATAAAGCACACCATCTCCCCCTGCGAGAAAACCTCTACTCTCTGTTGATGAACTGCACCTTTCAACTGAAGTAATATGGGATCACTGTCCTATTTCTCTTACCTACGCTACCAATGAAGATTTTGACTCATTCTGTACTATCACACTACTAGTTGTCGTGTCCATAAGGTAAACTCCTAAGCGAGCAAGACTATGAACCTCCTTTGCTAATTCTTTCCTCTCTTCCTCAACATGTGACATACTACCCATGGACAGTCTACTGAGGGCATCATCCACTACATTGGCCTCACCCAGATGGTAGAGCATATTCATATCATAGTCTTTGAGAAACTCAAGCCATCTTCTCTGACGAAGATTTAACTCTTTCTGGGTGAACACATACTGGAGGCTCGTATGATCTGTGAACACATCAACATGAACACTATACAAGTAGTGTCTCTAAATCTTTAGGGCAAACACATCAACATGAACACTATACAAGTAGCGTCTCCAAATCTTTAGGGCAAACACAACAGCTGCAAGCTCGAGGTCATGAGTCTGGTAGTTCTTCTCATGGACCTTAAGCTATCTGGAAGCATAAACTATGACCTTACCCTGCTGCATCAAGATGCAACCCAGGCCGAGCCTAGATGCATCTCAGTAAACCACATAGCCGTTTGAACCCTGTGGTAGAGTCAAGAAAGGAGTTATAGTCAACCTGGTCTTCAGTTCTAAGAAGCTTTTCTCACACTCATCTGACCACTGGAACTTGACTTTTTTCTGAGTCAACTTGGTAAATGGGGTAGCTATGGATTGAAATACTTCGACAAACCTCTTGTAGTAACCGGCTAAACCCAAGAAACTTTTGATATCAGTCAGAGAGGTGGGTTTGTGCCAGTGCATTACTGCCTCAATTTTCTGAGAATCCACTTGGATCTATTTGCTGGATACCACATGACCAAGGAAAGGGACATTATGTAACCATAATTCACATTTACTGAACTTAGCGAATAGCTGGCGATCTTTAAGAGTTTACAGAATAACCCTCAGATGAGTCGCATGCTCTTCCTCATTCCGAGAACAAATGAGGATATCATCAATAAAGACAATGATGAACAAGTCCAAATACCGTCTGAACACCCTGTTCGTCAAGTCCATGAAAGCTGCATGTGCATTGGTTAGTCCAAAAGACGTGACTACAAATTCATAGTGACCATACCGAGTCTTGAAGGTTGTATTGGAGATGTCACTATCTATGACTTTGAGATGATGATAGCCAGATTTGAGGTCTATCTTATAAAATAAACTAGCACCCTAAAGTTGGTCGAACAAGTCATCAATCCAGGGAATGGGATATTTATTCTTGATTGTGACTTTGTTCAACTGATGGTAGTCAATGTACATCCTCAGAAAATCATCTTTCTTACGCACGAACAATACTGGAGCACCCCATGGAGAGATGCTAGGTCTGATAAAGCCCTTATCTAGAAGTTCTTTCAAATGTTCTTTTAATTCCTTAGGCTCAGCTGGAGCCATTCTGTAAGGAGGAATCAAAATATGTTGGGTATCTGGAAAGAGATCTATTTCGAAGTCAATTTCCCTTTCGGGAGGAACTCTGGGAAGATATTTTGGAAACACTTCTAGGAACTCGTTCACCACTGGTACTGACTCAAGAGTTGGGGTTTTTGGAGTTTGAATCCTTAACCCGAACAAGATGATACATATACCCCTTGGAAATTATATTTTATGGCCTTAAGGTAAGAGATAAATCGACCTACAAGCACTGAGCTACTACCATTTCATTCTAAGATTGGATCATTTGGAAACTGAAACCGAACGATCCTAGTTCTACAATCAACTAAGGCATAACAGAAGTGCAACGAATCCATGCAGAGAATGATATCAAAATCAGTCATTTCTAACTCTACAAGATCTGCTGAGGTGACTTTCTAGGAAACTGTGACATGGCAATTTTTGTATACCCGTCTAGCTATAACTGGGTCACCAACTGGAGTAGAGAATGAAAAGGGTTCTGGGAGAATTTCTGGACTGACCCCAAATTTTACTGCTATATATGGAGTTACAAAAGAAAGAGTAGCCACTGGATTTAACAGTGCATTAATATCTAAATGGAAGACTTGTAACGTACTCGTGACCACATCAGAAGAATCCTTCTGGTCTTGTCGAGCCTAAAGAGCATACAACCTGTTCTGGCACTGACCACTACATGTACCAAACGAGCCACCCTACTAAGTGGGGTGACCTGCTGGAGCTGCTGCAGAGCTGGCCTGGTTCAGTGGGAGAACATCCTTACCCTTTTGAGAAGCTGCTAGACAATCTCTCATCATGTGTCCTGGCTTACCACACCCAAGACAATTCTCTCTACCTACCATACAGTCACCCTGGTGGTTCTTACCACACTTCTTACACACTGGATGGGTACGCCCGCTAGTAATTGTACCTTGGGACTTAGAGCCAGATGCTCTATCTCATCGATCCTTCTTCAATTTAGTTACTGGGCACTAGCAGAAGATGGAGCTGGATCGAAAGACTTTTGACAAAAATGATAGCGATTACCACCCCTTGACTTCTGCTGAGAGCAGTTGAAATCACCTATTCTGGCTTTCTTACCATCTCCTCCCTTCTCTTTGATTTTATCTTCCCCAATCTACTGGGCATAAGTAACCAATCTAGAGAAATTCATCTCCTTGATCAGCATAGCAGTTTTGCACTCTTTTACCACATCATCCGACACACCAGATACGAACTTGCTCATACGGGCCCTGGAGTCAGCTACTATCGCTGGAGCATACTTGGATAGCTGTGTGAACTTGAGAGCATAATCCTTCACACTCATGTCATCCTATTTTAGATTAATAAATTCCTGGACCCTGGCCTCCCTGAGCTCAGGTAGGAAAAACTGGTCCAGAAAAGCAGTCTTGAAATGATTCCAACTCACCGGACCTACATTAGTACCTCGAGACTTCTTCCACTACTAGTACCAAGTGTAAGCCACTCCCTTCAACTGATAGGTTGCTAAATCTGCACTCTCGACTAGAGTGATACCCATTATACTTGTTACCTTCTGGATTTCATTGAGGAACTCTTGCGGATCCTCTTCTGACTTAGACCCATGAAATTCTGGAGGGTTCATCCGAGAGAAATCCCGGATCCTTGCAGTAGCAGTGTTAGTGTGAGGCAGAGCTGGTGCCACAGCCTGCTGATTGACGTGGGAGGTCATGGCCTGAGAAAGCACTTAGAAAAAAGACCTGAATTTGGCATGCATGACTTGCTCATTCAATGGGTCTGCAAGAGCTACTGGTTGATTCCTGGCGTTAGCTCTTCTGGAAGGCATTTTTTTTAAATGCGAAGAGCAGGAGTTAGAAGGAGATTAAATATAGTTTACACTCTATAGCAAGAGTTGGAAAAGAATGAAGTGAAGTTTTTCCTAAAGGCATCTCATACCTTCTCCCCCATAAGTGTGGCGCGCTTCAGACCTATGAAAAAGACTCTACTCGACGTGGCTTTCAGACACCCTAGGACACTTGAACCTGATACTTTGATACCAAGTTTGTCATACCCCGAGGCTACCCCCTAGACGCAACATGGTGCTTAGTGTCATAAGTGACCCCAAGCTAACCTATGGCATGTCATATATATACAGGCTCAATTAAAACATGTACTGTACGGAAGCTAAAAATAGTTTAGTATCTGAAGTGGCGAAAAGCCCGAAATATCTGAATATATAAAATATATGAAAAGTATAATGATGATTGATAACAACACTAACAACTCAAGTTGAATCTAAATCTATGTATGAAAGCCTCTAACTGATGTGAGTTGTTGGGACATGCCCCCAGCTAACTCTAACAAGTCTGAAACAGAAAAGTAACCACTAAAAAGTAAAGCATGTCTATCATCCTTGAACTATGAAGACTGACCACTAAAGCTGCTGAGTATAGACTGAAAGTCGAGCTAAGCACGGTCTGTATGTTGAGCACCTAAACCTACACCATAAAATAATGTAGCACAAAAGTATGGGTCAGTACTTTGAATGTACTGAGCATGCGAGAGATGTGCTGAGTTGAACAATACAAGGGCTAAACATGCGAATATGTATATTGAAGCATAAACTGAGAAGTAAGCTGAGATATAATGACCAAATGAATATCATGAGTATATAGCATGCTGAATTGAATAACTGAATATAAGGTCAATGCAACATGAGTCTGACTATGGAAGACACTATTTACTGACATAACCCAAGCTGAGATAACTATGGGGGAAACTTGTAACCCTAGATGGGAGGGTGTCCATACCTTGACAAGGGTATGAACAAGTCTGACGTGGATCCACTAACTGATATCCATAAGGGACATAGGTGTGAAGCCTAACTTGACAGCTGACCCCTCTTTACACCTATGGTAACGCCGTAGTTCTGGGATTGGGGAACTTCTACTAAAGTTCTTAGCCTAATCTTACAGCTAAGCCTTCATCCCATCATCTGCTCGGTACTAAGTCTACTTCCAACAAAAATATAAGCAATGAATTACAAGCTGAAACACTGGATAGCTCAAATACTGACAATAATCTGAGAATGCATATATATATATATACAGAAACTGATGGCATTCTAATATTGAAACATTATCATTTGAATTGTCTGCCTAGCAAGCATAATTTATGAATACTGAAATTTAGACATGCTAGGGTTTCTGAGTCCTGAACTTGTGACTATACTAACTCTCCAAGAAACTTGAAATAGACATCAACATAAGCAGTAAAATTTGAATTACAATGAATTCATAAGATCTAGGAACCCTAGGTCTGAACAAATCCATGGAGAACTGAAGAACTGGCTTAACTAGGGACTCAATCTGTCAAAGGAACCCATTGATGAAATCCCACATACCTGAAGAAGAAACTATGGATAAATCCTTTGGATTTTTAGGGATGGACTTTAAGAAGACCTCTGCTTGTTCTTGAGAGAAAATAGTCGCCTATTTCTCTTCTTTTCTTTCTAAGTCTGATGATTATTAGGAGAATATAGGTTTTAGGTAGTTTTTGACTAATTAAATAGGCTTAGAGTAGTCAAAATGACGTAGCTTAGGCATTAAAAGAGATAGGAAAAGTCAAGAATTCCCCTGGGAAAATTAAAAGAAAACTGTTGAAATTCGCGACTCAGGTTTCATGGATAGGTTCCATGACTTGTGGAAGCTTCCACGGCTCATGGAACCCTGTTATGGTTCCTGGGACTTTTTGTCTAGCTGTAGGTATGAGTTCCACGACATGGGTTCATGACCCATGGAACCTTCCACGGTCCATAGAACCCAATTGTGGTTCTCAGAGAAATGGCTGGCCTCAGGTCTGGTTCCACGACTTGGGTTCATGACCCATGGAACCCTCTACGGTCTGTAGAACCCAATCGTGGTTATCAAAAAATTCTTCAGGTCTCTGATCACCTTCCACGGGTCCAGTCCATGACTTATGGAAACTTTCACGGGTCATAGATCCAACTCATGATTTGGCTAACAGTTGGAAAAAAATTATTTTTCTTCTAGTTTTCTGAGCTATGTCTGGGCTTGGAAGTTCTGGGGTGTTACATTATATTTCATGATTAATTTAAAACCCTCATATTGTTCTTTGGAGGATTCGATCCCAACCTAGTTAGGTTACTATATTTTCATATGATCGCGTTACATTAAAATCAATGCGACTCTTGAGCGTATCAGTTCTCCGGAGTTGAATGCAATGTGAATCTCCATTATTCTGAGTAGAGGAAATATTTGATGGCCTCTCAAGTAATTAACCTTCACACTTATTAACCGCTAGATCAATTTTCATTAGTTAATTTCTCTACCCTTGTAGTCTTGCTCAACGATAGCCCACTAAATCCACAACTTTTCTACAACATAACAATAAAAAATGTAGTACCTAGATCGCACTACATAATTCTACACATCGAGTAAATAAAATATACCACGCAAACAAACTAGTCCTTGGCCCAAAATTGCATGTACCTTTGTCTCCATTCCAAGAAAAACCTATAAACATGCTTCTTGATAAAGAATTATCGCAGCATATCCCCATTAAACACAATCAAGAAGAAAACTTCCCCCACTTGTACTGAATCCAATCAACAATCTTTCTTGATGAAATCTCAACCCCTGGTCTTCATTCATCTTTCATGTCACCCTACTCATATTTAGCTCATCCTATGAGAACCCTAGTTGATAGCAAATTTAGCATACCTCGTGACTCTAATCAAGTAGACATTATACCACTATGGTTGTCCTATTTTCAAATTCAAACCACTAAAATTCTCTTTGTTGTACCTCTACTTTATGAGATAGAAGGAACACCTTTTATAGGAACCCCAAAAGAAGTCACACAACGTCAAACCTTGTAATGAGAAACCTCTTCTCATTCCTTACAACTTGTTTTCATACCTGATCTACTAGTCCTCTACAACTTTAAACCTTCTTAAGATATTAGTATATGTACCAATTTCCACACTGAATTGTCAAATCCTTGTTGGCACACTCACTACATAAGACTGTAGTAGAAATTGTGATCTCTATAGAAGCATTTCATTCTCATCATACCTCAAGCAGTCTATCTTTGTTATGTCAAACATTCTTAATTATGGTCTTCAAACTCACCATGTTTATTACCTAGTTATTCCTCTAATCGTACCATTTCCAATCATTAACTCTCTTCCCGATACTAACTGTTCCATATATGTACTCATCACATTACTGAACAACTAATCATAGAAGATAAGGAAATCATGAAGTTATTTATACCAATATTCACATTTCCCTATGAATATTACAAATCTTAAGTATCCAAATAATAAACTCACTCAATTTATCTTCAAATCATGGTTAGGACCTAAATCTTGCCACATATCATTTTGATTGGCCTACATGTTCCTTCTTAATATAACCTTTTTCTCTATGTCGCATAACGTCATCCCCAACTATTAGCGTGCAAAATGGAGAATGTGTCCTGACCATCAGTGAGAGAATGGAATGAGGAGATTTTAAGAAATAGACTGCACCAAGAGTGAACGATAAGAAATAAAATAATAAATTTTCTTAAATATCATGTAGCCTCTCGAAGATAACGAATGTCATTACACCCATCTTCAAGACTATACTAGACATTGCTCTTGTACTTGTGAGACTGATGAACCTCGATGCTCTCATAACAAATTATCACAATCCAAAATTCAAATCCGAATAGAACCTACACGAACCCGCTGGTAGTTAGGCTACCCCTCACCCCAAAAGAATATCAAGTCAAAATATGGGTGTAATAATAATAGAAAAATAGGCTTCGAAATCCAAACTTTCATAAATAGAATAGAAGTGCGAAAATAAAGAAATACACCTAAAACCTAATGTCACCAGTACAGGAGCATGTAATCAAACACAACTATCTCAAAAATACTACAACTTTGTACAAAATAATAAAGACAGGAAAGAAAAGATAATGAGAGTTTGGCATCGCCCGAAACCCCAAGTAGCTCACCCAAACTCTCAAAGAAATATTATCTCAAACTGAAGGTCAACTAAGCTTGCTAATGCTTGGATATGCATCAAAAAGATGTAGAAAATGTAGTATAAGTATAAAACCATGCATACCTAGCTGACATCATAGGCCGACCGAGCAAGAGTAAGTAACTATATCACATAAAGGATGTTTTTAACCCTACACACATAAATATCTTAGTAGTTTAAAGAGTACAAAAATAAGAGATAATACAACTAGTAATCATATGGAATATAATGAAATGCAATGGCCATTGATCATACTGGTATGCACCCTATCTATACACCCTGTTTGGACTCAAACCACGACTTCCTACCTAGCCTCGAGTTTGGACTTTTATCAATATATAATATTTTTAGACTCAAATTGGGACTAAAATTAGTATCATGTGACCTGACTCAAACAACGGTCTAAAATCAACATAATCTGCCTGGACTCAAACCAGGACTTCCATAAATGCATAATATGCCTAGACTTAAAATGGGACTAAAAACAATATTTTACTTTAAAAATGTTATTTCAAGAGTGTCATTTCCACGATCTATGAGAATGAATAAGTCTGCATAATCACAAAAATCAAATTTCAAATGCAAAAAGTGTATAAATATTCCCTCGTCATCACAATTTTTGTAGTCTACAGGCCTTATCAACAACCAAAGATACTCCTAATCATGCTTTTAGGCTATAACTCTTCACTTTAAGTAGATTACTTTCAATACAATGCTCATCATGACAAGTTAACCCCTTATATTCAATAAATACCAAATATCCAAGTAAATCTCAACATCAGTTTAATCTCAAATCATAAGCATCTATCAGCTAAAGCCTAAACATAATTTCATCGAATGTAACATGAATCTCCAACCATAAGACATGAATCTCCAACAATAAGACATTTATCAGTTAAATATCCCAATTTGGGTCTTCACAATATTAATTATAACAATAATTACTTCAACCCCATATTTTACCCAACCCATAACATGTTCTACACAATAAGCTTCCATCCAAGCTAAGTCTAAAAAAAATAAGGCATAACCTACCTTGAATGCCAAGAAAATGCTCTAGGATCCATCATAAATATACCTTTCCTTTCCATATAGACTCAATACACTCCTTATCTATCAAGAATATGATCTACACGTGAATACCTATATTGATATACTTCTATCCTTGCCCAAAAAGTCAATCTTGAGACTCCAACGGCAATACATTAATTAAAAATTAATTTACCCATAAGGTAGAAAACCCAAATCTGAAATTTCATCGAAAACATAGTTCATATCGACCATCAAATCTTCAAAATATGATTTGTTAACTTTATGTCCAAAATTCTCAATTTTATTTTTCTACACGTTTTAAAACAATGAAATAATTTACAAATCAGAAAATTGATGTCAAAATTGGTTTACCCATAGGCCATAACATAAGGCCCTTAATTCAAAAAATCAATAAGAACTCATCATAAATAGATCATCAAACCAAAAAATCTCTATTTCATATCTTTGGATTTTCAAATCTCAACTTTTGAAAATTAATGCATGAAAACACAATGGGTATTCTTGGAAAATTAATAAAATAAGGGTTGAAACACATACCAAACATTTATAAGAGAAAAATGCATCAAAATATACCTTAATCGGTGCTTTCTAGCCCCCAAAATGTTAAAAATATGAAATTTCCAAAAGTGCCTTATATTTAAATCACACACTTTTTGTGGAAACTTTGTTGTCGCGACAAAAGGACTATGTTGCTCCGGCAACAACTTTTTCACTAAAAATGCTATAACTTCCTCATATGAACTCAAAATACGAAAATTTTGTTTGCACTAGTTCCAAAATTATACTATGGATCTAATAGTTCAACCAAAACAACATTTTTTGCTCATTTGCTTCAGGTGGTACTATGGAAGCTCAACGGGGTAAAACTCCAGACTTTGAACAAGCATCCAAAACTCATTCCGGACCTCCTAAACACAAACTTATAGTGCAAATAAACCATAAAATACGTTTCAGACCTGTTGGAATCATCAAATTACCCATCTATGGTCATCTTGATCGAACATTTACCATGGTCAACTATAAGCTTTAATAAAATAAGAAGTCAATCAAAAGGTCCAAAGTGCCTCCATATGCCTCAAGACGTGTACTAAAGCTCTAACTAGGTCATAAGTCACCCTTTGAATCTAGTGAAATCATCAAAACTCAAAATAGACCTTTTAAACCCAAAATGTTGACTTTGCATAAACTTCTCAACTTTCAAAATTTGAAATCTTCCTCTAAATGCATCCAATCACCTGAAGAGTTGCGCCACCCATTCTCGCAAGTCATAAAAAACATAATAAAACTATGGGATGTTTTAGACTAGGAAAATTGTAATGACCCTTCAAGTCATTTTTGCGTTTGCGCCTTGTTTGTACTGTTAGAAATTTTTTGTAGTGGCCTCAAGTCATTTATGGCTTGCTGGGACCAGCAGTTCGGTGTCCTGGCCACTCATTTGATCGTTATGGTCATTTCCCTATTTTAGAGCTTAACCATAGGAAATCATTGACTTCAGTCAATATTTTTGGTAAACGCACTCAGAATCAAATTCCGACAGTTTTGTTAGCTCTGAAGCATGGATTTTTATCTGGATAGACCCTTGGTAGGGGTTTGGGAGCTTTCAGTTTCATTTTGTGTGAGTGTTTATGTTTCTAGCCAACTTGAACTTGAAAGTTTGACTTTGGTTAACATTCGTAGAAGACGGCCTCAGATGGAAATTATGACTGCACTTTTAGTACCAGAATTTCAACTTTAGGCTAGGGGGACCTTTGGTTTGGGTCCCGAGGCTTTCACACTCGTTTTAGGCCATGTGGTTCTGTTTTGGGAAGTTTGGCCTAAAGTTGGTTCTAGGGTGTGGGGCCCATTTTTTGCCTAATCAACCTCTATTCAGTTTTTGTCAATTCTGTTGAGTCTGTAATATCATTTTTAGTCAAATAGCTCAGCTTGTTTATTCCCGTAGGATCCCGAACTCATTCTTGGGGCTCCTATCGATAAAAATCTGCCAAAGTCTTGGCATTGTTATTACTGTTATTGTCATAGCCGTTGGGGCGCAGCCTTGGGCGCCAGTGCGCTTGTGCCTGGGTGCCACACATACGCGCAAGGCCAGCCTTGGCCTCCAGTTCCCCTGCACTTCCCCCATCACCAATGTGCTTGTGCACTTGCGGCGCATGGCTACGCCTACAAGCATATGCCTGCCCGCATGGCCGCAGCGACGCCTATGCTGGCCAGCTTTTAAAAGTTGTTGGCCCTCATTTCCAGCTCACTTTCTCCTCTTTAAGCACCTCATTCCTCCATTGATATCAGCCCCAAAGCTCCCATTTCTTCACCCTTTTCTCATCAACTCTTGGAGGGGGAGTGTAGCTTGCTTCTTTATCATTATCTCGGCCTCAATTCGGTGAGTTTCATCTTTAATTCCCATCTTAAATTCCTCTAATGCTCACTTTGAATTCTTGACTTGGGTAGGTTGTTGTAGCCTGAAAATAATGCTCAATTTCTTTAAATTTCTTTTCATGCACTCATATGATCATTGCGACCATTATGTGCACTTTCATTTCCAGCCTCGGGTTGCTAGGCCCACGGGCCTAACGATGATTCGAAATTTGATCCGGATATAATTATAGCAATATAGGTATCATTAGTCTCATTTTAACTTGTAGTTTATGTTCTTGATAGTGTGACTTCCATTTGGGTCTTCTCAGAGCAGTTCGAGCTTGGACATCATTGTTCCAGCAGCTTATCGTCGGACGACAGGTAGGTTACAGTTTAACTCCTTAGACTTCATATATATAAGATAAAATTGTACTAATTGGCATCTTTGGGTTGCGTTTATTAGCTTGGCACCACAGGCCTTCACCGCTTTTCCATGTCTACCTCATTCTTCCCTTTGTTGTTTGTAGTATTCTTCATAGATTGATATTATCACCCTTGTGGTCCTGTGTGGCCTTTTTTGACTCTGGACCATATATGGCGGGTTATTTGGGGGTGTTCGAGAGTCCCAGACATCATTATAGATTTTTACCATATTTTACTATGATTTCAGCTTTGGGCCTATCTTATACAGTTTTCTAAATCTTGCATGGCCTCGGGGGCCCGTTTTTAGTAAAAATGGTTATAAAATGGTTTGGCACTGTCTTGATGGATTTTCTTGGGGTAAGAAAGGTTAAAAGAGAAATTTATCACAGTTTTCCTACTTATATTAGACCCGGTTGAGTCAAGGTGCTAGACGTATTTTATTACTGATGAGAAATGATATTAGACTTGGTAAAGCCAAGCACCAAACTTGATTTACTATTCTTTTAGATCTGGATACACCCAAGCACCCTTGAAGGGGGGTTTTGAGACTAGTTTCACTGATTTTGGCCTTGATAGGATCCGCGCATGCATTATCGACACTTGGTCACTAGTTTGGATTTGGTGACATCCTAAATTGGTATATCAAGGTTTGAGATTCAGTATGTGGTGTACATGTAGACCTCCATGGACTCTTCCATTCTAGACCAACTACTACGGGCCGAGAGTGACCGAAGGGGGGGTGTACGACATAGTAAAGGTACTCGAGGAATCCCATCCAAGGATCCTGCCTCTGTTGGACCTTTGGGGTACTAGAGGGGGTAACATACGATAGTGCTATCACACTTAGTTCAGCATATCATGTCATATCATCCATTTGTGTGAGATTCCATTCTTTTTTTCTATTTGCTGAGTGTATGCTCCAGTTGTATGGGAGGCCAGAGTGTTTGTTTTCACTTGATTATGTTCCTCGATTGTATGGGCAGACGGGGGACTGTAGGTAGACTTAATGTTACTCTATCATGATATTGATTCCTTTCCTGGTTGCATATGAGGTTGGATATTGATAAAGTTGTTCTTGAACTGCTGATTGTTAGTTTTTTGACTTAAGATTAGTATGCTTAGTTTGGTTATTAATTCTTATTTTCAGGCATGACTATCTTTATTCTTCTTCTTCCTCCTCTTTTCACTTGAGGTTACCGGTATACCACCTATTTCTAAATCTCTCCTTATATATATATATATATATATTATTTGTTGCAAGGATCCTAAGTGTGTTATTTCCTTCTTTCACCTGTGTGTGCACTGTATATATATCTAGTAGCTAGCTATGTACATTGTTTTCTGTTGTTTTCCTGCTATGCTAGCTTCCTTGTACTTCTTCGTTACTTTCTGTGACTATTTGCTTCTAGTCTGCTTCTTACTTCTCTATTATCTTATATGTGCCCAGTAGGCGTATGATACCTACTGGTACCTTTTTCTTCACATTTCGTTCTCATACTACACTCTACATCTTCTGGTGTAGATCCTTGTGTGGGCCATCGCTACTAGCCTGTGGACACTCGTGCAAGGTGACTTTTGGACCATTCAGACTGAGAGTGAGCTCTTGGCGACCGAAGCTTGACTCCAGTTTATCTTTCATATTTTGTACTCTCTTACTAATAGGAGACATTATGTATATATTATTTTTGATCAATTTTGTACTCCTTATATGTAGATACGGCTCTTATATACTATAATACCAGGGTTTGCATTTTGGTTTAGCTTTTGTATGTTATATATATACTCTCGTTGTTACTTTTCTTCTCATATGACCCTTGCTTCCGCTTATATTACCTGTTCTTCTGCTTAATTGTTAGATAATAGCCCATTACTGACTGTTCTGGGGTACGGGGATTGGTTTACCTATCGAGGGGTTGTAGGTGTCATCATGACTAAGAAATCAGGTCGTGATAGCTTGGTATCAGAGCCTAGGTTTCATCGGTATCATCGACATAGGAATCAATGTCTAGTAGAGTCCTACGGATCGGGGCGGAGATGTCCATACTCAATCTTTGAGAGGCTATAGTGACATCTTAGGAAATATGAATATCTTATTACTTATGTATCATGCGTAGTCCTTGGAAGTTTCCTAAAATCTCACTTGTTCTAATTCATTCTTCCTCAGATGGTTCGTACAAAGTCATTGGCATTAGGCAGGGACAAGCCTCTGACTCTAGCTAGGGGTCAAGGAGGTTGTAGAGGTAGGGGTCAAGGATGTCCTCGAGCAGCGGCACCTGCTAGAGCTGCTAGAGTTGAGATAGAGCCCGAGCATGATTTTGAGTCAGAGTTTGTTCCTGAGAAGCATATGGACCAGGGGACATCCCAGGTACCAGCAGCTCCAGTACCAGTTCCAGCACCCGCTCCTGTGCCAGCTTCAGCCCCAGCTCACTCTTTAGATATTCGAGGTTTACTATTACATCTTTTGGGTATGATTGTAGTGCAGCCTTCTGAGGTAGCATAGACATCCGCTGAGGGGGGAACCCTGGGTACATCGAGTTTAGGAGCACAACCTACAACTATGGCTCTCAGTGCCGAGGTTATTCCGATCCCTTTGGTTGCACCGCCTCTTGCTCCTCGCCTAGCTATGACAGATATGGAGCAGAAGGAATTGGGTAGATTTTTTAGATTGGCATCCCTGAGGTTCATTGGTACTTCTGGTCATGATCCCCATGATTTCATTACCACTTGTAAGAAAATGTTGCACCATCTGGCTTTGCTGGAGACTCATGGTGTTGGATACACTACATATTTACTGGAAGGGCCAACTAAGTTATGGTAGAGGGCCCAGGTTGCTTGCAGACCATCATCGCCGCCTCTGTTGACTTGGTCCGAGTTCTATAAGGCCTTTATGGAAGAGTTTCTACCACATAGAGATAGAGAGCATCTGAGAGAGTAATTCACTATACTTATGCATGATTCAATGACCGTATCAGAGTATGAGACCCGTTTCTATCAGCTTTCTCCATTAGGGGCCATGAATATATCTACCAAACCTAACAAAGTCCATAGGTTTGTTTGGGGGTTGCGGTAAGAGTTTAGAGATCCACCTGAGATATTTGTAGCTAGTGGTTGATAATTTCAGGCTATTGTAGACTATGCCCGTACTGTAGAGGATTTGCATCATTATTACACCAAAGCCAGAGATAAGAGGCTCGACATCAGGGTATCTACAGTAGTTTTTATCAGGGTGGTAGAGGTTCAGGCTAATGTGGCCGAGGTTATAGGCCGCAGAAGCACCAGGGTGAGTCTAGTCGATCAGTTTAGGCTTCACTTCATTCTTTTGGTGGGTCTCAGTATGAGCAGGGCCAGAGTAGCCAACAAGGCTTTAATGGTCAGTCATCGAGAGTGCAGCTTATGGGGCATCGGGTCATGGTGGCTATACAGGTTCTGCTAGTTTATCTCACCAATGTAAGCCTTTAAGGTATTGTTATGGTTGTGGTATTATCGATCAATATGCTAGAGATTTCCCCCAGTGGGGTATAGTTCAGCCAGTCGCCCAACCGGATCAGCCTATCCGCACAGTTCAGCCACCGACTCGAGGAGGTGGTAGTCAGGGTAGAGGTGGTGGCCCATAGGGAAAGATAGGTTATAGGGATGGCAGTCGGTTAGGTGGTAGTTATTGTCAGTTCTATGTGGTCCTTGGGAGACCGAAGGCAGAGGCCTCGGATGTTGTGATCACAAGTATGATTTTTATTTGTCGTCGCCCAGCTTTTGTATTATCTGATCCATGATCCACTTGTTTGTATGTATCTTCCTACTTTATGCCTTGTTTAGGGTTGGCTAGTGAGCTGTTACTTGTGCATGTATCTGTTTTGACCCCTGTAGGAGATGCTATAGTAGTGGATCATATTATGAGATCTTGTATGATATTTATGGATGATTTGGAGACTTGGGGTGATATTATGATTTTGGATATGGTAGATTTTGACGTGATTCTAGGCATCGACTGGTTATCCCCTCACCGTGCAGTTTTGGATTGCTATGCTAAGACCGTTACCATAGCCGCAATTGGCGTATCCCTGGTTGTGTGGCAAGGTTCTATCAGCCGCACACTATCTGTGATCATCTCTTGTCTTCAAGCTAAGAAGTTGATTTCTTACCGGTGTTTGGCTTATCTAGAATATGTCCGAGATACTAGTGCCGACCCTTCTTCCCGTGAGTCCATTCCTCTGGTTAGAGACTTTCTAGATGTGTTCCCTACTAACCTATCAGGCCTTCCACCTAAGAGAGATATTCATTTCGCTATTGATCTAGAGCCGGGCACTAGGCCCATTTCAATTTCTCCCTACCGTATGGCTCCAACAGAGTTGAGAGAGCTTAAGGAACAGCTCCAGGACTTGTTAGCTAAGGGTTTTATTAGGCTGAGTGTATCTCCTTTTGGTTCTCCTATTCTCTTTGTTAAGAAGAAAGATGGGTCGATGCAGATGTGTATTGATTATCGGTAGATGAATAAGGTTATTGTGAGGAATGGGTATCCAATGCCACGTATAGATGATTTGTTTGATCAGCTTCAGGGTTCAGTCATGTTTTCGAAGATAGATTTAAGGTCAGGCTAGCACTAGTTGAGGATTAGGGCGGAGGACATTCCTAAGACAACATTCAAGACATGTTATGGCTACTATGTATTCCTGGTGATGTCCTTTGGGTTGACTAATGCCCCCGCAGCCTTTATGGATATGATGCATAAGGTGCTTAGCCCGTATTTGGACTCATTTATGATAGTGTTCATAGACAACATCCTGATATACTCGTGGAGTAGAGATGAACATGAGCAATACTTGAGGATTATACTCCAGACTTTGAGAGATCATCGGCTTTATGTCATATTCATAAAGTGCAAGTTTTGGCTTGAGTCAGTTGCATTCGTAGGGCATGTGATGTCTAAGGATAGGATTAGAGTGGACCCGGGGAAGATTTCAGTTGTTCGAGATTGGCCGAGACCTACTACTCCTACTGAGGTTCGTAGCTTTATTAGGTTAGCGATGTACTACAGATGGTTCATTGAGGGATTTTCTTCGATAACAACACCCTTGACTATGCTTACTAGGAAGGATGTACCATTTCAGTGGTCGAATCAGTGTGAGGATAGCTTTCAGAGGCTTAAGGCCTTGTCGACTTCAACTCCTGTCTTGACTTTGGTGATTGAGGGTCAGGATTTTTTTGTGCATTGTGATGCTTTTAGGGTTGGTCTTTGTTGTGTGTTGATACAGTAGGGTTGAGTGATAGCATATGTGTTGAGGTAGATAAAGGTTCATAAGTGAAACTACCTCACTCATGACTTAGAGTTAGCGATGGTAGTCTGTGCACTCAAGATCTGGAGGCACTACTTGTAGGATTCTGTTATGAGATATTCACCGATCATCATAGTCTTCAGTACATTATGATTCAGCGAGATATAAACTTGAGGCAGAGGAGGTGGATTGAGCTACTAAAGGACTATGATTTGACCATTCTTTGTCATCTGGGATAGGCAAATGTGGTAGCGGATGCCTTGAGTTGAAATGCGGTGAGTATGGGTAGCCTATCTTCACCTTAAGTTTCTGAGCAATTGTTGGCCTTGGACATCCATTCCTTGGCTAACTGTTTGGTTAGGCTTGACTTATCGAATCCCACCAGAGTTCTTGCTAGTATTGAGGTCCATTCTACTTTGATTGATCAGATTCAGAGCAATCAGTTTGAGGATCAGTGGTTGTGTAACCTTCAAGATTAGGTTGTTTGGGGTGAGGCCAGCTGGGCTATATTAGATTCAGATGGGGTTCTTAGGTTTGATAGTCGACTTTGTGTTCCGAGGGTTGGAGATTTGATTCAGTTGATACTCCATGAGGCATATTGTTCTAGATATTCTATCCATCCTAATGCAGCCAAGATGTAACGAGACTTGAGATAGCTTTACTGGTAGAGCGGTATGACACAGGAAATAGTAGAGTTTGTATCTCTGTGCTTGAATTGTCAGTAGGTGAAGTTCAAGCATATGAGACCTGGTGGTTTGATGCAGCGACTTCCCATTCCTGAGTGGAAGTGGGAAGGGATTACTATGGATTTCATAGTTGGGTTGCCTCATACTTCGAGGGGTTTTGATTTTATTTTGGTGATTGTGGACCGGCTGACTAAGTCAATGCACTTCTTTCTGGTTCAAACTACGTACAGTGTAGAGAGGTTTGCCCAGATCTACATTCTTGAGATTGTTCAGTTGCACGGGGTCCCAGCTTCCACCGTTAGACAGATAGTTTGTCTGAGAGGACTATTCAGGTCTTGATGGACATGCTTCAGGCCTGTGTTCTTGACTTTGGAGGTTCTTGGGATTAGTTTTTTGCCTTTGGCTGAGTTTCCATATAATAATAGCTTCTATTCTAGCATTGGCATGGCACCTTTAGAGGCATTGTATGGTAGGCATTGCAGATCATTGGTTTATTGGTTTGATAGGTTGGAGTCTAGGCCGTAGAGTACAAATTTGCTTCGAGAATCACTAGACAGAGTCAGAGTGTCTAGGATAGACTTCGAGCTACTCATAGTAGGCAGAAGACCTACGCTTATCACTGACTTCGTTCCTTGGAGTTCAGTGTTGGTGATTTGGTATTCCTCTATTTGTCGCCCATGAAGGGCATGATGAGATTTGGTCAGCGGGGCAAGCTTAGCCCTAGGTTTATTAGGCCGTTTGAGATTCTTCAGAGGATTGGTAGTTTTTCCTATCAGTTAGCTTTGCCTCCGATGTTTTTAGCTATTCATCTAGTATTTCATTTCTCGATGTTGTGACGGTTTGTTCCAAATGAGTCTCATGTGTTGCATTGGGAGTCGGTTCACTTGGATGAGAGTTTGTCCTTTGTTGAGGAGCTAGTTGCTATTGTGGCCAGAGAAGTCAGGAGGTTGAGGTGTAGGGAGATTCCTATTGTAAAATTCCAGTGGAGGCACTATCTGATTGAGGAGGCTACGTGGGAGACTTAGAGATATATGCGAGCCCAGTATCCGCAGCTGTTTGATCCTTTAGGTACCTCCTTCTTCTTGACTTTTGAGGATGAAAGTGCTTTTTAGTAGTGGATGATGTAATTACCCTTCTGGTCAATTTTGCGTTTGTGCCTTGTTTGTACTGTTAGAGCCTTCCTGTAGCAACCCCAAGTCATTTATGGCTTACTGGGATGGGTAGTTTGGTTCCATGGCTATTCGTTTGGTCGTTATGGTTGTTTCCCTGTTTTAGAGCTTAAGCTTAGGAAATCATTGACTTTGGTCAACATTTTTTGTTAACACACTCAGAATAGAACTCTGATAGTTCTGTTAGCTCCGGAGCATGGATTTTGGTCTAGATAGACCCTTGGTCGGGGTCTGGGAGCTTTTGGTTTCATTTTGTGTGAGTTTTTGTGTTTCTAGCCAAGTTGAACTTGAAAGTTTGACTTTGGTCAACAATAAGAGAAGACATCCTTGGATGGAAATTCTGACCGTGCTCTTAGCTCAGGAATGTCAACATTAGGCTAAGAGGACCTTTGGTTCGGGTCCCGAGGCTTTCAGACTCGTTTTAGGCCATGGGGTTCCATTTTAGGAAGTTTGGCCTACAGTTGGTTCTTGGGCATAGGGTCCACTTTTCATCATATCGACCTTCGTTCTATTTTTTGTCAAATCTGTTGAGTCCAGAATTCCATATTTAGTTGAATAGCTCAACTTGTTTGTTCCCGCGGGACCCCAAACTCATTCCCAGGGCTCCTATCAAAAAATATCTACCAAAGGCTTTGCATCGCTGTTGTTGTTGCTTTCATGGCCGCTAGGGCGTAGCCTTGGGTGCACCTGCACCTGGGCACCGCGCATGTGCGCCATGACATCCTTGGCCTCCAGCGCCCCAGCTCTTCCCTCATCTCCAGCTCGCCTATGCCTGCATGGCCGCAGCGGCGCCTGTGCGGCCAGCTTTTAAAAGTTGTTGGCCCTCGTTTCCAGCTCACTTTTTCCTCTTTAAGCACCTCGTTCCTCCATTGATATCATCCCCAAAGCTCCCATTTCTTCACCCTTTGCTCATCAACTTTTGGAGGGAGAGTGTAGCTTTCTTTGTTATCATTTTCTCGGCCTCAATTTGATGAGTTTCATCTTTAATTCCCATCTTAAATTCCTCTAATACTCACTTTGAATTCTTGACTTGGGTAGGTTGTTCTAGCCCAAAAATCATGCTCAATTGCTCTAAATTTCTTGACATGCACTCGTATGATCATCGTGACCATTATGTGCACTTTTGTTTACGGCCTCAGGTTGCGAGGCCCACGAGCCCTCCGGTGACCCAAAATTCGACCCGGCTATAATTATAGCAATATGGGTATCATTAGTCTCATTTTAACTTATAATTTATGTTCTTGATAGTGTGACTTCTGTTCGATGCTTCTCGGAGTCGTTTAGGCTCGGACATCGTCGTTCCAGCAGCTTGTTGTCAGACGATAGGTAGAATATGGTTTAACTCCTTAGACATCGCATATAAAGGATAATATTGTACTAATTGGCATCCTTGGGTTGGGTTTATTAGCTTGGCACCATAGACCTTGACCACTTTTCCATGTCAGCCTCATTTCTTCCCTTCATTGTGTGTAGTATTCTTCGTAGATTGATATTATCACCCTTGTGGTCCTGTGTGGCCTTGTTTGACTGGATCATAGATGGTGGGTTATTAAGGGGTGTTTGTGAGTTCCAGACATCGTTATCGTGATTTAGGCTTGTTATCTATGCTGTAAAGTGATTGGAGCCTGTATAGGGTCGATAGGTTTTTTTGAGCTGTTGGGCTGCTATTTGTGATTGAGCATGTCATGGCATGCATATAAAGGGATTTTTACCATATTTTACTATGATTTCAGCTTCAGGCCTATCTTATAGGGTTTTCTAAATCTTACATGGCCTTGGGGGCCCATTTTTGGTAAAAATGGTTATGAAATGGTTTGGTAATGTCTTGATGGATTTTCTTGGTGTAAGAAAGGTTAAAAGAGAAATTTATCACAGTTTTCCTACTTATACTAGACCCGGTTGATCCGAGGTACTAGACTTGTTTTGTTACTAATGAGAAATGATATTCAACTCGGTAAAGCCGAGCACTGGACTTGATTTACTGTTAATTTAGACTCGGATACACCCGGGCACCCTTGAAGGGGGGTTTTTGAGACTTGTTTCACTGCTTTAGACCTGGATAGGATCCAAGAATGCATATCAAGACTTGGTCATTGGTTTAGATCCGGTGACATCCCAGACTGTTATATCGAGGTTTGAGATTCAATATGTGGTCTACGAGTAGACCTCCACGGACCCTCCCATTTCGGACCAAGTGCTATGGGTTGAGGGTGACTAGGGGGTGTACGGCAGAGTAGAGGTACTCGAGGGAATCCCTTCACTGGATCCTACCTCCATTGGATATTTGGGGTACCGGAGGAGGTAACATACGACACTGCTATCACACTTAGTTTAGCATATCATTTCATAACATCCATTTGTGTGAGAATCCACCCTTGTTTGCTGTTTGTTGAGTGTACGCTCAGGTTGTATAGGTGGCTGGAGGGTCTGTTTTCACTTTATTGTGTTCCTCGGTTGTATGGGCGGCTGGGGAACTGTAGGTAGACTTATTGTTACTCTATCACGATATTGATTCATGTCATGGTTGCATATGAGGTTTGATATTGAAAGTTATTCTTGAACTGCCGTTTTTTAGTTTCTTGACTTGAGATTCATATGCTTAGTTTGGTTAGTAATTCTTGTTTCCGAACATGACTATCTTTATTCTTCTTCTTCCTTCTCTTTTCACTTGAAGTTACCGGTATACCGCCTATTCTAAATCTCTCCTTATATATATATTGTAGTTGCGAGGATCCCAGGTGCCTTATTTCCTACTTTCACCTGTGTGTGCAATGCAATGTATATATATCTAGTAGCTAGCCATGTACGTTATTGTTTGTTGTCTTCCTTCTATGCTATCTTTTGTGTACTTCTTCATTGCTTTTTGTGACTATTTGCTTCTATTCTGCTTTTTACCACTCTTTTATCTTATCTGTGCCCAGTCAGCCTATGATACCTACTGGGTATCTTTTGCTTCGCATTTGGTGCTCATACTACACTCTGCATCTTCTGGTGCAGATCCTAGTTTGGGCCATTGCCACTAGCCCGTGGACACTCGTGCGAGGTGACTTTTTGACCGTTCATACTGAGGGTGAGCTCTTGGCGACTGAAGCTTTATTCTAGTTTTTCTTTCATATATTGTACTCTCTTACTACTCGGAAACATTATGTATATATTATTTTGGATCCCTTTTGTACTCATTATATGTAGATCCGGCTCTTATATACTATGATACAAGGTTTTGGGTTTTGGATTAGCTTCTGTATGTTATATATATACTCCCATTATTACTTTTCTTCTCGTATGACACTTGCTTCCGCTTATATTACCTGTTCTTCCGCTTAATTTTTAGATAGTAGCCCATTACTGACCGTTCTGGGCTACGTGGATTAGTTCATTTATCGGGGGATTGTAGGTGCCATCATGACCGAGAAATCGGGTCGTGACAAAAGTGGGTACAGAAGAAGAAAACAACCATGCGGATCATTACATCATCAACCACTTAAATAATTGTTCATCCTAGAACGGACTAGGAAAACTACCAAGACTATTTAGCACCTATAAGTACCCACAATAGACCACAGGAAAGAACTTTCTAGAAAACAAATTACAATTCTAGTACCATTTATTCACTCTAACTGTCAGATCCTCTTTTTTCTGAATTCATAAGCTTTTATCACCATCATTCAAAGCCAAAACATCTCCAAATAGACTATTTTCATATATTTGAATAGTACTAAAAATAATGCAAATACCGATGGAGAAAAAATCAACGGACAAAGTCAGTCCTAAAAATCAAGGGAAAACAAACTTTTTCTATGGATTTTTAAAAAAAAAAAAATAATAGAAAATCAACAGTGTGTGTCAGTTTTGTGTAAAAATGCATGAAAATTATAAAAAAATAATTTTTTAAAGAAAACTGACGCAATCCCTCAGTTTTTTGTTACTTTTTTTACAAAAACTGTCAGAGTCTAAAATCGATGGACTCTGTCAGTTTTTTTGGTAACTAATCAATTTTATTAATCACCAAGTAAAGAATGACAAAGCTTATAGAAAGAGCACATTGTTGTACATTCATAACTCTAACCTCCACTAAAGTAGGAAATAAACTTAAAAAATAAGATGCTTCATGATTTCTTTTAATCCTGCAGTAGCTCGAATGTTGCAAATGTGACTAATCTCCCTTCCTAACTGATCCCAAGGTCTGTGTCTTTGCTCAAACCTCCTCTGATTCCTTTATATCCACACAACATAGACAAACTTAACATATATTAGTCTAAAGATTTGTGTCTTATGTGCCTTTGCTTTACTACACTGAATGACTTAAGCTATATATTGATCCCAATCCATAGGAGAATGAGCCTATTGTTGTAGCAAGTGAATAAGCCTTCTCAATAGTGCCATAGTATACTCATAGCTCATAAACAAGTGGTTCCTGGAATCTAGTTGTATTTGACAAAACACACACTACACATCAACCTCCATGCCCCAACTACTTAGTTTATCAGTTGTTAGTAGTTTGTCTTGCATTTATAGTCATATAATGAAGAGAGCCTTGAGCCTATAAGGTTTTTAAACATTAATCACTTCCAGTGGACTCTCTGCTGAGACCCAAGGAGTTGTGATATAGAAACTTTTTAAAGATTTCCCTGGTTTAGCGACATAATTCAAATAATTAGTCAAAGCTCTAGCCTCTAAAATCTTTCTCAACATTTAACATGTTTTTTGTGGAACATGAACTACCTGGAAAGGTTGACCTTTGATGTATAAAGCATGGATCCACCTAATCTATAATTTATCTTGTTTGTGCTCCAAATCCCAGTAGTTCTTAGCTATAGCAATAGTATTCCACATCTTCAGATTGAGTAGATTAATACCACCTACTGACTTAGGAGTACATACTCTATCACAGGATACTAGAGCCATTTTAGTAATCTTATTGGCATCAGACCATACAAAACTCTTTCAATATGATTCAATAACTTTGAGAACCTTGAAAGGGATGATAAACAACTGGGACCAGTAATACTAGATGTCAATGATGATAGCTTGATGTAACTGAATTCTTCCTGCATAAGATAGCTTTTTTGCTGTCTCGTTGTAATTTTTGTCGTAATCTTCTCAATTAAAGGGAGTCATTGAACCCAAGTCAACTTTTTAGTGGATAGGGGAACACAAAGTTATTTGAAAGATAACAAACCAATATTATAGCCAAGTAAAGTTAATATCATGTCCGGTGTATCTTGAGCAGTACCCCCAAAGTAGACAAAACTCATACCTTGATTCGGCTGCACACCAGAAGAATGATAAAAAGTATTAAAGCATTGTTGGATTACTTAGACAGGAGGAATGTCAGCTCTAGCAAATAATATAAGGTCATCGGTAAAGCTTAGATATGTGATCCCTGATTTAGCACACCTAGAGTGGTATTTAAACTCCTTAGACTGCTTGAGATCATTTAGTAGACTGCTTAGGTACTCCATAGCAATAACAAAGAGGTTGGGTGACATGGGATCACCCAGTCTAAACCCTCTTGCTACATCAAAAGGTTTAGAGGGTTCTCCATTTACCATTATACTATAGTTTACAGTTCTAATACACTCCATCACCCAGCCTATAAACTTATCAGGGAATACTAGTTCTGTTAACACTTGTTCAAAGAAGATCCATGCAATAGTATCATAGGTCGTTTACAAATTTATCTTGATAACACATTTGGAAGAAGTATGCTTCCTAACATAATCCTTCATAAGTTCATCATATATAATGATGTTATCATAGATCTTTCTACTAGGAATAAAACAGCCCGAGCCTCACATAGAGTATCTATAATAATAGGCTACATTCTTGCTGCTAAGATCTTCCCAATAATTTTGTAGAGAATGGTAAACAAGGAATAAGCCTAAATTTCTTTACGGTGCCAGGCTTAGGAGTTTTAGGTACCAAAGTAAATGCAGTGCAATTAACAACTCTATAGAGTGTACCTATGGAAAAGAAAGCTTTAACAGCATATATAACATCCAAATAATGAACCATGTTTTCTTAAAGAAGAAAGCATTATATCTATCAATTCTTGGTGATTTATCATCTCCTATAGACTTCAAGCCTTCCATGATCTCCATATCAGTCATTTCTCACCTTAGTTGTACTTGTTTATCATGATTGAGAATTACTGGCCCCTTCTTTATGATGAGGATATTAACAACAGGTAGGTTATAAGCTGAAGATCCCATCAAAGACTGATAGAAGCTGACTATTTCATCTCTGATCTCCTTATGGTATGTTAACTTGGTACCTGTAAGATAATTATGCTCTAAGATCTACTTCTTTTGAGTTCTTTCTTTGATTACTAATGAAAATACTTAGAATTTTCATCACCAAGATTGATCCATTTAGATCTTGATTTCAGTTTGAGTGTATTTTCTTCCAACAACGACCACTTCTCAAGGTTATGAATATTTCTTTCCATATCAAGTAACCCATCAGTAGCTTGTGTAGTTATTTGTTGTTGTATCTCATCTAGTTCCATCCTTGCCTTCACTATTCTCATTTTAATTCCTTTGAACTGCTCAATATTAAGCCTCTTAAGGAGAGGTCTTAGAGCTTTTAGTTTAAGCCAAATTTTCATCATCGCATAATGGTGTAGTTGTTGATTCCAAACACTGTCTATTGTGTCCATGAAAGAAGGGTGCTTAGCCCCAATATTGAAGAATCTGAAAGGAGGCTTAATAGTGAGGTGAGTGTCATCCAATGACATAAACATAGGAGCATGATCAAAGATATAAGGAAAATCATATTCAAGCAACACATAACACCATTGCATCACACAGTTATGATTGCCAAAACCCTGTCTATTCTACCCCAAATTCTATCTAATCCCAACCTATTTATTACACCAAGTACAATATTCTCCCCTCTAATTAAGTTCGTTTAACTGGATTTAATGTATGCAGTCATTGAAATCTTTAATTTCAGCATAACTCATTGGATTCCTAAATAGTCTATCATCGGGTAATAACACAAAAATAAAATCCCCACATATTAGCCAAGAAAGATTTACACCTATAGTAACATCAGTAATTCGAGACCATAAATCCTCTCCTTGTTCCAAAATGTTGTGCCAATAGATAATAGCTCGGAGCCAATATAAATTGTGATTCAAACCTGAGTCCAGTAACTAAGTAATAATTTCCATCCCAAAGCACCCATGTTCTGTCATTGTGATCAACTTGGTAATTGGATAGTAAGTCCCAACCTGGAGTAATGTTGTGACAAATAGCCTTTGCTTTGTGATCCTTCACTCTAGTGTCCACAAAACTAACTAGTCTTATTTTCTTATTTAAGAGGTACTGTCTTAATTCATTCTTCTTGTATTTCTTATTCACCCCCCCCCCCTTATATTTCAAATAGACAATTCATAGAGAAATATTAAACACTGTATCAATAGGCATGGTGTTTCTATTAGTAGTTGATAACGTCTAAAACAACTCTCCGATTAAGGAGGTGGCTATGGCCGTTGCAAAACATGTTACCCAACAAGAGTCGAGGTTGAATCTACGAGGAATAATATCAAGGGCGATTGAGGAAACAAAGTATTAAAACAACTTAATAAAGTCCAAAGAACCAAAAGATAAAATGGTTTGGGGGGTTTTGTTAAGAAATGTGAACAAAGATAAAAAGTAATCAAATAAAGGACATGTTGATCAGTGACCTTTACAACAAAAGGATAGCAAGGGGATTTGGGCATAGGATTCAATCCATATCAATATGATCCATTGCGATTCAATTGACTACTTCCTAATTAAGCATGCCTAAAATCAAATATGCCTTAGAATCTCAAGTATTCACCAATATGCCTCGATAATCGCAAATTTATCTCAACTAGTTCTCTTGAATCTAACTAAGTGTCAACAAAGCTATTCTAATTATGGGAAACACTAGGATTTTCCTATTTCTAGCTCAAATCTGTAAGATAAGGTTTAAAGCCCCAAAGTGTACTAGTTAACCTTTTCCAACCTTGATTTACTCTCTTAAGTTAAATCAAAGTAAAAGAAGCAAGTCCAAGGGTTGATCACTCCCTTTATAAGCAATTAAAGAACAAGATTAACTAGATAATCAAAACCCAATTCATTAGCTAGAAATATTCAACCAATTACAAAAGCACAAGATAAGAAATCAAAATCCAAATATCATTTGTTTCCAACACAATATCCAAATCTTTATTCAACAATTGCATCTATAATTAAGCAATACAAATCAAGAGTTGAAGAATGAAATGAAGAATTTTACAATCTAAGCATTCAATCTTCACTCCAATGGTGTAGGGTGTTGAACCTTCTCTCCAAGCTTGCCAAAGATAGGTCTAAGATGTGAAATTGGCCAAAGATACCTTTCTAGATGGCTAGAATGGGTTTTATGTGGATTGGGGTTTCTAAAAGTGTGAAATGACCAAATTGGGTATAGCAAGAACCCATCAGCCGAACCTACAAAACATTTATTACAGGTGCATGGCCACTGTGGTATGGAATGTGTTGTCGTTGTGGAACTCAACTGATGTCAGAATCTTCACAGGTGCGAATCTTATTCGCTGGTGCAGAGCCACAACTGCGGGTTGCCCTTCGTAGGTGTGACCTAAGTGGAACAGTGTAGACTTAGTCGGTGCGGCCAACCTCCATTGGTACGAGTCCACTGTTGTGGGTCTTTCTTCACAGGTGCAGGGGACCTGATAGTTTTACAGTTATTCTTTTACTCCTTTTCGCTCCACTTTGGTTCCTTTAGCTCCAATCGCTTCATGTTCACATCTCATATCAAATTACCTGAAATATTATCAAAATATGCCATAAGTAGTCTCATATCATCATTAGAAGATGCAAAAGCATAGAAAAAGTCACCCTTAAAAGTGGTAAATTCACAATTTATCTACACCCTCAACTTAAGCTTTTGCTTGTCCTCAAGCAAATTACAATAAAACTCAAAAGCGAGTAACTATTTTAAGAACAATGACAATTCAATCATTTTGACATCACACTTTTCACTTAAGCAGAAGAAATAATATTTTTGTTGGTACTATTAATTAGTCGACCACAAGTGAATATTTATTAAAACAATCCCCTCAATTTAAACACATTTTCAAAAATTGCAATAGAGTTACCAAAATAATCAATTGACAACCACCAATCCTCAAGAAGTGACTCAAAACCACTAGTTTACCAAATATGCTCATTTGACGCATTTTTGGAATTTATCAAAATCACCAACTATCTTAATTCACATGCCCTCAGAAGAAATAACGTCCCAAAAAACTCTATTCACAATGATAATACAAGGGGAAAATGCACAAACACTCACACTCACAATGAATTTCAAGTACCAACAAGTATCAAACCATAAGCTTGCCCTTATTTTCATTTGCCACTAACTCAAAAGCATTCGATCGGAGATCTCAAAGGACTTTGTTAAGCTTTTAATGTAGGTTTAGGGAAGGATAGGATAAGCATTTTGAATAAAAGTGATGACATCCTCCTTGAACGCTACATAATTTTTTTCAGATCAAGGCAAAAGTCAATTTCCTTTCCATTTTCATGCAACTCAAAGCACCTATTCAATTATTTTCCTAAATGCCCCACTTTTGAAAACATTATAATCACCTCGAAGGATTTCTTTCCTTTTCTTTCTTTTCTCTTTCTCTCTCAGTTTTGCCTCTTTTTCCAAGTTCTTTCCTTTCATTGACAAGTTCTTTTAGGGTTCAACCAACAAGCCATAATGAACTCACTTAGCACTTCCTCTAAGGTGTTTCTCTATCACCCCCAAAATAGGCGCTTAACCTCAATTTCAAACTTGTAGAGCTCAAGGAGAAAAGGTTTAATAGAGGGATTCATCTGCAAAAAAAATTAAGGCTTGTAATGAGGTTGTCAAAAAAGAGGTTTCAAGCTCAAGTAGGGTAAACTAGTGATACATTTAGTGCAATGGTAGAATTTTAAGACTAAGTAGGCTTCCAAAAATTGCAAAGAAGGCCTAAGATGATTTCTCTAAACAAACACAATTAAGACTAGAATTTGAATGACTAACCGGGCAAGTTTTAGATGACACAAGCAAGCACAAGAATTATTCAACAAGAATTCATCACACATGGCATGCAAACTATTAAATATTGGTCAATTTCAATGCCTAAAAAAGAACAAATAGAGCCACATTTTGCATCCCAATTATAACCACTAATGAGTCATGAGTCACAAAAAGATCATAAGAGTTTTCACTAAGATCATTAGTTTCTATGAAACTATTGACAAAAAATTTTGGTGGGTATGCTCAATTCAACTCAATTCATATGCGAGACTAAATCTATTAGTACAAAACAAATCAATATCAAAATTATCGGACAAATCATCCATCTAAATAAACATGGCTACTCAAAATTCACCAATACATACACCCTAAAACACAAGGCACACCTACGTTGCCACCTGTGTTTTGAAGGTGCTGACCCGCGGCACGCA
The DNA here is from genome assembly GCA_003996215.1 of Jaltomata sinuosa. Classification (NCBI taxonomy): domain Eukaryota; kingdom Viridiplantae; phylum Streptophyta; class Magnoliopsida; order Solanales; family Solanaceae; genus Jaltomata; species Jaltomata sinuosa. Next base: position 269,298 of record QJPP01002456.1, on the reverse strand, counting down.
GTTGTAATGTAGATTTCAAGTAGTGATGGTTGCCTTTTGACCAACACATTGCACTTGCATTTCACAAGTCAACACTTGTGTTTCGTATATGCTCAACAGTGCTTCCAACTCTGAACAAGCTCAAATTTTAGCCTAACGGGTACTCAGACTTCCTCTGACTCAAAACACCCAACAAAGCGATGATTTCCCTTAAGAATGTCACCATTCAATCTGTCATTGGGAATTGTCACTCTACTACTATAAAAGAAAATATAGAAGCTAGAAATAAAGAAATACAAAAGCGACTAATCTAATAGAATTTCAAACCCAACAAGCCCGACAAGGGCACAATATTAATATTAAAATAATACAAACCTGACAAGGTCATAAATCCAAATTTAAACACAAGACCGACAAGGGCATAAATCCAAATCTAAACAAAACAAGCTCAGAAAAGACACAAGTTAAGAACAAATATCCAAAAAAAACATAAACCAAATGCCACCACCCCAACTAAAATCTACAATAGTGTCCTCAATGCATAATATACAAATCAAAGACTGAGAAAATAGTATATGGGGCTCCCTAGAGTCTGCATCAGACTAGAAAACTCTAGGATGGGTTGAACATAGCTAAACAGAGGACAGTGCCTCATAATCATCATTATTACTCTCATCCTCAGATAGAAAGGAGTACTTCTCACTGTCATCATCATTGGCAATTGGAATCTTCTTGCTCGGCTACCTCCACTTGAAAATAGCCTTGATAGCCCTCCATATCTTAAACATGAACTTGCCTATCTTCTTATTCTTTTCCATATCAACCTTGAAGTCTTGCTTAAGAGTTGCATGGGATTTGGAGGACTCAACATAAGTTTTCTCGAGCAACACCACAGATGTTGTCACTTTGGCAATAGAATCAACTGTCTACTTATGGGTGTCTAATTAAGTTTGCATCTCTAGTGAAGAGGTCAAGAGATTGCTCTGGAAATGAGGAACTACTAGGCACCTGGGTCACTATATCATGAATGTGGTCCAACTGAGAGGCAATCAAACCAAAAGGACCCTCAGCATGTGTGGTCTGAGAAGAAGGATCTTGTTCCCTCAGCTTGTGTGGTCTGAGAAGAAGGATCTTGTTCCATAATAATGTAAATCTTTATCTCCTTTCTATTTGGAGCACCCCCTTTTCCCTTCACTTTCAATGGATGAAAGGTTTGTCAAGTGCTATCTAGTGATCCCCAAGTTGCTCATAAACTCTAGCCGGCTGATATAACTCAGTAATCAAGGAGGGAAACATCAGGGTTGGGCTATCCTGAAGTAAATATTGCTTCAACTTTTGGACTATGTAGAAACTGACATTCATGGGAATGTCATCAAGAATACAAGAAATCATCCAATTTCAAATAGGAAGAACATCAAACTTATGGGAGTTGGGAGACACTGATATGCCTAAATTATACCTCCTTTTAGAAGCATAAGCAGTCACTGTTCAAGTATAGAACCCAACGAAGGTTGGGGTCATTCCCATAGGGAATATGGTAGGACTATGGTTTATTAGTGTTTACTATATCTCTTAGTCATTTATTTTCATCGAAAGGGGGGCTTTAAATAACAAGTAGTAATTGTAATTAGACTTTAGACAAGTAACACCTAACAATTTAAAGCGTTGTAATCAATGGGTGAGATGACTAGGGTAGTGTTCCCCATGAGATCATAACTTAGTGAGGCATTGTACTTAGAAACTAGCTTGGTGCTTGGCATGCAGAATCGGTAAGTTAGGTTCACCTAAATCCTTGGTCCGGCAGATAGATGAATTTCACCGCACACCTTGGTCCAGCCGTGGTCGTGTGAATTACTAACCCTTACCCTAGATCCCAGATTAGCTATTCCTGAACAAGGTCAAGCTATTAGATGAGGGTTGATAGCCTCAACTCTCTATCGTTGAACAACCTTTTTCCCATCCGTTACCTCCTTGGTCCGGCAAGTAAGGATAAGGCGAGTTCTAACATTTGCAACCATTGTAAAGCAATCAAAACGAAGGGAAGAACAATACATGCATAAACACCACCCTAGAATAGCTAAGTACTTTTCCTGCTTTGTTAATGCCTCATGGTTCCCACAACCTTAGTTGTGGATTTAGCTACTCAAGGTCGTAAGTACACAAACAGAAGTTATTAATGTGTTCATGATCATATACTTACAATCAGATGTAAAGAAATCCGCAAACTTAAATAGATGAAGATGGAAGTAAGAATAATGAACTATGAATGTATATAACTCTCAAAACCAAGAATAATCTAAGATCACAATGTTTTCAATGTATTTCCTACAAAGTAACGAGTATAAAACGTAAAATAAAATGAAGGAAAAGTATTTATAGACAATGGATATCCTGTCCTAACAAAACTAGGAAACTGAACTTGGCAGGGAGCACGAATAGGATGACGACCCATCATTCCAAATGATGGTTTGTGGTCTTCTAAGGTCAATCGTGGTCCTTGCTGGTAAACATCTTCTGTCATGAGAAACTACGGGTTGAACCACGAGTTGTACTTTTGAATGATGGTTTTTCTCTTAAATCGTGGTTTGTTGGTCCCTTATTGTTCCTTCTTTAATTAGTGACCACGAGTCCAACAGGATGGGTCGTATATTGGGAGTACAATTTGTACTATGAGTCGTGCTTCCTTCTCTTACTTTTGCACCTCTGCAGTACCTCTAGTCTACGAGTAGACAGGATGGGTCGTGGTTTGAAACCACGACTCGTAGACTGACTCGTGCTATTATTCAAAACTTGCACAGTTTCTGAACTTTGGTGTACGAGTCAACAGAACGGGTCCCTGGTCCAAAACCACAGACCGTCAAGTGATCCATCTTCTTTGTAGCCTTCCCTTTTTAGCTCAATTTCCAGTATTTTGCTCTAGGGTACAGTTTCCTGCACACTTAACAAAAAACATCAAATCTACCAATGAAATGCTAAAGAACTTGCGATAATCAAAGTATTAAGCGTCAAAAGTGACATAATTCTACGTCACATAAACACCCTCAACTTAAGACTTTTGTTTGTCCTCAAGCGACAATAGATAACCATCTTAAAATGATGCTTTAGTAAAAGAAAACTAGAAAGTACGGGAATCATATGATTTGGAAATTCAGCTCACAACAAGTATCACCCTCCTTTTCAATACAAACAAGTGCACAAGTTCCGTCTATCAAGACAACATAAGAGAATCCATGGATGATATTACGATATCAACAGAAAATATAGCATACACATATGAGACTTACCTTAACAGCCAACAGTGAATGTCACTCTAATGCCCTCACCACAAGGTAGTCCCACTCACTCCATAATAGGTTTAATATCCGAGACTAAACTAGAACACTCACACTCTCAAAGATTTTCAAGCAATGCATGCACAATACCATAGGCTTGACCTTATATTCTATTCCTTGGTTTTCGAACAGTTAGGTTAGGATCACTATAGGACTTTATTTGGCTTGTAACGTAGGCTCGGGGATGGGTATGGTAGATATGATAAATAGTGACTAAAGCCCTCCTTGACACTATGCTATTTTTCTTCCACTTTTCCAGACCAACTCTATTCTTTCCTCCATTTTTCTCCCTTTTAATTTCTTTTTTTCATCAAGTGACGGGTGCGGCTTTTTACTTCTGATTCAACTTTACATCACATATCTCTCTTCTTTTTTTTTTCTTTTTCTTTTTTTAAACCACATACACCACACCCGTTCTTACTCCTTTTTATTACTAACCTCTTCTTTTCATACCCCATCTTTCGTACTTACCTCCACAGTAGCCACCCTAAACTTAGGCGATTTTCCTGAGTTGAGGTACACAATGTCCAAGGACGGACCAGGGCTAAACTAAAGGTTCATAAAATACAAGGAAGGAAATTAGGCTAAACAATAAAAAGGTCAATTTAGGCTCAGAAATCAGGGATCAAAGGGTATTCACATCATTTGGATGGTCAATTAGGCTAAAGTGGACTATTTCAAAAATGGCCTATGATACTTTCCTAACCAACCATCCTACAACCTAGGCAAGACTTCCCGGGCAAGTTCTAGATTGGCACACAATGCAAGAACACTAAAAATTTATCTCAAACACACATGGCATATAGTACAATAATCATATGCTAACTATCATGTTCATACTCAATCTTAAGATATTCATCAGATCGATTAGCCTAATGTCATGCACAGATCCATAATGGTCAGTCTATCAAAAACAAATAATCTCATGACACACAAAATTTGGAGGAGTCTCCAGTTTTCAATCAAAATCCAGTTCAAAATCATACCATAGACTGCGCTAAGTTCCTTTTCTTCTTTTACTACACACAACCTATACTAAACATGCCAGTTCCACAGAAATTAAAGGTCCTTAGGGAAAGAACATAGGCAAGAAAACCCCAAGGAATCGGGTATCATTTAAATACCCTCATGGGTTGCCTCCCATGTAGCACGTGGTTTAACGTCGCGGCATCATGTGAGTGTTTTGGCTACTCAGACTTTGCCAAAACACTCTACAAAACAATCCAAATGACCAAGCTGCCCCCACCCCATCAAGAAGGATTCCACATTGTTCCTAATGCACTAGAACAATAGTAAAACGAGGGATAATAGGGCATACCTATGGAGCCTAAGCACGGTCATCAGGTGTAGTAGCAACCGGGCCTACTGGATTGGTGCCTACAGTCGTATCCATAACAGAAGTTGCCTCCACAGACCTCTCAATAACATCACCAGCTGCTCCAGTAGTATCATCACCATGAACTCCCACAATGGGGTCTAACGAAGTTTCTTCTGTGGTGCCTGCAACACCACTTCCCGAGCAACCTGTACCAATGGAATCAACACGAATTTAATGGATGGCCAGGGATTCTTTAACACCGCTGCCTCTTTCTTCTTCCTCTTCTTCTCAGCTTTGTCTTCCTTTTTCTTCTATGATTTAGGACTCAATGGGTCATCCTCTCCCTTTTCCCAAACCCTTTTGTCTTTTCTCTTCCTCTTTTTGGTAGGTTTGGTCACCGATTTTGTATGCTCATGAGGGGGAGAGTGTGCCAATAAGTCAATGAACGAGTCCTCCTCCGTGGTCCCAACCTATCATAGCTGAATGTTTGGTCTCCACTACTTTTGGAGCGCATCAATATTGGCCCTGACTCTTGCAAGCTCAGTCAGAATAGCAGTGAGGTTCGGAATAGTCAGATTCCAAAGTCTTTCATTCACCCTAATTTCGATGTTGTCCAACCGGTCATTGAGATTGTCAATTGATTTCTGGATTAGAGCAACCACATCAACTATCTCTCTGCATATCAGTGGCTTCATGGCGTTTGAGTATTGCTTAATTTGTTCATCTGCATGAAAGGCTGTCTTAGCCACCTTACTGAAGATCTCTCTGGTGAAGAAAAAGGATGCCCCCTGCTCATTTTATGGAGTGTACTGAGCTGATGAGGATAGGCTCGGTGAGGCGGTAGAAGGGATATAAGGAGGGGGTGCATGCTCTTCGAATTCAACCAAGGCGTCAGGCGGCAAATCTCTACTAGGTTTGGGGAAAATAGTTCTTCCAGATGCTACTGAATGAGACCTTCCCCTTTCCACAGGATTTTTCATATCTCGAATAAGAGTTATATCCTGGAAACTGGTTGTCTGCGAGATCTGGTCAATCACTACCATCTAGGGCACCTCAGCTGCCTGGCATAGGTGAGTTACTAGGCAAGGGAATGGAATAGAGGTGGATGGCTACAATGCCCATTCTTTGAGCTCCTCCGCAATGATGCGGGAAATAATAATATCAAATCTGGAATGATGGCTGCAACCAAGATAGCTCGGTCTGGAGTGAATGTGTTATCTGCCGAAGTAGGTACCAACTGATGCCTAATCACTGAGCACCAAAACTTTTCGACCATGCTCAGCGATGCTTTAGTGATCTTTATAGTGTTTATTGTCAACCATAGTGGATTCCCATCAGTGATAACCGAAGCAAGCCACCTGAGAGGTGTTTGCTTACGTCTAAACTTGTCTAAATGGGCATCTAAATTTGGCTGAGCTGCTGGTGCTATAAAATTTAGGCCATATATGAAGCGCTTAATGGTGCACTCTGAGATGTCGACTTGTACCCCCTTACTTTCACCCTGTCCAAAACTAGCAGCGACTTTCAACTCTTACCCTTTTCACACATATTGTTCAACGTCGCTCCATATGCCGTATATAACTCATGAACTAGTACCAGGTTATATGGATTGCTCGGCTGACTCATCCACTAGAACCCATAATGATCATACAGCTCTGTGATGTCAGCCATGTCATTTACTACTGTGGATTTGATCTCAACCTCCTCGTGAATGCTACGCCTTGGGTGCCCTTTTTCATTCAAGGCCAAGCCTTCATGGTAGATCTGAGAGGCACCCTCAATAGACCATATCACTTTGTCCCACACTTTGGTGGTTTTGCATATGAAAGTAGAGGGCGGTACAGGGATGGCCTCATCAACTTGCGGCTCTGTCGCAGCCGAGACATCTTTGCCAGATTTGCTAGAACTGTCATCATTACTTTGGCTAGCACTTTCTAATTTTGACTCTGAACCTTCATCCTTCTTATTGCCCAAGGCGGTAGCATCTCTAGATTCAGACTTGCCTGTACAGCTCCCTTGAAGTGATGACCCAGACTCACCCTCTTCGTCTTCAAACTGAGGAGGGGTGGCCTATGCCCTGACCTTTGCTTGCCACCTAGTTGTCTGAGGTATTGCATCAGGGTAAGAGTCTATAGTATAAACCTCCTCGGATCCAATATCTTCTGACTTAGAGGATTGATCTTGCAGTTGACTTTTCTTTTTGTTATCAGCCTCTAAGTCTTTTGTCGTGCCCTGCTTCTGAGTATTCTTTGGTGGCATGTTACCTACGGGGTAGACTTTATTAGTACGAATAATGAAATACAAAACAGAAGTATAATGTTGCAGGCACAGACTACGGATTGGTCTATGACCCGTGAAACCAGAGTATGGTTCATAAACCAATTCATGGATCCAAGTTCTTTTTTCTGTATCAGGGATTACAGCTCAGTTGATAGACCTTGGTTTGAAACCACGGGTCCGTCCTATGAGTCGTGGTTAAGATTCAGAACAGGGCTATTTTTATTTATTTTTACCTCTTTTTCTTTCAGTGACCACGAGTCATTTGACGGGTTATAGTTTAGAACTACGGTCCATCCTATGAATCGTGGTTCTTTATCAGAGGAAAACTTTGAAGAAACCTGAAGTACAAGTGAAAGAACAGTCTGTGATCCAATTTATGGCTCTTAGTTTCACTCGTAATTACTGGGCATCATAATTTCTTCGATCAAAAACTCCCTCCTACTAAATTTTAAACCTTTCAATCAATTTTAATCAACTTAAAACTCCCTGTTCGTGCCTAATACACACTACAGAACTATCACTTTCATCTAGGGTTCCATAATTTCGCATTTTTAAATAAAAATAGGAGCCCTAACCCACAGATTAATCCAAGGAAAGAGGATTTACAATGAGGGAAGAAACTTACCCTTTGATGATCGACTCTATCTTCAGAAAAAACTGGAATGAACTGATGAATTTTGAGTGTGTAGTAGTTAGATTTACTTATTGAGAATTGGGGAAGAGTTTGAGTTGATTTAGGAGTGAAAGATGGAGTAATTTTAGTTATTTCCTTTTCAAAAGTGGCGGTTACCTATTGTGGAAGGTAAAAAGAAGATAGAAGTCGGGCCGGGTTTTAATTTTAAAGTTTTGGGCTGACCCGCGACCCGACTACTTACTTTACCTGGGACCGATGATTTGAAACTATGGTTCGTCGTCTCAATGATGGTCTATAATACAACTCATGGTTCTCAGTTTTTACCTTACCTGCTTCTAGGAATGACGACTCATTGTACAATCCGTCGTTTCAAAGAATGGAGCATCCTATTGAGTCATCATTTGCTCCATCAGAGACCTATCAACTATGCCCCAGGGACCATGTATTGGTATATGGTCCATCTTCTGGAAGTACGGACCATCCTGTTGAATCGTCGTCCTTTTTAGAGACCTATCAATTTTACTCTAAGAACCATGAGTTGGTTTATGATTCATCATTCCGGAGAACGGACCGTGAACTCATTCGTGGTTTCTGGGGGTTCCTGCACTGGCATTCTTTCCTTTCCACCTGCACATAAAACAAACATTAGTCTTGGGTTGCCTCCCAAGCAGCGCCTGATTTAATATCGCGGCACGACGCAGATTGCTTGATTACTCAGACTTCATCATGCTTCCTCGTGGGTTGCCTCCTATACTGTGCCTGATTTAACGTCATGGCACGATGCAGGTTGCTTGATTACTCAGACTTCATCAGGCTCCTTGGGTGGGATGAATTCATCTAGGCTCCAGGCTTCAATTGTTTTGAGCTCTTCTTTTGTGCCAAAATAAGCTTTTATCCATTGTCCATTAGCCTTGAACCTTTTTCCTTCATGATTCTCAAGTTCAATGGCCCCGTGAGAAAACACTTGTACCACCTTGAATGGTCCAAGCCACTTGGACTTCAGCTTGCCAGGAAACAAGCAAAGTCTAGAATTGAAAAGCAGGACCAAGTCTCCTGGCTGGAAGTTTCTCTTTTCAATTTTCCGGTCATGATACAACTTCACCCGCTCCTTATATAAGGATGAACTCTCATATGCACTGAGAGGGAACTCATCCAACTCATTCAATTTCCCAAGCCATTACAACGATGCTTTAGACCAATCTAAGTTCAGTTTCTTCAATTCCCATATGGCCTTATGCTCTAATTCAACTGGAAGGTTGTACGCCTTACCAAACACAAGTTGATATGGTGACATACCTATTGGGGTCTTAAATGTAGTCTGGTATGCCCATAAAGCATCATCTAACTTCTGCGGCCAATCCTTTCTATTGGCATTAACAGTCTTGGAAAAGATTGACTTTATCTCTCTGTATGAAACCTCCACTTGCCCACTCGTCTAAGGATGATAAGGGGTTGCAACTCTGTGTTTTACTCCATATTTATCAAGCAAAGCACGAAATAGCCTATTGCAAAAGTGAGAGCCTCCATCACTAATTATTGCCCTTGGAGTACCAAACCTGGAGGAGATGTTCTTTTTCAAGAATGTTGTGACACACTTTCCCTCATTACTGGGAAGCGCAACTACCTCCACCCACTTAGATACATAGTCCACAACCACCAATATGTACCAGTTTCCATTGGACATCACAAATGGACCCATGAAATCAATCCTCCAAACATCGAATAGCTCAATCACCAGGATGGGATTAAGAGAAAGCTCATGCCTCCTTGATAAACCTCCTTCACTTTGACACCTGCTGCAAGCTTTAGCGAAATCATAGGCGTGTTTGTGAATAGCAAGCCAATAGTAACCACATTTCAAGATCTTGTGCATAGTCCGGATACCACTATGATAACCCCCAACAGTGGATAAATGGAAAGCCTCTAGTATCTCCATCATCTCAGTTTGGGGAACACATCTACGGATCATAGTATCAGCACATACACGAAACAAAAATGTCTCCTCCCAGAAGTATTTCTTGACATCGGGCATGAACTTTCTTCTTTGATGAACACACATATCAGTAGGCACCAAATCACTTGCCAAATAGTTAGCAAAATCTACAAACCGTGGAATTAGGTCTTGAGAGGCAGCCAACACTTGCTCGTCCGGAAACCAATCATCTATATCCTACTCACCATTCAGGTTCAACATTGCCTCTTCTTCTAGTCTAGACAAGTGGTATGCTACCTTATTCTCTCTACCCTTTCGGTCCTTGACTTCAAAATCGAAATCTTGTAGCAACAACACCTATCTAATCATCCTCAGCTTAGCATCTTTCTTCGCCATGAGATAACAAAGAGATGAATGGTCAGTATGCACCACCACCTTGGTCCAAGCAAATAGGATCTAAACTTCTCAAATGCAAAGACCACAGCAAGCAGCTCTTGTTCAGTTACAATATAATTCTTTTGAGCCGGGTTAAGTGCTTTGCTAGCATAATATATAGTATGAAGAATCTTTTCGCGCCTTTGGCCTAGGACTGCTCCTATAGCCACTCCACTAGCACTGCACATAACCTCAAAAGGTTCAGACCAATTTGGAGAAATAATGATGGAAGCAGAGACCAACTTTTCTTTAAGGCATTCGAATGCCTTCAGACATGCATCATCAAACACAAACTTTACCTCCTTCTCCAATAATTTGCACAATGGATTAGCAATTTTGGAGAAGTCCTTGCTAAACCTCCTATAGAAACAAGCATGCCCCAAAAAGCTCTGAATCCCCTTTACAGAAACTGGTGGAGGCAATTTTTCAATCACCTCAATATTTGCTTTGTCGACCTCAATACCCTTCTTGGAGATCCGATGGTCACGCATTATACTCTCTTTCACTATGAAGTGACACTTTTCCCAGTTCAGCATAAGTTATATTCTTCACATCATTTTAGCATACAACTCAGATGATCCAAACAATCTTCAAAAGAGTCACCCACTACTGAAAAGTCATCCATAAATACCTCAACAGTGTCCTCCACCACGTCTTAGAAAATAGACATCATGCAACGCTGAAATGTCACTGGTGCATTGCATAAACCGAAGGGCATCCTCTTAAAGGAAAATGTCCCATATGGACAGGTGAAAGTGGTCTTCTCTTGGTCTTCGGGAGCAATCGAGATCTGATTGTACCCTGAATAACCATCAAGAAACAATACCATCCTCTACCAGAAAAATGGTCTAATATCTAATCTATGAACGGCATTGGAAAATGGTCCTTCTTAGTCCAAGCATTCAGCTTCGTGTAATCCATGCATATGCGCTAGCCTGTGACTGGCCTCATCGGAATCAACTCATTCTTTGTATTTGGGACTACAGTAATCCCACCCTTCTTCAGCACACACTGAACTGGGCTCACCCACTTGCTGTCCGGAATAGACTAAACCACAACTGCATCCAACCACTTAATAATATCCTTCTTGACGACCTCTTGCATAGGCTGATTCAACCTACACTGGTGCTCAATACTCGGAATGCAATCTGGTGTGAGATGGATTTTATGTGTACAGATTCCAGGCGGAATCCCAATGATATCAGTGATGGTCCAACCAATGGCCTTCTTAAACTTCCTATGAATAGAAACCAGAGCTTTAACCTGCCCTTCAACTAAATCTGCAGCATTAATAACTGGAAAGGTTTCGTTAGCTCCCAAGAACACATATTGAAGGTGTGATTAAAGTGCCTTGAGCTTCAAGACTGGAGGCTCATCAATAGATGGTCTGGCAGGCTATGTTTGTTGATTCTTCAAATCCATATCAAGCTTCTTTGGAGCATATTTATAAGAGCTTATACCTGCAAGTGCCTCTACAATCTCATCATACTCCTCAATATCGTCTCCATCAAAATTCATAATCACAGCCGCAAGTGCTTTAACACCAACTCTTTCTTCAACAGGCACAACAAATTGATCCTCATCAACCACATCTTTAACTGAAACAACTCACATATAGTCATGATGCTTCATAGACTTGCAGACATTGAATGTCACCACCTTATCATTTAGCCTAAACTTCATCTGCCCAATTTTTAAATCAACCAAAGCGCGTCCGGTGGTAAGGAATTGTCATCTCAAGATGATAGGAACCTCAAAGTCAACCTCACAGTCAAGAATCACAAAGTCTACAGGAAAGATAAAAGTGTCAACCTTCACTAATAAATTATAGAGAATTGCCACATGCCTTTTCACTGTGTGATCTGCCATAAAAAGCTGTATTGTAGTCTGTGTGAGGGCTCCCAAGCCTAGTTGATTATACACTGCTAGTGGCGTAAGATTAATACTAGCACCCAGAATGCACAAAGCGCTGGCAAAGTAGAAAGCTCTAATCATGCAAGAAATTGTGAAAGCCCCAGGATCTTTCTTCTTCTGAACCATCGAATAGGATGCCATTGCACTAAAGTGGTGCAGATTGTCGGCTGACCTAAAACTAACCATTCTTTTCCGCCTCACCAGATCCTTCATAAGCTTTACATACCCAGGCATCTGCTCCAATGCTTCTACTAGAGGGATATTGACTGACAGTTGTTTTAGCATAGAGATGAACTTGTGAAATTTACCGTCCTCCACTTTCTTCTTCAATCTCCGTGGGTACGGTTGAGGAAGCAATGGCATGGGCTTCAAGACCGGTGCAACCTCTTTGTTCTGTGCTTTTTGCTCAGAAGACTTTCTCTCACTTGGCCCTTCACCACTATCCTTTCCCTCTGGCTCGACCACAATTTCAGCATCATCCTTTTCAGACTCGGACAACTCATCACAAACTATAGGCATAGGAGGTTCAGCAGTCTGGTTTCTACTTTGGGTAGTCACAGTTATAACCTGTCGATCATTCTTTGGATTCTGAATGGTGTCACTTGGGAGAGTACCCTTTTGGTGCGGATTTATGGTAGCGGACATCTGGTGCATATGGGTCTCAAGCTAATTTATGGAAACAAAATGGGACTCCACTCTCTGACTGATACCGAAAAGGTCAGCTCTTATCTCTTTCATGTTTGCATCAGTAGAATCAACCTTTTGAAATACCTTATTGAGTATCTCCCTCATGGTTGGTTGTTTAGGTCTATCTTTGAAATTTCCAGGAGGGACATACAGACCACCTCTATAATTCTTGTAGCTATCCTTTTTATGCCAATCACCATCCCTTTCTATAGCTCAGCTTCTATCTCTGTAACTGGACCGATTGTAGTTGTGATCTATATCTCTATTCTGACCTTGATTTACTTGGCCAGAGTCCCCAAAACCCGCCCCTTGATCATTCAGATAACTAACATCCTCATCGGATGAGTACTCGTCTTACCTTGGTGCTTTCCCATGTGAACCAATGGATTTCACCTTTTCTACTCCCTCATCTAGGATTTTCTTTGCAATCAACCCAATACTTGTCTTCAGTTCAGCAACTTCCTATTTGAGGTCTTGCAAATTGTGAAATTCAGTGGACTTTCCAACCCCATATGTACTTGCTGGAGTCTCAGACTCTCTAGTATGCATTACTCTATTGGTCTTGGTGACCCTTTCAAGCATCTTAGAAGCTTCAAAATACAAATTCTCCATGAATGCTCCTCCAGTTACAGTGTCAGCTACTACTTTTGTGTTTGCATTCAATGCTTTGTAGAAGATCTCCATCGAATGACGTGAAGGGATTTTGTGTCTCGAAACTTGTTTTAGTTTCTTATTGAACCTCAACCATGTCTCATACAATGTCTCCGCAGGCAGCGGCTTAAAATTATAGACTTCTTGCTTCAGCTGCAACATCCTTGATGAAGGAAATAACTGCTCTAGAAACTGAGTCTTCAACTTGTGCCATGTGTATATGGAATTATCGGGCAATATTGAGAGCCACACAGTCGCCTTTCCAGTCAATGAGAATGGAAACAATCTCAGTCTAATAGCATCTTGCCCCACCCCTAGTAGATTATAAGCTTTGCAAATCCCCACAAAAATTTTCACATGTAGATTTGCATCTTCCGTAGGTCTTCCAGCATATAGTCCCCTCATGTTTAGTAACTGGATCATGGTGCTGGTGATTTCAAACTTCATTCCATCAGTCAGTGGTGGCAACACTATCGATCCAGTAATGCTCAGTTCCTCCACCTCATCATCATAATCATCATAGTTGTGAGGGATATGCCTTGGCTGCTGTATTTGTCATCCCCTATTTTATGGTAAATTCCGTCTAGCAGCTGCCTCATCTCTAACAACTTGTTGTCGTGCTTGCTTTGCTTGATCTGCTACCACATTTTGAGCTGCAAGGTTTGCTGCAATTGTAGCATCTTCAGCAGAAAGGGCTTCTTCCCTTGCCTTTTATCTCTACTCTGCTTCGGCCAACATACGAGTTGTGATCTATTCATGTGTCTCATGCTCTCCCTGTTTAGCCATGTTTCTCAAAGTCCTAGAGACATCAAGATCGTATGGGATCAAGGGATTGCCTTGACTCCTTGTGCTAGGCATGCACAAGTGGGCAACCTCCATAACAAAACAAAAACAATAGAAAACGTAAAATCAGGAAATAAGGACTAATAGTGAGATAAACACAATCGCTCTTAATCCTAAACCGTATTCCCCAGCAACGGTGCCAAAATTTGTTACACCCAAATTATACCTCCTTTAAGAAGTGTAAGCGGTCACTGTTCAAATATAGAACCCAATGAAGGTTGGGGTCGATCCCACAGGGAATATGGTAGGACTATAGTTGATTAGTGTTTACTCGATCTCTTAGTCATTTATTTCTGTCGAAAAGGGGGTTTTAAAGAACAACTAGAAATTGTGATTAGATTTTAGACAATTAACACGTAACAATTTAAAGCATTGTAATCAGTGGGTGAGATGACTAGGGTAGTGTTCCCCATGAGATCATACCTTAGTGAGGCATTGTACTTATAAACTATTTTGGTGCTTAGTATACAGAATCGGTAAGTTATGTTCACCTAAATACTTGGTCTGACATATAAATGAATTTCACCGCATGCCTTGTTCCGGCCATGGGTGTGTGAATTACTAACCCTTACCCTAGATCCCAGATTAGCTATTCCCGGACAAGGTCAAGCTATTATATAAGGGTTGATAGCCTCAAATCTCCGTCGTTGAACAACCCTTTTCCCATCCGTTACCTCCTTGGTCATGCAAGTAAGGATAAGGCGAGTTCTAACGTTTGCAACCGTTAAAAAGAAATCAAAATAAAGGGAAGAACAATACATGTATAAACACTACCCTAAAATAACTAATTAATTTGCCTACTTCGTTAATCCTTCATGGTTCTCATAACCCTAGTTGTGGATTTAGCTACTTATGGTCGTAAGTACACAAACAGAAGTTATTGATGTGTTCATGATCATATACTTACAATCAGATGTAAATAAATCCGCAAACTTGAATAGATGAAGATGGAAGTAAGAATAATGAATTATGAATGTATATAACTCTCAAAAACAAGAATAATCCTAGATCACAATGTTTTCAATGTATTTCCTACAAAGTAACAAGCATAAAATGTAAAATAAAACCTAGGAAAAGTATTTATAGACAATGGAAATCCTGTCCTAACAAAACTAGGAAACTGAACTCGGAAGGGAGAACCAATTGGATGACGACCCATCATTCCAAATAACGGTCTGTGGTCTTCTAAGGTCAACCGTAGTCCTGGATAGTCAACATCTTCTGTCATGTGAAACTACAGGTGGAACCATGAGTCATACTTTTGAATGACGATTCGTCTCTTGACTCGTGGTTTCTTGGTCCCTTCTTGTGTCTTCTCTTATCAGTGACCATGAGTCCAATAGGACGGGTCATACTTTGGGAGTACAGTTCATACTATGAGTCATGCTTCCTGCTCTTGCTTTTGCACCTCTGCAGTACCTCTGGTCTATGAGTAGCCAGGACGGGTCCTGATTTGAAAACACGACTCATAGACTGACTCGTGCTATTCTTCCAAACTTGAACAGTTTCTGAACTTTGGTGTACGAGTCAATAGGATGGGTTTGTGGTCCAGAACCATAGACCGTCAAGGGATCCGTCATCTTTGTAGCCTTCCCTTTTTAGCTTAATTTCTAGTATTTTTCTCTAGGGTCCAGTTTCCTGCACAGTTAACAAAAAACATCAAATCTACCAATGAAATGATAAAGAACTTACGATAATCCAAAGTATTAAGCATCAAAAATGACGTACTTCTACGTCATATCATACACATAACTACAAATGATTCCCAACAACATCTTATCCTCAGTAGTGAAGTCGCTCAATATGATCCCCTTTTTCATTCTTGACCATTTTATGGTCGCTCCTGGAGGGCATAACTTTAACACTACCCAAGTGCACGAGCATCAATATTTCTTGTGCATTGGCTCATATGGATGATTAGGTAGCCTATGGATTGCATTGATCTGTTCTAGACCAAACAGCACAACTTTACCCCTTATGATGAGTTCAGGGTTGATAAAGTCCGTACGCTTGAGGTTTGCATAGAAATCCCTCACCCATTACTCATTACAACATAGGGAGTAGGTATGATGCATATTCAACCCATGGTCTATAGATGACCATAGAAATCTGAAATATGCCATGCTTTATTCTTATCGACTATACCCTTTTCGATTTTATCTTTTTGTCAAGAAGATTATTGTACTATCGCTGCCGAAAATCAAGGGACATGAACCTCACAAAATAAAACTACCCATCGTCAGCCTCCTCTTCAATTTCATTACCCAAGGGAGCATTTTCATTGATGATTTGCTCTATTTTTTGGTTCTGAAGTACCTAAAAATGTAGAAACAAGTTAGGAGGACTATGTGAACATGCTAGCCACCTCAAAACATCACAATTGAGTGAAATAAACAAATTAAAAAGGCCGAGCAAGTAGCTCTTGCAAAGCTACTATTTTCAACAAACTGCACTATAGGCCAACCTGTGGAAGAATTTATCACAGAAGTGACCGACTGCGATAGAAAAATCTTTGCACCTACGGCCTTAACACTATTTGAGTTTTATCAGACCTGCAATGTTGCCCCGGCTTCAAAATATCTACACCTGCGGCATCATCTTCTCTATAAATACAAACCCAGAATAAGCGAATTAAAGTAGAAAACATAAATCTTTAATAAGAATTAGTACTCGGACTTCCTAATTATTAACACATATCAAGTGCACATGCATTAACCATCCATTATTTCAATCAATCAGACCCAATTTCAAACAAATTTCAAACACAACATTTCTAACCTAACTTAAAATATTCCATCATTTCAACCAAGTTCGAGAACCACAAAATCACAACAAGAGTATACCTTTCAAAAGCAGACATAATGCTTAAAGAAATATAGCACATACCTTGAAAATCAAATGATGAGATAGAGTAGGTAAAAAAAATCCTTTAAGAACCTTTAGATTAGCAACTTCTGTTTGAAATTTTCCTATTTAGTGGAGATATTCCTTCAGTTGTGCAGTGTGTGAGAGTGATTGTGACAAGTATTTGAAAGATTGAGGATTGAGAGTTGAAGAAGGTTTAGAACAGTTGAGTGAATATGGAGAAAGTGAAGAGTTTGAAATTATTTTACGTTTCTTCACCAGAAAAATAATTCGACTGTTTCACCTATGGCTCTTTGAATGCTTGTGCGGTACCCTCCAGAAGTATTATTACTGCTCCTATGCACATGTAAGATTCAACTTCCTCCATAGCTACAGAGTATGGGTACTCATGCATGTCTGCACCTGTAGTCCAGATCTTGCACATGTGCCACTGCTCCTGTGGAAAACATTCATCACCAGAGCAGCTCCTCTATACCATTTTCACCAATTTTTTGGCAGCTAGTGGTTTGACCTGTATGTTGCGGGTATAGAACTGCGGCATCAGGTAGTTTAGAATTTCATTTAAGTGTCATTTTAAGGCCTTAGCTTGGTTTGATGTAGCTCCAACATATCAACCTGCCAAAATCAGCATAAAATTACTTGAAACTTTATGGATTAGTCAAAAATAATATACTAAGCTATTCTAATTAAAAAGAAAAAAATGTAAAACTTCAAAATTTTGAAATGTTGTGTTTCCTCCCATCAAGCGCCTTATATAACATCGCAACACAATGCAAGTTACCTCACCACTTAGATATCTACTTGGAGGATTTGAACCTTTAATCCCATTTTGAATCGAGATTCCAATGATATCCACGGGGTGAAGGAAAGAACACAATAAAGCCATTTCCTCAGTGTTGCAATTTGTAGTTCTTTGCCTTCAAGTGGGAGATGCCATTTTGTCTTCTGTGCACGACAAACCCCAAAATGAACACACTTCGATCCTTTATTTCTACAAAGTTCTCCATATTGTAGGTTACTTCAATTTTCATCCATTCAACAAAGCCCAATGTTGAAAAATTGTTCGAGTGAGATTTAAGCATCTCCATTTTTAAATTTGCCCCATTCATGGCATCCTCACTATTGAATGCACTAGAGTTCTCACAAATGATGTGTTGAACTTTTGTTGGCATCTTTACTATCATTTTTTTCACTCGTGGCACCTTGAACTACTCTTGGGGTGAGTGGTTGACAATTCACCATTTTTTCCTAAAAATCCATGGTGTTCTCATCATCATGGGAAAACCACTCAACACAACTACCCACGCCAATTACATCACATGCCTCAAGCCTTGCATTCACTTACAGGGTGGGAAAAACATCCATGGATTGTTTTGTAAGGTTTTCCTCTTTTTCTGACTTAGCTTGTCCCTCAAATTAGGATTAGAGAATGCTTTCATTCTTTCGACATGGGCCTTTCATTCTTGTTGCTTGAATTAAGATTGGACCATTGCCTCCATTCATTTGACATGGGCACTTTGTTCATCACATGTCAAGTCATGACTCACTTCTTGAGAAGTAGGCAAGTTCACCATGGCTTGTTTGGTGAGGTTTTCCTCCTCATCCACTTTAGCTTTCCCCTCGAGAAAAAAGAGTGCTTGATGTTTAGCACCTCCTCATGTATGCTAGTTGTCCAGTCCAAAAAAAGTTTGGAGTGTTCCGAGCATTTCTTTGGAACTAGAAATTTTTGCTCCACTTGTCACGGCATCATTCCTATCAAACTCACAAGCACTACTAGCACTATTAATAGCATAGATAGGGGAGGGGGACGATAGTTAGTACAATCACCCTAATATCAATCTTGACAACCACATAAATAGCAATCTAACCCGTCATAGGGTCAAGAAGGTGAATACCTCCCTCTCTTAGGGACAATTCTATAATCTTGCCAAAAGTAGGGTCCTCCATAATATAAACATGGGTCATTAAAATATACGTTTCAACCACCAAACCCATGAGCTTTTCAAACATTTTGAGATGCCATAGAATCATCAACAACAAAAAAAAATGAAAACTACCTAGAACAAAAATAACAAATACTCACAAATTTGAACTAAAACACGTAACCTCAAATTCCAAACTAACTCAATACGCAAAATTTTTCCTCGGCAATAGTTCTATTTTTGATAATATCCAAAATAACTCTCTAATTAAGAAGGTGGCTACAGTCCCTGCAAAACAAGTTACCTAACAAGAGTCAGGGTTAAATGCACAAGGAACAATATCAAGGGCGATTGAGGAAACAAGGAAATAAAACAACTTACTAAAGTCCAAAAAATAAAAAAATAAAATGTTTTAGGGGGTTTTTGTTAAGAAATGTGAACAAAGAAAAAGTAATCAAATAAAGGATAAGTTGATCAATGACCTTCACAACACAAGGATAGCAAGAGGATTTGGGAATGGGATTCATTTCACATCTATACGGTCCATTACGATTCAATTGACTACTTCTTAATTAAGCATGGTAAATAAAATATGCCTTAGAATCTTAAGTATTCACCAATATCTCTCGACAATCGGCGAATATATCTCAACTAGTTCTCTCGAATCTAACTAAGTGTGAACAAAGCTATTCCAATTATGGGCAACATTAGGATTTGCCTAATTCTAGCTCAAATCCATAAGATAAGGTTTAAATCCCAAAAGTGTGCTAATTAACCTTTCCCCAACCTTGGTTTACTTTTTGAAGTTAAATTAAAATAAAAAAGGCAAGTCCAAGAGTTGATCACTCCCTTTAGAAGCAATTAAAGCACAAGATTAACTAGATAATCAAAACCCAATTCATTAACTAGAAAATACTCAATAAATTACAAAAGCACAAGATACAAAATAAAAATCGAAATATCATTTGTTTCTAGCACAATATCCAAATATCAATTCAATAATTACATCTATAATTAAGCAATACAATTCAATCTTCACTCTAATAGTGTAAGGTGTTGAACTTTCTCTCCAAGCTTGCCAATGATAGGTCTAAGATGTGAAATTGTCTAATACCTTATCTGATGGCTGGAAAAGATTTTTATGTGGATTGGGGTTTCTAAAAGTGTGAAATGACTAAATTGGGTGTAGCTGGAACCCGTCAACTGCACCTACAGAATATTAATCGTAGGTAAGTGGCCTATGTGGCGTGTAATATGCTGCAGGTGCGGAACTCAGCTAATGTCAGCATATCTACAGGTGCAGAGTTTCTTTGATTTTGCATAGCCACAGCTGCAGCTTGCCCTTCGCAGGTGCAAACTCAGTAGAATAGTTCAGACTTTCTTGGTACGACCAACCTCTGCTATTGTTAGTTTGTTGTTACGGGTCCTTCTTTGAAGGTGCAAGAAACCTGGCAGCTTGACAGTGATTCTTTTACTCCTTTTCGTTCCACTTTGCTTCTTTTTGTTCCATTTTTTCCACGTTCACATCTCATATCAAATTACCTAAAAATTATCAAAACATACCATAAGTAGTCTCATATCACCATTAGAAGATGCAAAATCATAGGAAAATAGACCCTAATAAGTGATAAATTCACCTGTTATCATTAGCCTCTCCTAGCTTCATTCCAACACCATTCATGTTCATAACAGTACTGAGCTCAGGGAAGTTCTCATGAGTAAATTCAGGGCTAGGAACGGCTTTATGGGGAATGATAAATAAGGTGTTATGGGATTTGAGTGGGAGAAGGAATTTGAGTGGGAAGAGGAGAAAGACAAGAAACTATTTCAAATTAGAACGGTGTAAGCTTTAATTGGGATTTAAAAGCTTATCAGGTCAGTTCGGATGTGGGGTTGTAGGGTTTGGGTCAGATTGGGTTAAAACATAAGGAAAAAAAACTTACCTATTGTTGGGTAGGGTGACGTTCAATCATGAGGATGATGACTCGTCACCTGGGTCGCCAGCCTAAACAGTGAAGCAGAATGGGAGCACCATCATGGTAGCTTAGGTAATGACTCATCACACCTATGACGGTTAGTCACCTGAGCCATCACCACTAAACAGTGATGCAATATTTTGGGAACCAACTTGGTGGCTTGTGTGACTGGTCATAACACTTGTGGTGGTTCATCACAACAATCCATACCACTAAACTAAATCTATTCACATTCTCCACTTGGTGATGACTCATCACCACTGTAATTACCCACCATGGGTATCGTCAAGCTTAAGCAGAATAGTGCATTCCCTGTACTTTTTGTCCCTGCACACTCAACAACCACATTAACCAATTAAATAGAATACTATCTACTCTAAGGTGATTATACAATAACAAAATATGGGTTGCCTCCCATATAGCACTTTATTTAACGTCGTGGCATGACTCGGGTATCTTGATTACTCAGACTTCATCAAGATACACCACAGACAAGATCTTTACCTCCTCTGAGAAGTCGATATACTGCTTGACCCACTGTCCGTTCACTTTGAAATGTTCCCCGTACTTGTTTTCTGGCTAAACAACACCGGATGGGAACTCTTGGTTAACTTTGAAAGGCCTGGACAATATGGATTTGAGCTTTCTAGGGAATAATTTGAACCTTGAGTTGAACAACAACACTAAGTCCCCAACTTTGAATTCCCTCTTCTCAATCCTTCGATCATGATAAAACTTTATTTTCTCCTTGTACATAGAAGCTCACTCATAGGCTCGCAGTCGGATCTTATCCATATCATTCAGTTGCTCCAACCTCAACTCTGAAGCATCGTTCCAGCAAAGATTCAACTTCTTGAGCGCCCAAAGGGCCTTATGCTGAAGTTCGACAGGCAAGAGACAATCTTTTCCAAAAACTAGTTGTTAAGGGGACATAACTATCGGCATTTTGAACGCTGTTTGGTATGCCCAAAGTGCATCATCAAGATTCCATGCCTAATCCTTGTAATTAGCATTCACCAATTTTGCTAATATCGCTTTGATCTCATAGTTGGACACTTCTACTTCTCCACTAATTTTTGGGTGGTATGGAGTGGCCACTTTATGCTATTTCACACTGTACTAAACCGAAGTAGTATGAAATGCCTTATTGCAGAAGTATGATCCTCCATCGCTTATGATTGTGCGAAGAGTGCCAAAACAAGAGAAGATGATTCTCTTTAAGAATGCAACCACGCTTTTCCATTTGATATAATCCAAAGCTACAGCCTCAACCCACTTTGACACATAATCAATTATTACCAAGATGTACATGTTACCATGGGAGCTCAGAAATGGGCCCATGAAATCTATGCCCCAAACATCAAACACCTCTACCTCCAAGATCATGGACATGGGTAACTCTTGCCTCCGAGATATAGCTCCTTGCCTTAGGCACTGGTCACAAGCTTTGACTAAGTTGTGGGAATATTTGTGTATCGTGGGCCACTAATACCCACATTTCAAGATCTTTTGAGCGGTACGATCACCTGCACGATGCCCCTTTACTGCAGAAGAATGACAAGATTGCAAGATGCTCATCATTTCCACTTCTGATACACATCTTTTGATTATGTTGTCAGCACACAACCGAAATAGATAAGGCTCCTCCCAAAATACTTACTTTCATCATGAAGAAATTTCTTCCTTTGGTGGAAGTTCAATTCTTCTTGCATTATGTCACCGACCAAGTAATTAGAAAAATCTGCGTACCATGGCACAAGATCAAGTGAAGCGGCCAACACATGCTCATCAAGAAATGAGTCATTAATTTCCAGCTTATCTACTACTTTCCCTTAATTTTCTAGCCTTCAAAGATGGTCAGCCACTGGGTTTTCACAGCCCTTTCAGCCTTTGACTTCAAAGTCAAATTCCTGCAATAACAATACCCATCTTATCAATTGAGGTTTTGCATTTTTTTTCCATGAGATACCTCAACACAGCATGGTTGGTGTGCACAACAACTCTCGTGCCAAGAAGCTATGCCTTAAATTTTTCAAAGGCATATTAAACTGCCAGTAGCGCTTTCTCGATGATCGTATAATTCTTTTGCGCCCCATTCAATGCCTTACTAGCATTGTAAATAGGGTGAAAAAGCTTGTCTCTCTTCTTACCCAAAACAGCTCCAAGCGCAACACCGCTTGCATCACACATTACCTCGAATGGTTTGGACGAATTCGAGGCAACTATAATTGGTGCGGCCACCAACTTCTCCTTTAGGCATTCAAATGACTTCAAGCAATTACCATCAAATACAAATTTTGCTTACTTCTGCAGCAGCTTGCACAATGGATTGGAAATCTTGGAGAAGTCCTTGATGAATCTTTTATACAACCCTGCATGGACTATAAAACTCCTAACACCCTTTACTGAGATAGGTGGAGGTAATTTCTCAATCAGTTCAATCTTGGCTCTATCAACTTCAATCCCTCTCACTGATATCTTATTTCCCAACATAATGCCTTCTTTAACCACAAAGTGGCATTTCTCCCAGTTGATGACAAGATTTTCTTCTTCACATATTTGCAATGCTTGACTCAGATTAGTCAAGAAATCTTCAAATGCATCACTAACCATGGAAAAATCATCCATAAAAACTTCTAACGTATCCTCTACCATATCAGAGAAGATGAACATCATACATCTCTAGAAAGTTGTTGGAGCATTACACAAGCCTAAAGACATGCGCGTAAAGGCAAAGGTTCCATATGAGCATGCGAAGGTGGTTTTCTCCTGATCCTCTAGTGCGATGGATATTTTCTTGTAACTCGAATACTAATAAGTCAATAATCTACCAATGTATTGAGCCTTTAATCATGAATTATTGCTATGTTTTGATAAGATTTAGAGGTTCTTATTACCTTTATTGATATGAATGCAGGTACTCTTAGTCAAAGATAGAAAACAATGAATTGGACCCAAAAGAGCACAAAATAAGTTGAAGTTTGAAGTGACCAAGTGAGATAAAGATTTTGCCAAGAGGTGCAGCCGCCGTGCAACACGCACAAACCTTTGTACAGTCTGTACCTCCCTCTGCATGAAGCTCAGAAGAAAAGAGAAGAATCTATTAAGGGGGGGAGCTTCCGTGTGACATGCACAAGGACTGGTGCAAATTGCACCCCGCTTCGTATGACAACTGAAGATCGGCCAAGTCAATGGTTCACTTGTGCAGAGCTGTGCAATGTGCACAACGTGATGTGTGAAAAGCACGTCACGATGCACAGCTCCTGAGGGGAAATTTTTTCCACTTTTGTATGATGAATTGGGAACATTCTAAAACTCAATTTAGGCATAGTTTTTAAAATAATTTTTAGTTTTTGAGCAAATTTCTCTCCCAAGGAAAGATAGAGGGTTTCACTCAATTCTCTCAATCTTTAACCTTGGACTTGTAATTTGAGCTTGGATATTTGATTCTTGCTACAATTAATGAAAGGGAATTTGAATTTCCCTATGGGTATACTTTTTCCTTCTTTTAGCATGAGTGGCTAAGTCTCCTTGTCTAGGGATATGTTGATGATGGGAACTTGATAAATGGGTATTGGTCTAGCTTATTTGTGTTTATAATTGTTAATATGACATAGGTCTAGTGATTTCACCATATTTTAACTTTAAAATTGGTGGTTGCAAACATTGATTTAATTTACTTGATTGTGTTTTTGCTTGAGAAAGGGGTTCATAATTTCAGATGTGAAATTTTTAGTGGGTACTTGGGATTCCACTTATATTGAGACTAGAAATAACTCAATTCGCCAGAAACACCCATATAAGGGTCTAAGCTAGAGATAGTGTGACCTCCCCAAGCCTATATTGGTTGCTTTATACCTAAACAATGGTGCTTGAACAAAAACTGTTGTATAAATAATTGTGAGATCGAAAGATTAACATTCATGCCTAAAACTAATGCTACCTATGTTGTTTAGTGAGAATTTATGCAATTGAGCATGTACCTTGACCCGTGTTTGAGTCCCGTCGGAAGCACATACCTAGTCATCCTCTCTCTTATTTACACCTCGTATTTATTTTATTGTTTGGTTTTGAATTGAATTGTGACATATTCACAATTCCCCCACTCATTTTTTACATTATTTATTGTTTGGACAATCTACTCTCATTGTGACGTCCTTTCTACAATCTCATTGGCTAAGATACCATTCCCTGTGGGATCGACCCTGACTCCCATCGGATAATATAAATTTTATTTTGCTTAATAATCACTGTCACCTCTGTAATATAGTGTCATTTGAGAGTTATCAAATACCCATCCAATAAGCAATACCGTCCTCTTCTGGCTAATTCTGTCAAGCATCTGATCCATGAAAAGCATTGGTAAGTGATCCCGCAGACTCCAAGAGTTAAGCTTCCGGTAATCTATACAGACCCGCCACCTAGTGAAGGTATCAATAGAATCAACTCATTCTTCTCATTCGCCACCACAATTATTCCTCTCTTTTTCAGGACACATTGCACTGGGCTTACCTATTAACTGTCTGAATTTGGGTACACCACTCCTTCATCGAGCCACTTGATTATTTTCTTCTTTACCACTTCTCGCATTTGTAGATTTACACTCATCCTCCAGCTATATTTTATGTGTGAAAATATTCGATGGAATTCTGATGATATCTGCAATAGTCCAGCCAAAATATCGTTTATACCTCAACAATATAGAAAAAAAATCCTCTACCTGCCACTCCACAAGACCCACAAAAATAATCACAGGCGATGTGTTATTATCATCCAAAAATACATATCTGAGATGGCCTGGCAATTCTTTCAACTCTAACACAGGTGCCTCTTTAATTGAAGGCTTTGCTAGAGGTGTCGGTCTATTCTTTTGGTTAAGGTCTAGCTTCTTTGAAGCATAGGAATATGAACCCATTCCTACCAAAGCATTCACTGTCTCCTCATATTCTTCGATGTCATCACCATTAAAGTTTATCATTACTGCAGCAAAAGTCTCCACAGTAAACCTCTCCTCAATCGGTACCTCCACTTCAGAATCAACAATCACATCAATAACTGAGACTACACTCGTGTCTCTCAAATGCTTCATTGACTTGCAAACATTAAACTCGACTATAACATCATTCAGCCTGAATGTCAGTTCATTGCTCTCCATATCAACCAGTACTCTACCATTCGCTAAAATGGGTCATCCCAAGATTATGGGCACTTTAAAATCTACCTTGCAATCCAGGATAATGAAGTATGCCAGAAATATAAAATTTCCAACCTTCACTAGCACAACATAAGGTATGCCCACTAGTTGCTTTGCTGATCTATCGGTCATCAGTAGCCTCATGGTAGTTGGTTTGGGGTCTCCCAAGCCCAACTACTAGTAAATAGCTAATGGCATCAAATTAATTCTAGCTCCCGAATCACATAGTGCCTTTACAAAGTTGAATTCCCTGATTGTACAGGGTATGGTTAAGGCACCCAGATCCTCATTTTATTGACCAACGACCTCGATGAGATCACACTGCAGAGGTGAAGGTTATCTTCTGGCTCAAAACTTACTAACCTCTTCTTAGCAATCAAGTCCTTCATGAACTTAGCGTATCCGAGCATTTTCTCAAGAGAATCCACTAAAGGCATGTTCAACAATATTTTCTTGAGCATAGATATGAAATCTAGTTAGATTTTTAGTCGAGATTCGGGAGCTTTTTACCTTTGAATTCTCTCTCGTTCTGTGTTTTTAGTCTAGTTGGGCTTGTATGGTTGACTTTGGTCAACATCTAGAGAAGATAGCCTAGAATGGAAACTAATCAGCGTTGTTAGCTCAGGAATGTCAAGGTTAGGCTAGAGGGACCATTGGTTTAGGACCCAAGGCTTTCGGACTTGATTTTGGCCCTTAAGTTCCATTTTGGAATAGTTGGCCTAAATGTTGATTTTGGGCGGGGGGCACTTTTCATTTAATCAACCTCAAATGGGATTTTCATCAATTTCGTTGGAACCAAAATATTGTTTCTAGTTGAATAGCTCAGATCATTTATATTTGTGGGACCCTGGTTGCATTCTCGAGGGTCCATCATGTGAAAATTTGCCTAAGGTTGGTTGTTGGTTGTTGGTGTGGGCAACAGCGTGTGCCTTGACGCTCTGGTACATATGCCCCTGTGCCTCAGCGCTCCATAAAACCTGGCCCATGTGCCCCTGTGCCTCACCGCTCTGGCTGCTCTGTCCCCTGTGCCCTTACGCCTCAGCGCCCACCCTGGCCCCTGGGCGCTGCCAGCTTAAATAACTTGCCACCCTTCCATTTTCTTCTTATATCCTTCTTCTCCAAAATCATTCCTCCATAGAAATTAGACACCAAAACCTCCATTAATCACCTTTGTTCATTCCAAAAGCTTGGAGGCTTGTATATTTTTTATTCTTGATCATTTGTTGGCTTCTAATCAGGTAAGTTCCTCTTTAATTTTCGTAAATTTCCATTTGAATTCCCACTTTGTTTCTTGAGTTTGTGGACTATTTTGGGGACCTTCCCATGATCTAATTCCACTTAAATTTTGAGCATGTGCTCCTGGGAATGATGGGAATATTATTGTATCTTTCGTTTCTAGTTTTAGGTTATGGGGCCCACAGGCCTGTTTTGACCCGTATTTTGACTCACCTAAACTTTTAGCAATATGGGCACCATTAGCTTCATATTGACGTATAAATTATCTTATTGATAGTTTGTTCACGATTTGGGGCTTCTCGAAGTAGTTCGAGCTTGGACAATGTCATTCCAGCAGCTAGTTATCAGATGACAGGTAGGTTATGGTCTTCCTTACCTTAGACATTGCGTATATAGGCTATAATTACATTAATTAGTATCCTTAGATGGGTTATTATAGGTTGGTACCCCAGACCATGTCCATCCCTTCTATCCGATTTACTCTTACGTTGATTGTAGTACTTGTTGTATTGTAATATTACCCTTGTGGCCCTATGTGGCCCTATGTGGCCTTTGTTTATGCCTCTGAACCATAGACGGTGGGATATTTGGGAATGATCATGAGTCTCGGATATCGCGATGTTACTTTAGGATGGATATCTTAGTTGTAGAGGTAATTGTGCCTGTGCATAGCCAATAGGTTATTTGTGAGCCATTGGGATAATTGATTGTTGCAAGCATATCATTCATGTAAAGGTTTGTCTGCATGTTTTACTACTATTATGGTCGTGGGCCTACTCTCACCAGTTTTCTAGACTTTGCATGGCCTGAGGGGCCCATTTTTAATATAGAAGATTATAAAAGGATTCAAAACTGATTTTTATGGAGCTTCTTGGAGTAAAAGAGATGTTATAGTGAGTTTATCACCAGTTTTCATACTTACACTAGACTCAACGAGGTGGGTCACTAGACCTATTTTGCTAATAATTTTAAGATGACACTAGACTCAGTGAGGCCGGGCGCTAGACTTGTTTTCTTACTGATTTAGACTCGGCTATGCTCCGGGCACCCTTTGTTGGAGTTTTGAGACTTGACTTACTGATTTAGACGTGGATAGACTTTGAGCACTCATTGAGACTACGATTACTAATTTAGACCTAGATACACTCCGGGCAGCTTTCTATGGGATTCTGAGGTTTCATGGTTTTTAGTATATGGTCGAGGACCTCCATGGACCTTGCCATTCTAGACTAGGGGCTACATGTCGAGTGTGCTGAAGGAGGGGTATACGGTGGAGTTGAGGTATACGGGTGTGAACTTTCATGGATCCTACCTCTATTGGGCCTTTTAGGTACCAGAGGTGGGTAACATACAGTTCTTCTATCACACTTGGTTACATCACATCATATCACATCATTATGCATATTGTATTCGGATTCCACCCTTGTTTGCTATTTGCTTAGTGTACGCTCTGGTAGTATAGGATGCTGGAGGGTTTGTTTTCACTTGATTGTGTTCCTCGATTGTATAGGCGGCCATTGGGACTGTAGGTAGATTATACTACTTCAAATGTATTGTAGATCTTGTTATGGCCTTCGATTATTGGCGGTTTAGCGAATGTTGTCTTGGTATAGTACGAGTCATTGGACTCCCAATTATTGATGGATTAGTGGTTCCCTTATTGATTGAGGCACTATTTATGTGGCCTTCTGAGCAGTTGTGGGTTATCAAATTCTATCCTTATTCGTGGTGCTGGTTAGTCGCATTTGGTTCTTTGTGGCTTAGTTTATTACATCCTACGGTTCAACTTGTGAGGTTGATTTTTGTCTGTTCTTATCTTGAAGTTAGATTTTTAGCATGATTTTGTTATGTATATTGCTTCTAGCTTGAGTATGTTGATTGCTTCCTTTCTTTTCCTTTTTACTTGAGGTTACCGATATACCGCCATTTTTCTAAACTCTCTCTTTATATATACTGTTGTTGCAAGGATCTAGGTGTGTTCTTCTTTCCTTTACCTGTGTTCTGTGTTATATATATCTTCTTGTGGCTAGCATAGCATGCTTGTTTTCTCTTTGTTTCTATCTGTGCTAGTTCCGTGTGCGTTCTTTATTTTTTTGTGACTACTTCTTTGTTATCTGCTATATTACTGTCCTATATCTTATATGTGCTCAAATCGGCCTATAATGCCTACTGGGTACACGTTACTTAGAAATTAGTGCTCATACTACACTTCTGCATCTTTCTGGTGCAAATATTTTTGTGAGTTTTCACTATCGATCGCATGAAGACTCGTACAACTTTGGATATTTGAGACTAGGGTGAGCGCTTGATGATCGGGGCTTGACCACATCTCATCTTTTGTCATTGTTACTCTTTATTTATTCGGAGATAGTTGTATATTCTATTTTGTTACTTCTAGCACTTGTATTCTATTAGAAGCTCATGTACTATCGATACCAAGTCTTGGGGTTGTGTAGTTTTTTTATGTTTATATATTCAGGTTGTTTGCTTCCGCATTTTCATTATTTTATATCTACTTCCGCTTATTTCTTCTTATTGTGCGTATTTTGTTAGGCAGTAGCCCATCACTAATCATTCTAGGCTACAGGGATTGGTTGACCTACTGGAGGGTTATAGGTGCCATCATGACCTGAGAAATCAAGTCGTGACAGCTTGGTATCAGAGCTCTAGGTTCATCAGTATCGTTGGTACAAGATCAAGTGTCTAGTAGAGTTTTGCAGATTGGTACAATGACATCCATATCCTATCTGCGGGAAGCTATTGGGCATTATTAGGAAAATTTCCCTATTCTTGGCTCCTTATCGTGCTTCCTTGGCTCTATTAACTTCCACACTTTGTTGTTCCATTCATTCTAAAATGCATAGGGAGGGTACGACAGTGGGTGACGATGAGGCTTTTATTCCTATTGCTTCACTGCTTCCTCCAATGCTAGGATTTTAGAGAGAGAGTATACTGCATCAGTTAGGGGGTTTGGGACCAACCCAGCCTCCGGTAGGATTTAGGGCTACCCCAGTTCTTCAAGACACCATGTGTAGGACTTCAAGTCTTCTAGAAGGTGTATCAGTACCCCAGGTAGGGGCAGTACCCAGTTCTTTGAGTCGTGTTTCAGTTGGGTTTGAGGTTACTGGTCTTCAGCAAGGTTGTATGTCAGTTTTTGTGTATGAGGCTAGGTTTCATGAGATAGTTAGGCACATTGCTAGGATTGTTCCTACAGAGTTTGAGAGAGTTAAGAGTTTTGTTAGAGGATTGATTTCACCGCTCCATTTGGCGACAGAGCACTTTGTGACAGTTGGGACTACCTTTCTTCAGGTGGTTGATCATGCTTGGGCTATTGAGGGATTATGTAATGAGGCATATGGAGGTATTTGTAAAAGGCATCGTTGTTAGGGTAGTTTCTTTGGTTCTCAGTCTTGAGGTAGAGGATTCTCTGGTAGGGAGTGGTTCAATTGCTTCTTGTCTAGCAGACCAGTTTAAGTGGATCCTCAGGTTTCAAAGAGTGGTTGTGAAGAGCATGTTGAGGCTCCATAATGCAGGTTAGGGTTCTTGGGGTTTGCATTCAGGACATATAGGTTATGGTGGCCAGTCAGTCTCCGCAAGATCTTCCCGTCAGACTTTATCTAGTGCACGTTGCTTCCAGTGCAGTATGCGTGGGCACTTTGCTAGGGATTGCCCCATGATCGCGCCTTCCAGTCAGCAGGGTTGTTATGATTATGGGTGGTTGGTCACTTTTTTAGAGATTATCCCTAATGAGGGATGATCGAGCCTTCAGCTTCGAATACCCAGTCCAGTGATAGACACCATCAGTTCTACGGCCCTCTTGGTAGGCTAGAGGTAGAGATTCTGGATATCATTGCTACAGGTAAGGCCTTTGTTACCATCAGCTAGTTTTGGTATTGTTTGTTAGGTGAATCTACCCCATTTTCGTGTATTTGTTTATCTGCCTACATGTTTCTTTTTTGGTTTTGCTATTTGAGTTTGTAGTGTTTATTTGTATATTTTCTTGGTAAATTGATTCTTACTAGTGGATGGGTGTGCTATCCTTGATAGGTGATTACCTGGAGTTGTGACTCGTGGGTAGGTGTAGTTGGCTTTATTTTTGGTTCTCGTTGTGGTCTTAGACTGTGTTTTGAGTGTCTCTTTTCTAGCAGTCCTGGAGGGTTGTTGCCTAGGTCATTGATAAGTCGGTAATCTACCAACTTTTTGAGACTTTAATCATGAATAATTTCCATGTTTTGATAAGATTTAGAGGTTCTTATGGCCTTTATTGACATGAAAGCAGGTACTCCTGGTCAAAGATATAAAACAAGGAATTGGACCAAAAGAGCTCAAAAGGGGTTGAAGTGTGATGTGATAAATTGAGATGAAGATTATGCGTTTAGGTGTGGACCTCATGCGACACATACAAACCCTTGTGCGGTTCGCACCTCCCTCTACATGAATACTCAAAAGAAGAGAAGAATTTGTAAAGAGGGTGCGGCGCTCGTGTGACACCCACAAGGCTTGGTGCGAACCGCACCCCACTTTGCATGAAGCTGCAAATAAAAGCCAACTCGCTGGTCCACTAAAGCAGAGCTATGCGACGCGAACACGAAGATGTGAAAACCACACGTTGCACCGCAGATCTCCTGAGGGGCAATTTTGTCTAATTTTGTAAGATGCTTTGGGAACATTCTAAAACCCAATTTGGGCATAGTTTTTCAAGGTTGTTTTGATAGTTTTCAGTTTTTGAGCAAGTTTCTCTCCCATGGCAAGAAAGAGGGTTTCAATCAATTCTCTCAATCTTCAACCTTGGACTTGTAAATTTGAGCTTGGATATTGGATTCTTGCTACAATTAATGAAAAGGATTTTGAATTTCCCAGTGGGTATACTTTCTTGTTCCATTAGCATGAGTGGCTAAGTCTCCTTATCTAGGGATGTGTTGATGATGGGTACTTGATAAAAGGGTATGGGACTTGCTTATTTGTGTTTATAATTGCTAATATGATATGGGTCCAGTGATTTCACCATATTTTAACTCTAAAATTGGTGGTTGCAAACATTGATTTAATTTACTTGATTGTGTTCTTGCTTGACAAAGGGGTTCATGATTTTGGATGTGAAATTGCTAGTGGGTACTTGGGATTCCAATTAGATTGAGGCTAGAAATATCTCAATTCACCAGAAACACCCATTTAAGCATCTAACCTAGAGATTGTATGACCTCCCCAAGCCAATATTGGTTGGTTTATGCCTAAACAATGGTACTTGAACAAAGACCATTGGATAAATGATTGTGTGATCGAGAGATTAACAATTATGCCTAAAACAAATGCTACCTATGTTATTTAGTAAGAATTTATGCATTTAAGCAAGTACCTTTACCCGTGTTTAAGTCATATCGGAAACACATCCCAAGTCATTCTCTCTCTTGTTTACACCTCGCATTTATTTTATTGTTTGGTTTGGAATTAAATTGTGACCGATTCCCAATTCCCCCCTTTTTACATTATTTTTTGTTTAGACAATCTACTCTTGTTGTGAAGTCTTTTCTACAATCTCTTTGGCTAAGCTCCAATTCCCTGTGGGATCGACCTCGACTCTCATTGGGTAATATAAATTTTGTTTTGCTAATTAACGATAGCCGATACCTCTATCTTGGAGAGTACATTTGAGTGTTATCAGTAGTTATCTAGTGTTTACTAGAAATCCTTCCGTTAGTTTGGTGCGGTACCGGTGGTTATATACCAGGGGAAGTTGCTTTGTCTTAAGGAGATTGGTGTTCGGTATGCAAGCAGATTTTCTCTTAGTTTTGGCTTTTCTCGAGAAATTAGAATTGACCCTCTTTGTTTGGTTGGCTTAGGAAGTTAGCAGGTATGGGTTGCTCCCCTTGTTTTTCTTCTACTTCAAGCCTAGTTGAGTTATTTTCTTTGTTTTCCCCTGTTTTGGTTGGGTTGAGTTTTGACTATGGTTTTGAGGATTGAGTTTTGATTATGACTTTGAGGTAGGGTTTTGATCCACAAATAGTTTGCCGACTGAGAGTGGTAACCATTCTAAGATATACCCGAAGGGTACTACGAGGAAATAGTTCAGGAGTTCTTTGTTGCTTATCACGCCAAGCAAGACTCCAAGGGATATAAGGGGAACATGGAGAGGTTTCCTAACTTGGATTCAGTTGTCGTCCAGGGAAAGAAAGTGTCTGTCACTTCAGCTGCCATTAATGCCATCTATTAAAGTCATCAAATTGATCCTGCCCCTGCACTCTTGGCTAGGTTGTGTGCCTAGCAAAAGCCATATCGTGAGACGACCACTGTGATTTCTCATGACATCCCTCTCTGGTTTACTATGGGGGGTGATATTCCGAGAAGTTCCTGACACTTTGAAGCTCATCTCTAGTATGACCTTGTTCGCATCTATTTCCTGCCATCACAGAATGATCAGAAGATAACTCAAGATGGGGCCATTCTGATTGTTGCTATTATGACGAGTGAGCATGTCAATTTTAGGGAGATAGCGGCTATGGTGATAAGGAGGAAAGCTCAGAGGGGAAGTGATTCATTTCCCTTCCCGATACTCATTACTAAGCAGTGTGCTAAAGCCAATGTGCCCCTCTTCAGCTATTACAAGTTTACACATGCTATTGGGACGATTGACCTTGATCGGAAGACAGACAGGGATACTCCCGGATTTAAGAGGAGCGGGACTGAGACATTGAGGAATTTGAAGTTGATGACTTGGATGCTAAAGCAACTGGTTCCTCTCCTTGTCGGGCAGCCTCAGAAGTATATACCCCAACAACTTTTGCACCCAGAGGACCCTTAACCAAGAGTAGTCTCAAAGATATGGTGGAAAAAACCTCTAATCATAAAAGGCAGCTGAATGGGTTGGCACTCAAGTTTCCTGGGTTGATTGATACAGTTGTCAAAAATGCCATCAAGGGAGTGGTGGAAAGCGTCACCAAACTCTGTCAAAGGGTGGACACTATTGAGGGTGCTGTGAAGTTTATCTGTAAGGATGTGGCTAAGGCGAAAGGGAAGGGTCCATTTGAAGAGGCATATTTGAGCACCTTGCCTTATCCCCATCACACTCACGGTCCTATGGATGACTTTCTTGCATCTCTAGCGGGTGAGGAGGTGATACCCGGTGATGAGTACACATTGCTAGCAACTGATCAAGATCCAGAGTTTCAACAGGTTCTCAGAGGGTCCACAGTTTTTGCATACTCCCAAAAGGGTGGTGCTGGTCATAGTGAAGAGGCAACAAATGATAGTGATAGGGCATAGCCCTCCAAGGAGTTATCGCGCCCCTTCTTTCCTTATTTGAGCTTAAAGCATTGAGGGCAATGCTTCTTTTTATGGGGGAGAGGTGGTGTTATTTGATTTGGTTGCCCGTGTTGGGATTAAGATGTTTTATTGCTCTTGTTGGGCTGACAATTTTATTTGGACCTTGTCAGGCAGGTTGGATGATTTTGATGATATTGCCCTTGCCGGGCCTTTGTCATATGTTTTGAGCTTTTTTGTGCCCTCGTCGGGCTTGATATTTAATATTGATTGTGTGTCGTGTTAGTCTTACACAATGCCATTGTCTCGCTACCTGTGCCATGAAAATACGCTAAGGGCCTATGCCGAGGCTTTTTTTCAAATGATTCATGAGCGTGCACATTCAATAGTTGCCTACTTAATAGTAGTTTAGCAATAAACTCTGAGGATTTTCTTAATACCATGCTTCTTTCCCAAGGAGCAAATTTTTTTTCTTTATTTTCTTTTTCCTTTATTTTTGTGTCGAACCGGGTCGGTGTTTCCATATGATGGTTTGAGAGGCGATTTTCGTATGGTAAAATGCCAAGTTTTAGTTTAATTTGAGTTCGTGCTTTTCTTGTCTCGAGATGGACCCACCAAAAAAATTTCTTTGTAAGATGTTTTTGGAAATGAAAGGAAAGAGGGAATATAATTTTTTGAGGAAAGCATTCTCTTGTCATGACTTTCACACTTTCGGTTTAGCATGGTTTATTCACAAACGAGTGTGTAATGAACTCAAAATAGCTTGTCAAAAGTCAATTGTCCCAATTAATCTTGAGACCAATGTTGAAACTTCTTTTAGGTGATGTCGTGTGTGGTGAGGATATACCTTGAGTCTTGTGCATGTGTGTTGTCTAGAACTTGCCCTAAATGTGATTTAAGGCAAAATTCTAGATGTGACCGATCTTGGAATATGATCTTGAGCCATTTTTAAATAGCCACTTAACCCAAATGACTTAACTTAACATCAACCTAGTGAACCCCTTTTCTGATTGTGACCATTTTTTTTGGCACCATGTTCGATACCTTAAACCTTTTTGGAACCTCTATCTTGGCACATATCTTCCCTAATGGCTTGGAAGTGAAACATATGCAAAAAGCCTAAGTTTGGTGGGTAAATGAAATGACAACATAGGCAAAAGCCTAAGTTTGGGGGTTTAAATACTTAATATGGAGAAGAAAAGGAATGCACTTCAAGTGCAAGGTAGCACCTTATGTTGAATTGAAAATTACTCCAAAAGTTTAATCCAATTAGCAAAATGAAAAGAAAAGAATTGGTGTTGCCAAGCGAAGGTGTTATAAAGAGGTTGAATGATGAATTTAAAGGGAAAAGCATGGGTTGTGTGAGGGACAAATAAGGTAAATCCGAAGTTCAAAAATGTGGGCGGTGTTCAAAAATGATAATAAATAGCGTTAAGGAGGTTTAGTCACTTGACCCAAATACAATCCTCACCTTAACCCTAGCCAACATCATAACCCGCAAGTCCTTAGTGATTTTAAGCTTGGCCACTCTACATTAGTGGCGATTTACATAAAGGGAAAGCCTATGGTTTGACATGTGTGTACTTGAACTTCCTTGAGAGAATGAGAGTCTTTTTGGTTCTCTTCTAATCCCTTGTATTGTGAAATTGCAAGATTGTGAGTGGGATTCTCTCTTGTGGTGATAGGTATCACGCACTCAAATTGAAACATAAAGTCTCTACTTCAATTGAAAGGAATGAATAAGACAAGTTGTGTGGTGAATCTCAAGGAAAACCTTGATGGTCCATGCCAATGGATTGAGAAGCTTTATATCTTGTTTTGAATGACAAATTCCCTTGATTTTGAATAAGAATTGAAGTCCTTTTGAAAAGGTTTTGAAATGATCAATTGCCTTGATAATGTGGTGGTTCAAATAGAGATGAGCATTGTAGTTGAATGTTTTTTTTGAGTCTTTTTATTTATTATTTTCAGTAGTTTTTAGAATAGATTAATTTTTTGTGCCTTAATTGAGTTTTAGAGCATAATTCATTCCTTACCTTATGAGTATCTTGCTTGAGGACAACCAATAGTTCAAGTTAGGGGGTTTGATAAGTCGGTAATCTACCAACTTATTGAGCCTTTATTAACATGAATGCAGTTACTCCTGGTCAATGATAGAAAACAAGGAATTGGACATAAGAGAGCTCAAAAGGAGTTGAAGTGTGAAGTGATAAATTGAGATGAAGATTCTGCCTTGAGGTGTAGACCTCGTGCAACACGCACAACCCCTTGTGTGGTTCGCACCTTTCTCTGCATGAATGCTCAAAAGAAGAGGAGAATCAGTTAAGGGGGTGCGGCACCCATGTGACACGCACAAGGCTTTGTACGTACCGCACCCCACTTCACATGAAGCTGCAAATATAAGCCAACTCGCTGGTCCACTGAAGCAGAGTTGTGCGATGTGCACAGCAAGACGTGTGAACTGCACAACTCTCGAGAGGCAATTTTGTCCACCTTTGTATGACTCTTTTGGAACATTCTAAAACCCAATTTGGGCATAGTATTTTAGAGTTTTTGAATAGTTTTCAGATTTTGAGCAAGTTTATCTCCCAATGCAAGAAAGAGGGTTTCAATCCATTCTCTAAATCTTCAACTTTGGACTTGTAAATTTGAGCATGGATATTGGATTCGTGCTACAATTAATGAAAAGGAATTTGAATTTCCCTATGGGTATACTTTCTTTTTCCTTTAGCATGAGTGGCTAAGTCTCCTTGTCTAGGGATGTGTTGATGATGGGTACTTGATAAAAGGGTATGGGTCTAGCTTATTTGTGTTTATAATTGCTAATATGATATGGGTCGAGTGATTTTACCATATTTTATCTCTAAAATTAGTGGTTCCAAATATTAATTTAATTTACTTGAATGTGTTCTTGCTTGACAAAGGGGTTCATGATTTTGAGTGTGAAATTGCTAGTGGGTATTGGGATTCCACTTAGATTGAGGTTAGAAATATCTCAATTGTCCAGAAACACCCATTTAAGGGTCTAAGATAGAGATAGTGTGACCTCTCCAAGCCTATATTGGTTGGTTTATGCCTAAACAATGGTGCTTGAACAAAGACCATTGGATGAATGATTGTGTGATCGAGAGATTTACAATCATGCCTAAAACCAATGCTACCTATGTTATTTAGTAAGAATTCGTGCATTTAACCAAGTACCTTGACTCGGGTTTGAGTCCCATTGGAAACACATCCCTTGTCGTCCTCTCTCTTGTTTACACCTCGCATTTATTTTATTATTTGGTTTGGAATTGAATTGTGATAGATTCCCAATTCTCCCCTTTTTACATTATTTATTGTTTGGACAATCTACTCTCGTTGTGAGGTCTTTTCTACAATCTCTTTTGCTAAGCTCCAATTCCTTGTGGGATCGACCCTGACTCCCGTCGGGTAATATAAATTTTGTTTTGCATAACGATCGTTGATAGCTCTATCTTGGAGAGTACATTTGAGTGTTATCACTTATTATCTAGTGTTTACTAGAAAGCTTTTCATTAGTTTGGTGTGGTACCGGTGGTTATGTGCTGAGGGAAGTTGCTTTGTCTTAAGGAGATTGGTGTTGGGTATGCAAGCAGGTTTTCTCTTAGTTTTGGCTTTTCTTGAGAAATTAGAATCGACCCTCTTTGTTTGGTTGGTTTAGTAAGTTAGCAGGTATGGGTTGCTCCTCTTGTTTTTCTTCTTCTTCAAGCCTGGTTGAGTTATTTTCCTTATTTTCCTCAGTTCTGGTTGGGTTGAGTTTTGACTATGGATTTGAGGATTGAGTTTGGATTATGACTTTGAGGTTGGGTTTCAATCGTAGTGTCATGATTGAGTATCGACCGTGGCATTATGTCTAAGTGTTGATTGTAGCATCGTGGTTGAGTTGTGATCATAGTATTTTTGGTGAGTGGGCATTCGGCCCATTCTTTTCTTACCTTATCAATTGTTGCTAGTAGAGTTAAGGAGCTAGGGTGACAACTCCAAGATCTTTAGTGAAAGAGTTTATTAGTTTTGAGCATCCTTAAAAGGGGTTCCTTTTGGTTTGAAAAGGAGGGAGATGACTCCTTGTACGTACGTATAGGTAACTAGTAGCTGACTGGGGTGATGATTGAGGGTTTGCTTTGGTTTGTGTATTGGTGACTTAATTTGACCTACTACAGAGTGAAGTGACATTTTCCTTTGATAGATTTGAGGTCAGAATTCCTTCTAGTAAAAGATCAAGGTAGTGGCCATTTCCAGTACTACCTTTGGGAGCTTGTTGTATCAACTATGATTATCCTTGTTAGGTTCTTTGGATGACCCAAGCCTCAGCAGTTGTTGCAGATTGGGCAAACTATATTTTCAGAGCCCAATTGGCCCTAGTTTCTATAGTGTTCATCGGTAGTGTATGAGTCTACTTGGGGATTCGACAGAAGCATTGATTGGTAATTGCAGTTGGGTTTCAAAATCATGGGCTAGTAGGTTACCTCAGATGGTTCGTGGATGGTTCTCTTCGATTGCAGCATCCTTGAGCCGGAAGGCAGTAAGTCCAGATAACTTAGCTTCTATATTTCAGTTTTGAAGTGGACATTAGCCTTGGACATCTAGTCCTTGGCTAACCATTTGGTTAAGCTTGACTTGCTAGATTCTAGAAGTATTCTTGTCATTAGGGAGGTCCATTTTACCTTTGTTGGACAGATTCAGCAGCGTCAGTTCGAGGATCAGCAATTGTATGTTATATGTGATTAGGTTGTATGGGTTGAGGCCACCAAGGCTACTTTGGGTTCTGATGGTACTTTGAGATTGATGGTCACCTTTGTGTTCCGAGAGTTAAAGATTTGAGTTAGTTGATTCTATGAGAGGTTGTCTGTTGCATAAGA
Source organism: Jaltomata sinuosa (assembly GCA_003996215.1). NCBI lineage: Eukaryota > Viridiplantae > Streptophyta > Magnoliopsida > Solanales > Solanaceae > Jaltomata > Jaltomata sinuosa. The sequence continues at coordinate 229,962 of QJPP01002456.1, read as the reverse complement.
TTCTAATATTGATTAGGCTCTGCAAGTGTGAGCTAGAAGGTGAGTTGAAAGATTATGAAGTTTTGTATAGCTAGGTGGCAACCTTGGACTCCAGACATCATTTCCTTTGCCTGCGAGGTGGTTTGACTTGATATTTGCAGCGTGGTGGACTTATTTCATAGGTAGGGCTAGTAAGGTGATCTTAAATCTAAATAGTGTTTGAGTATTTGGAGCTGCAATGGTATTCCTAGAGTTTGGAACTTAGTTGATGGTTACAAACTTCATGATGGGCTTATCACACTCTTTGTTAAGATTTGGGTTAGTTTGGAGGTTTTCGTGGGCAGGTTGCCCTAGTTTATTCACTTTCAGCCAATTGAAACTTGGCATGGTTCAGTGAGGTTGGATTTGTTTTGTAGTTAAGAGATCTCTCTTTGACATGGGGTTTTCATTCATTTCCCTCCACACACTGGTATGTAAGTTGCAGATTGGGCTATAATAGTGGGTTTAGTTGTGTTTAGGTATCGAGATTGATTTTAGCAAAGGTATCCGTCCATGGTTGATGGTCAGTCAGGGAACATTACTCCAGTTTCTGAGGATATGCTAAGTGTTCGTATATTTGATGTCAAAGGAAATTAGACTAGAGTTTGAATTGGATAGAGTTTTGAGTCTTAAGGTGACATCGTTCAGGGTTAAGTAGAGTGGGCACTATGGATCTCTGAGGGGTTCGTTGACATTTAGAGAATGGATTGAGTGTTTGACTAGTGTAAAGATTCATGGTTAAGGTGCAGATGTTTCAGGTTTGACAGAGTGGGTTGTAAGTTGCAGATTGGGCTATAATAGTGGGTTTAGTTGTGTTTAGGTATCGAGATTGATTTTAGCAAAGGTATCCGTCCATGGTTGATGGTCAGTCAGGGAACATTACTCCAGTTTCTGAGGATATGCTAAGTGTTCGTATATTTGATGTCAAAGGAAATTAGACTAGAGTTTGAATTGGATAGAGTTTTGAGTCTTAAGGTGACATCGTTCAGGGTTAAATAGAGTGGGCACTATGGATCTCTGAGGGGTTCGTTGACATTTAGAGAATGGATTGAGTGTTTGACTAGTGTAAAGATTCATGGTTAAGGTGCAGATGTTTCAGGTTTGACAGAGTGGGTTGTAAGTTGCAGATTGGGCTATAATAGTGGGTTTAGTTGTGTTTAGGTATCGAGATTGATTTTAGCAAAGGTATCCGTCCATGGTTGATGGTCAGTCAGGGAACATTACTCCAGTTTCTGAGGATATGCTAAGTGTTCGTATATTTGATGTCAAAGGAAATTAGACTAGAGTTTGAATTGGATAGAGTTTTGAGTCTTAAGGTGACATCGTTCAGGGTTAAGTAGAGTGGGCACTATGGATCTCTGAGGGGTTCGTTGACATTTAGAGAATGGATTGAGTGTTTGACTAGTGTAAAGATTCATGGTTAAGGTGCAGATGTTTCAGGTTTGACAGAGTGGGTTTTTGCGGATCAAAGGAGTCATGAGTTAGAAGGTTGGGTTGTGGTTTTTGGGTGAGCATGATTGTGGTATTGAGGTTTCAGGTTCCGTGTGTTGATCGCCTTTGTCCTCTTGGTTTCGATGTTGTGTTGGCGCATTCCGGTTGAGTTTCTTGAGGTTCAGTTCGGTTGATAGACCTTTGGATTTTTGAGTAAAAGGTTGGAGTCTAGCTTGGCTATTAAGGAGTTTAGGTTTGGTAGTTTTCCTGTGGTTTGGATGCGTCTGGTTAATGAGGCTACCCAGGAGACAGGGAGAATGGTGCGGTATTAGTTTCCATTGTTATTTGAGTGTCCAGTGTTTCCTTTTCTTGACTTTCGCAGATGAAAGTCCTTTTTAGTAGTGGATGATGTAATGACCTTTCCGGTTGTTTTTGCATTTTCACCTTCTTTGTACTCTTGGAGCTTGTCTGTACCAGCCCCAAGTCATTTATAACTCACTGGGACCGGTGGTTCGATGCTCGGGACATTAGTTTGGTCTTTATGGTCTTTTCCCTATTTTAGAGCCTTAACTTTAAGAATTGTTGACTTCGATCAATATTCTTGGTAAACATGCTCAGAATCAAATTATGATAGTCTGTTAGCTCTGGAGCATGGACTTTGGTTTAGTTAGATATTTGGTCAGGATCCGAGAGCTTTTCAGCTTGGAATTCTCTCTCGTTCTTTGCTTTTAGGCCAATTGGGCTTGATGATTGACTTTGGTCAACAACTGGAGAAGAGAGCCTCGGATGAAAATTTTGTCAGTGATGTTAGCTCCATAATGTCGAGTTTAGGCTAGAGGGACCATTGGTTTAGGTCCCGAGGTTTCCAAACTTGATTTTGGCCCTTAGGTTCCATATTGGAATAGTTGGCCTAAAGGTTGATTTTGGGCGCGGGACTCACTTTTCATTAAATCAACCTCCAATGGGATTTTCGTCGATTTTGTTAGATCCAAAATGCTATTTCTAGTAGAATAGCGCAGCTCGTTTGTGTTTGTGGGACCCTAGATGCGTTCTCGGGGGTCCATTGTGTGAAAATTTTCCTAAGGCTGGTTGTTGGTTGCTGGTGTGGGAAGTAGAGTTCGCCTGGCCTCCTTGGCGCATGTACACCTATGCCTCAGCGCCTGGACTCCCTGGCCTCAGGGCCCCTGCGCCTCAGGGCCCACCCTGGCCCCTGGGCGCTGGTAGCTTAAATAGCTGGCCACCCTTCCATTTTATTCTTATATCCTTCTTCTCCAAAATCGTTCCTCCATAGAAATTAGACACTAAAACCTCCATTAATCACCCTTGTTCATTCCTTCAGCTTGGAGGCTTGTATATTTTTTATTCTTGATCATTTGTTGGCTTCTAAGCTAGTAAGTTCCTCTTTAGTTTTTGTAAATTTCCATTTGAATTCCCTCTTTGTTTCTTGAGTTTGTGGACTGTTTTGGGGCCCTTCCCATGGTCCGATTCTGCTCAAGTTTTGAGCATGCGCTCCTGGGAATGTTGGGAACATTGTTGTATTTTTGTTTCTAGTTTCGGGTTGCGAGGCCCATGGCTCTTCTTTTGACCCATCTAAACTTTTAGCAATATGGGTATCGTTTGATTTGTATTGATGCATAGAATATATTATTGATAGTTTGTTCATGATTCAGAGTTTCTTAGAGTAGTTCAAGCTTAGACGACGACGTTCCAGTAGCTAGTCATTGGATGACAGGTAGGTTACGATCTTACCTACCTTAGACTTTGCGCATATAGGCTATAATTGCATTAATTAGTATTATTAGGTGGGTTATTATAGGCTGGTACCCCAGACCTTATCCGTCCCTTCTGTCTGATTTATTCCTACGTTGTTTGTAGTACTCGTTGTAGTATTGTAATATTACCCTTATGTCCTCATATGGCCTTTATTTATGCCTCTGGACCATAGACGGTGGGGTATTTAGGAATGTCCGTGAGTTTCGGACATCTTGATGTTATTTTAGGCTAGATATCTTTGTTGTACTGCTGATTGTGCCTTTGCAGGGCCGATAGGTTATTTGTGAGTCATTGGGATAATCTATTGTTGTGAGCATATCATTCATGTAAAGGTTTTTCTTCATGTTTTACTACTATTATTTCCATGGGCCTACTCTCACCAGTTTTGCTAGACTTTGCATGGCCCGAGGGGCCCATTTTTGGTATAAAAGGATTCAAAATTGATTTTTATGGATCTTCTTTGAGTAAAAGAGATGTTATAGTGATTTTATCACCAGTTTTAATACTTACACTAGACTTGGTGAGGCGGGGAGCTAGACTTGTTTTACTACTGATTTTGAGATGAAACTAAACTTGGCGAGGTCAGGCGCTAGACTTGTTTTACTGCTGATTTAGAACCGTCTATGCTCTGGGCACCCTTTGTTGGGTTTTGAGACTTGACTTACTGATTTAGAACCAAAGAGACTCCGGGCACTCATTGAGACTACGATTACTGATTTAGACCTGGATACAATCCGGGAAGCTTTCTATGGGATCTTGAGGTTTCACAGTTTTTAGTATGTTGTCGAGGACCTCCATGGACCTTGTCGTTCCAGACCAGGGGCTACGTTCTTAGTGTGTCGGAGGAGGGGTATACGATGGAGTTGAGGTATACGGTTGTGACCTTCCATGGATCCTTCCTCTATTGGACCTTTTTGGTACCGGAGGTGGGTAACATACGGTTCTTCTATCACACATGGTTATATCATATCATATAACATCATCATGAATATTGTATTCGGATTCCACCCTTGTTTGTTATTTCCTCAGTGTAAGCTCTGGTAGTATGGGATGTTGGAGGGTTTGTTTTCACTTGACTGTGTTCCTCAGTTGTATGGGCAGCCATTGGTACTGTAGGTAGATTATACTACTTCAAACATATTGTAGAGCTTGTTATAGACTTTGGTTATTGGTAGTTTAGTGGATATTGTCTATGTATAGTACGAGTCGTTGGACTCCCGATTATTGATGGATTAGTGGTTCCTTTATTAATTGAGGCACTATTTATGTAGCCTTCTGAGTAGTTACGGGTTATTGGATTCTATCCTTATTTGTGGTGCTGGTTAGTGGCTTTTGGTTCTTTGTGGCTTAGTTTATTCCATTCTAGAGTTGCACTTGTGAGGTTTATTTATGTCTGTTCTTATCTTTAAGTTGGATTTTTAGCATGATTTTGTTAAGTATATTGCTTGTAGCTTGAGTATACTAATTGCTTCCTTTCTTTCCCTTTTTACTTGAGGTTACCGGTATACCGCCATCTTTCTAAACTCTCTCTTTATATATACTGTTGTTGCAAGGATCCAGGTGCGTTCTTCTTTCCTTCACTTGTGTTCTGTGTTATATATATCACCTTGTGTCTAGCATAGTATGCTTATTTTCTCTTGGTTTCTATCCGTGCTAGTTCCGTGTGCGTTCTCTATTTATTCTGTTACTGCTTCTTTGTTATATGCTATATTACTATTTTTATATCTTATATGCACTCAGTTGGCCTATGGTGCCTACTAGGTACCCATTACTTAGAAATTGGTGCTCATACTACACTTCTGCATCTTTCTGGTACAGATATTAGTGTGAGCTTTCGTCGTTGATCGCATGGAGACTCGTGCAACTTTGGATATTTAAGACTAGGGTGAGCGCCTGATGATCGGGGCTTAACTACATCTCATCTTTTGGCACTGTTACTCTTTATTTATTCGGAGACAATTGTATATTTTGTTTTGTTAATTCTAGCACTTGTATTTTATTAGAAGCTCCTGTACTATCGATACCACGTCTTGGGGTTGGTGTAGTTTCTTTATGTTTATATATTCAAATTTTTTTCCTTCCACATTGTCGTTATTTTATATCTGCTTTCGCTTATTTCTACTTATTGTACGTATTGGTTAGGTAGTTGCCATTACTAACCGTTTCGGGCTACGGGGATTCTTTCGCCTACTGGAGGGTTGTAGGTGCCATCACGACCTGCAAAATTGGGTTGTGACACTCATCAACCTCATTCTCATCATCAACTTACTCATCATCAGCAGCAATATCACCTTTCTGAGTCTTAAATGCAGGATGTGATTCCGATAGTGTTTTGCCACTTCTTGTGGTTATTGCCATACAACTCCCATCATTCCTTGGGTTTTGTTTGCCGAAAGTTGCCCCATTTGCTGCTCTAACTGCTTAATAGAGGTGGAATGTGAATTCACTAACTGACTCATGGACGATAACTCACCTTTCATCTCCTTCACCCCAGAGCCAGTCGATTTTACCTTCAACAATACCTTTGCTAACATGTTCTCCATTTTGGACGTCCCTGCCTCATTACTAGGTCTCTCTCGAATTCCTGGTGGTACATACAACCCATCTCTATCAGCTTTACTTTTCCAGTTTCTTTGATCTAGCTCCCTGTAGCTAGCCTTCTCATAATAGTTGTCCTTCTAGTAGTCCTGCCCTTTGTTTACTTGGCCATTGGCCCGGAAACCCCCCAAATAATTAGCTTTTTCATCAGACTCTGACTCAGCTGTTCTACCTTAGGAACCCATAGCTTTCACCTTCTCAATTCCTCCTACTAACAAATGCTTCATCAGCAAGTCCATCTGTGTCTTTAAATGGGCCATGGCTTGGTCCCGCTCTTCCTCTTGTCTGCGATGCTCAGCTGACATACCAACAGCATAAGTACTGCCATCCACCTCTGATACCCGGGTATGCCAAGATTTATTTGTCTTGGTTAGTCGGTCCAAGATAGTAGTGGCCTCAATAAAAGTGAGCCTCATTAATGCCGCACCTGCAGCATTATCAAGTGTTGGCTTTGTAGTAAAATTCAGCGATCTATAGAATGTATACATCAAGAATTCATCCCTTAACTGATGGTTCAGGCACTGAGTCAACTTATTTTTAAACCTCAACCAGGTTTGATTCAAGGCCTCATGTGGTTATTGCCTAAAGTTACTGATCTCGCCCCTCAAGTGTAGCATTGTAGTAGGAGGAAAGAACCTTTCTAGGAAAGCTCCTTTCAACTCACCCCAGTTTGTTAATCACGCGTTAACTTTGTCAACCATAGCGTTGCCTCATAAGACAACAACAATGGGAACAACCTAAGCCAGATAGCAGTCTGACTCACTCCTGGAAGCTCAAAGGATTTTTAGATTCCCACAAAGTTCATCAAGTACATGTTGGGATCATCACCAGCCACTCCTCTAAATAGTCCCTTCAGATTCAACAATTGGATCATAGTGCTGGTGATATTAGACTTAGCGCCAGGCACTAACGAGGGAAGAACAATGGCACCTGTAGTACCAAACCCATCCAAGTCAAGATTCTCATCATCATCCAAAGCAAACGGCCTTGGCTGTTGTTGACCTCTATCTCTTTGTTGTGGCCTTTTATCGGCAGGGGCAACATTATCCATATTTTCTGCCGCAACATCATCACCCAAGGTAGCATCAGCCTCAATATTATCATTGTTTAGGTGTTGTTGGGCTGCAGCAAGCCTTGCTTCCTCACGCTGTTGTGCATTCACGTTTAACCTTAGAGTTTTCACAAGCTCGGGATCGTAAGGTAATACTGGTTCACTCAAGCGTCGGGTATTTAGCATGCACAATGATGTACCCTGTAAAAATCAGAGAGAACAAATAAAAGTAAAATAAGGAAATATGACTAAGAGTCAAGTAAACACAATGGACTTAATAGACAATTGTATTCCCCGGCAATGGCACTAAAATTTGATACTCCCAAATTACACCTCACTTAATAAGTATAACCGGTCGTTGTTAAATATAGAACCCAACAAAGGTTGGCGTCGAATCCCACGAGAATATGGTTAAAATTAAGTCGTTAGTAGTTTAAATGACTATCCATCAATGATTTTCGAAAAAAAGGGGAGTTTATAACTTTCAAACATGCTTAGTCTTTGACTAATTCACAAAACAAATGATCAAATTTAATGAGTAAAGATCAATATTAGAGATGAACTAGGGATGTGTTTACCATGGCTTCGTAAACAAGCTCTGGTTAGAGTTCAAACGGTTTCTTTTCATATGCATAACACGAAATAACTGAATTCAATACTATGTCTATTCATTTCTCAACCAAATAGATGCTTTTCTTTTCAATTCTTTCAAACTTGAAAAGATACGTTACAAAACTCAATTAATTCTTCAAGTAGATTAACCTTGCTAAAGCGTTAGTCATTAGACGGGGGTTAGAATCCCTGAATCCTTGTTATTAATCCTTTTTACCCGAATTTAACTCCTTGATTAAGGCAAATCAAACCTAGGCTTGTTCTAATGTTTGCAACCATCAGAAAATAGTAAAAATATAGGATTAAAAATGTATCACACATACAATATGAGCCCAAAATCACACGTAATCTAGATTGTTACTTTGCAATGGATCCCACAACCCTAGTTGTGGGAGATTAGTTACTCATGCTTTTAGAAGAAGAGAAGACAATTACATTCATATGAAAAGAAGGATTCTTACTAATAATATGAACAATCTGTTCCATTCTCCAAGAACAATGAGCAAAATAATTCTCCAAATCAAAAAGCAAGAGAAGTTACGTATGTTTGTGTTTGAGGCACTACAACTCATTCAAAAACAAGAGAATAATATCCAATATCGAATGATATATTTGGCCCTAACAATGGGTATTTATACTTTTACTGGAAAAAAACATCCTAAAATTGAACTTGGAATCCCGCTTTCAACTTGATGGCTTGACTTGGTGGTTCGTCAGGCTTATGACAACTCACCAGAAAAGTCATCACAAAGTTCCAGTGATGTGGCCATTTCTTCTCAAGTTTGATGAGTAATTATGATGACTCCTCATGGGCTTGATGACTTGCCATAGCAGTCGTCATCCTTATCCAGTGGATCCCAGCGTCTTGCCTTTCTTGACGACAATTGTGATGACTTGTCACCCCCTTGATGAGTACTCATGGGAGTCATCACAACTAACAGTAGCCCTGTTTTAGTGCACTTTTCCATCTTTTCTATCTTTGTTCAATTTCCTGCAAGTAAAACACATACACCATTAAAAACAACAACGGTTGCTTGAAAACTCATGTTTATTCTTAGTTAAATGAGTCAAATATGTCGTACAATGCTGGCACATCATAGATCCCATGGGCCATCATGGTTTTCATGCCCCATCATTGATGGCCGTCTGGATTTCCTCTTCTTGATTCAAGCTTGCTATCAAGTTCCCATGGTCAGAGCTAACGGGCCGTCATGATTCCTATGGCCCATCAGAGTCCATCATTGTCAGGGTACGTAAGTGTCCAAAAGCTCTACCTTGTTCTGACAGTTGGCTCCCACGTCCCATGGCAATTCCCATGGCCCATCACAGGAAGTCGTCGGATCATTGCTCTTGTTTTTTTCTTCACTGGAACGTGCCCACGGGCCATGGTTGATCTCATGCCCGTGGGGTATTGATTTTAGACTAGAAGCAGTAAAATTCCATGTCTTTTGTGTTCCAAGTTTGTTTCCCTGCACAAGTAATGAACAGGCATCATATCCAACAAAACACACTTAAGAACTACCAAAATACTTAGTTTGAAGTATCAAAAGTGTCGTGAAATTCAGCCATATCAACACCTCAGCTTAGAACTTTTGCTTGTCCTCAAACAACTAAACAAAACTATCCTATAACGATGCTTAAGCGAAAGAAAACAAGAAACTCTGGCAGTCATATGATTCAAGCAATTCAACTCATAAATTTAACACCCCTTTTCTTTTCAGTATAAAACTAGTGCACATATACCATTCATCAAGACAACACAAAAAGGATCCATGGATGACATTATGATATAAATAATCAAGCTAGCATACACAAATGACACTTACTATAACAATCAACAATCAAAGTTACTCTTGTACCCTCACAACAAAGAAGTCCCGCACACACAATAATTCATTCAACAACTGAGACTGGAATAAAGCACTCACTCTTGCAAAAAAGTTGAAGCAGTGCATATACAATACCATAGGTTTGCCCTTATTTTTTATGCTTGATTTTTGAACAGTTGGACTATGATCACTATAGGACTTTACTCGGCTTGTAACGTAGGCTTGGGGATGGGTATGGTATATTTAGGAATAGTGATTATGCCCTCTTTCCAGATATGCTATTATTCTTCCACTTCCAAACCAAATCTTTCCTCCCTTATTCTCCCTTTTCATTATTTCTTTTTTTTATCAAGCGGCGGGTGCGGCGTTTCATTTCAAACACAACTTTTTTCTCATATTTATTTTTTTCTTTTCTTTTTTTCTTTTTCTTTTTCTTTTCTAGTACATATGTCACACCCGTTATTATTCCTTTTTCTTATCACTAACCTGCTCTTTTCATACCCCATTCCTTCTTATTTACCTTTACAGCAGCCACCCTTACATTAGGAGAGTTTCCTAAGTTGAGGTGCACAATGTTCAAGGAGATACCAGGGCCAAACTAAAGGTTCACAGAAAGATGGGAAGGTGAAGAGGCTAACCAACAAAAAAGGGTAAACGTAGTTTCAAAATCAGGGATCGGGGGATATCAATGTCGTTTGGATGGTTATTTAAGCAAAGTGGACTAAATTCAAAAATGACCTATGATAATTTACTAACCAACTATCTTACAGCCTAGGAAAGACTAACCGGGCAAGTTCTGGATTGGCACACAAAGAAAGAACGATACAAATGTAGATCACACATACATAGCACAGAGTCATACTATTGATTAGATAACTATCATATTAATGCCCTAGATTAAGCTATTTATCACATCCATATATATAATGTCATGCATGGATCCATAACGGCCAGTCTATCAAAAATGGCTAATATGTCACAATAATTTGGTGGGGTCTCCATTTTTCATTCAAAATTATTTTTCAAGCCATAGACTGTGCTAAATTCCTATTCTTCTTTCACAGATACACAACCTTTCTTAACATGCTGGTTCAACAGAAATAAAAGTCCTCAGGGAAAGAACACAGCAAGAAAATTCCAAAGATGCAGGTACTTATTAATGTACCATCTTGGGTTGCCTCCCAAGCAGCGCCTGATTTAACGTCGTGGAACAATGTTGTCATCTTAGCTACTCAGACTTCATTAAGATTCCCATCAAAAATCACTCAGGTTTCCCCCACCCTACCAAAAATCAATATGCATTTCCCTCAATGCACTAAAAATGTAAAGCGCGGGAGGTAAGAGCATACATATGGAGGCTAAGCACCAATGCTCGGTGTAGAAGATGGGGCCAATGGATCATCCCTCGTACCACTTTCATCAACACTAGCTACATCAGAAGCTCTCTGAGTATCACGAGCATCTCCCATAATGGGATCTAAAGAAGTTTCCTCCGTAGCACCTGCTACACCACTACCAGATGCACCTCTACCGATCCCATTTATCCAGATCTGATGCTCAGCCAGGGACTGTTTTTGTGTCTTTAGTTGATCTTGATCTTTCTTCTCCCTCTTTTCAGCCCTCTCGTTTTTTCAAGCTAGTGATTTCAAACTCAACTCAACATCGTCCCCCTCTTGGCAAACTTTTTTATCCTTTTTTCTCTTTTTTCTCTTTTCATCCAGAGGACTAGCTGACTCATTGATGTCATCTCTAGCCTATTTTTCTACTGGTGGTCTCACAAAATCCAATAAATTAAGCATGGGTGATTCATTCGGTGCTAGAAACACTAGTAGAATATCATTGTACATCTGTGTAGGCTGCACTTTGAGGTTTGCCACTTCTGTTCTCAACTCGGCCAATGCTTCTTTCATGTTTGAGAACTCTGCAGCCCCCATCTTATCCTATATTTGATTGATCCTCTCCTCCATAGCATTAATGTTACCATGCACATCTTTGAAAGGCTCAATGGCTCGCTAAATTAAGGCATAGACGATAGATTAGAACTGCTCGGTGAATTAGCGCAGCAGTTTCTCAAGCTATATTATTTTCTGAACTATTTAGGAAATGTTTACCAGATGGAAGGCATAGACTGATTTTGGCTTAGGTAGTGGAGGTGGAGAAGAAATAGATATGGGTGGAGCTACACTAGTGGTAGGAATAGAGGGATCAACCCCGTGAGGAGTCAATGATGCACCCCAATAAGGTCGGCCAGAAGTTACCACAGTTTCTTTGCCCTCTACTGTAGGGGTAGCTTCATTCAGGCTACCACGTGGTGTTGCTAACCTAGCAATATATGGTGTGACTTCTGGAGGCAATTAGAAAGCATCATGGATAGTGTTGGCTCGGCTGAGCCTGAGATGGATCCCTTCCCTCAGAGAAGTGGCTTGTTTTCATCTTTAGACAACTCTTGTTGGTGTGTCTTTGTTGCCTGAATAGCGCGGTCAATGCCAGACAATTTTGGGATCATGGCCTCATCACACAACCCTGTAATCAAACAAGGGAAGGGGTAACAAGTGCTAATTTTTGTGACCCTATCCCTGATTTCCTCTGCAATGATTTGGCCAAAGTTCAATTTGAACTTTGACATCAATCTAGCAACTAACATTGCGCTCTCCATCATAAATTGATTATCGCCCCAGTCAGCATAAGTGGAGACAAACCACCACCCATAAAAATTTAGCTTCGAAGATCAGGGTCGGTTTGGTGATCTTTGGCTTTGCCTGGTGTAACCAAGCTGGAGGCCCTTCAGCTATAACCTATGCCCAGCCACTTGGTTTGCTTATCTTGGCTTTTGTACTTGTAGTGATGCTCTATTGTGTCTGACGGCTCCACATACTGAGGTCCATATATAAATCGGTTGATTGTGCAGGCTAATATATCAACAGATACCCCTCTAATAGGGGCACTCTCATGAGCTAGCAGGTCCTTTGCTTTTTGGCCTTTTTTGTAGCTACTCTCTTGCAAGGCCTTGTAGTTGGCATAGAATTCTCAAACTATCACAGGTTGATATTCACTAAGTGGCTTGCTTGTCCATGCTAAGTTATAATGGTGGAAGTACTTATTGAGCTTAGGGAATTCTGAGATCTCAGTAGTGTCAATTCTCCACTCTTCCGCAATGGGATGTCGAATATGCCTCTTTTCCATCAAACCCAAGCCATACTCAAAAATGTCATTGGCCCCTTTCACACTCCATATTTTCTATTCTCTGAGATCTGGATCCTTACTTATGATCACAAGGGTGGTGCTGGGTGCTTTAGGAGTATCCATAGATGGCTCACTTTCCTGAGTAGTGCTCTCTGTATCTGAGCTGGATTCAGTATCCTTTCAACTCGAGACCAGGATAGTTGTGTCCTTACCACCCTTTTTTGGTGACTCAGCTGCATCACCATCTTCTTCTGAACTTGCAGATCCAGATGATGACTCTTCCCCCTCTTCAGACTGGGGGGGAAGTGTTTTGTGACTCTTGATCCTTTTTGGGTGATGTACCTTCCCCCTCTTCAGAGTGGGGAAGGGTGGCAATATCACCTTTCCCCTTGCAACTTTCCTTGTGGTCTGAAGTTGTACGCTAGAATCAGGCTCCACATCGTACTCCTCCTCAGATCTACTCTTTTGTGGTTCTTCTGGCTTGACCAGAAGTCAGCATTTCAATCTTAGAGTTGCCTCTTTTTTGTCTGCTGCTGAAGGTTTCTTTTATGTCATTGTACATGTTGGTAAACACTATTAGTACACATGAACTAAGAAAAGAAAAAATAAAAAATATAGAAAACTTTTAGATTTAAGCCTCCCACGAGCGTGGGAGGTATGATGGCCTTTCGGGTTAGCCATTGAAATAAGGCAGACACTTGCTTAAGCAATTTTGTCCTCCCAAGGTGGATCCTCATGGGCGTGGGAGGTCCAACAGCCCATCGGGTTTGGCAGTGAGAAAGGGGCATTGGATTGTCAAGCCTTGCTTTCCTTTCCCATGTCCAAATCCCACGATCGTGGGAGTTCCCACGGCCCATCAGTTTGGCTGGGGAATCAAGGCACTGGGTTTTTACTCATTGTTTTCATGTTCTAAACCCATGTGTCAATACAACATACTACCCCATCACCCACGAGCGACCCACGATATCAATCTGAATCCTACATAAGTTTTGGCATAAACAAATTGCACAATAATTCTTTCTAACCCCAGTTCCTACCAGCACCACAACCAACATACACACATGCATTCGCATAGTTCATATTTAGGATTTTTCACAATAGACATAATGTAATTTTTTCAACACATGAACCCATAGACCTAGTTACTCTATGAATAAATTGAAAACCTTGGAGTGAGATTAAACTACAAAGATTCTTTTAGAGTGGAGCTTGAGTAACTGATGAAAGTTCCTAAGAGTGTTTGTGCTTGTGAAGTTATTTGCATATGGAAAGCCAAATGGGGTGGTGATTTTCATGGGGAAGAGGGTGAGTAATAGTAGGAGTGATAGAGTGAGAGATTGTAGGATTGTTGAAAGGAGTATTGCGATTGATATTGAAGAGACCCAATTGAATTAGGTCTCAATTATAAAAACACGATTTAAAGGGGAAAGGGGCGCCAGATCGGGGTCGAGTTGGGTAAAAAGATCAATTAAATGATCCAGACCATGGTCAATTCAGATAGACCATGGGACATGTGATGCCCATCCCATGGGCTACTTACCTGGCTTTCATATGTTGACTTCCCATGGCCATCAGGACTGCGATGGCCCATCATACTGGACCATGGGATTTATCTAGTGAACCTTTTGGCAAGTTATTAGAGATGATGAGGAGTGTGATGGCCTATTCGGTGTGCGACGAGTCGTGGCTCCATGATGTCGTATTATCCCAGTGCCTTTTCCTCCGGATTTCAGTGGAACGGTTAATTCCTACGGGATGTGGAACCTGGGATGCCCCATCAAAAAAATGCCCGTGGGATAATCTTTTTCTGCAATTTCTCCATTTTTCAGTTTATTAGCTCTTGCACACTTGAAACAAATATTAATCTTGGGTTTCCTCCCAAGCAGCGCCTGATTTAACATCACAGCACAATGCATGTTGCTTGAATACTCTGACTTCATCATGTTTTCTCATGAGTTGCCTCCCATTCAGTGCCTGATTTAACATCACGGCACGATGATAGTTTCTTGGTTACTCAGAATTCACCAAGGTCCCAAACTTCAACAACCTTTATCTCTTATGTAGTTCCAAGGTAGGCTTTAACAGGCTGACTATTTTCCTTGAACTACTTGTCTTCACGGTTCTCAAGCTCTATTGCACCATATGAGGACACATGTACTACTCAAAATGGTCCCATCCACTTAGACTTAGCTTGCCAGGAAACAAGCAAAGTTTTAAGTTGAATTGTAGAACCAAATTGCTTGGTTTAAAGTCCGGATGCCACTATGATATCCCCCAATAGGGGATGAATGACATGCCTCCAATATATCCATCATCTCATCCTTATGTACGCATCTACTAATCATGGTATTAGCACATACACGTAAGAAATAAGGCTCCTCCAAAAAGAATTTCTTCACATCTGACATAAACTTCCTTCGTTGATGGGCGGACAAATCAAGAGGCAACATATCACTCGCTAAATAGTTAGCAAAGTTTACAAACCATGGAACCAAATCTTGAGAGGCAGACAACACTTGCTCATCTAGGAAAGTGTCATCAATCTTGAGCTCATCCTTTAGCTTCAGCATTGCCTCTTCCTCCAGTCTAGACAAGTGCTTAGCTACTTAATTCTAAGTACCCTTCCGGTCCTTGACCTCAAAGTCAAATTCTCACAATAGAAGTACCCATGAATAATTATAGGTTTAGCATCCTTCATTGCCATGATGTACCTAAGAGTTCCATGGTCAGTGTGCACAATCACCTTGGTGCCAAGCAAATAAGATCTGAACTTTTCAAATGCAAAGACCTGAGCAAGCAACTCTTGTTCTGTCACAGTGTAGTTCTTTTGAGCAGCATTCAGTTCTTTGCTAGCATAGTATATAGGATGAACAATCTTGTCATGTCTCTGGCCTAGGACTACTCTTAGGTCCACTCCACTAGCATCACATATAACCTCAAATGGCTGGGACCAATTAGGTGTAACAATAATGGGCAAAAAGATCAACTTTTTCTTGAGACATTAAAATGTCTTCAGACATGCATCATCAAAAACAAACTTCACATCCTTCTCCAACAACTTGCACAAGGGATGTGTAATTTTTGAGAAGTCCTTTATAAATCTGCGATAGAAACTATCATGCCCCAAAAAGTTTGGAATACCCTTCACAAAAACTAGACAAGCCAATTTCTCAATCTTCACTTTGTCAACCTTAATATCCTTCTTGGAGATTCAGTGACCAAGCACTATACCTTCTTTAATCATGAAGTTACACTTATCCTAATTCAGCACCAAGTTGCATTCTTTACACACAGCTCAAATAGGTTAAATAGTCATCAAAGAAGTCATCTACCATAGAGAAATCATCCATGAACACCTCAATAGTGTCCTTTACCATACCTAAGAACATTGACATCATACATCGTTGAAAGGTTGCTGGTGCATTACATAACCCAAATGGCATACTTTTGAATGCAAACATCCCATATGGGTAGGTGAAAGTGGTCTTCTTTTAGTCTTAAGGAGCAATAGAAATCTGATTGTATTCCGAATAACCATCAAGAAGATAATACCATCCTCCACCAGCAAGACAATCTAACATCTGATCCATGAAAGACATTGGAAAATGATCTTTCTCTATCCAAGCATTCAACTTCCTGTAGTCCATGCATACACGCCAGCCTTGTGATTGGCCTTATCTGAATTAGCTCATTCTTAGCATTCAAAATAACTGTGATTCCACCCTTCTTAGGCATATACTTAATCGGCCTCACCCACTTGTTGTCTGCAATAGTATGAACAACACCGGCATCCAACCACTTAATGATTTCCTTCTTAATGACTTCTTGCATGGGCTGATTGAACATACACTGATGCTCAATACTCAAAATACAATTTATCTCAACTTGGATTTTATGTGTGGATATGCTTGGCAAAATCCCAATGATGTCAGCAATGGACCCAATGACCCTCTTGAACTTTATCAACACAAAAACTAGAGCCTCAACCTGCCATTAATCTAAGTCTGCTGCAATAATAATTGGCAAGGTATTGTTAGCTCCCAATAACATATATCAGAGGTGAGATGGGAGACATTTGACATCAAAGACTAGAGGCTCCTCAATAGAAGGTCTGGCTGGTGGGGTTGCTCGATTCTTCAAGTCCAGATTAAGCTTTTTCAGAGCAGAAATATATGACCCCATACTGGCAAGTGCCTCGACAATCTTGTTATACTCAACAATATTGTCTCCATCAAAATTCATGATCACACAACAAGTGCTTCAAAAACAAATTGCTCTTAACCTGGTACTATAGGCTTCTCAACATCAACCATATCAATAATTGATACTACACGCATGTCATCATGATGCTTCATTGACTGATAAAGATTGAACGTTACTTTCTTATTATTCAGTTTGAACTTCATCTTCCCTATTTCTAAGTCAACTAACGCATGCCCGGTGGCAAGGAATTGTCATTCCAAGATGATCGAAACCTCAAAGTCCACCTCACAATCAAGAATCACAAAGTCTTCTAGGAAGATAAATGACACAACCTTCACAAGTACATCATAAGGAATACCCACAGGCCTCTTCACTGTGCGGTCTACCATAAGAAACTGCATTGTCATTAGTTTTAGGGCTTCGAAGCCCAACTGTCTGAACACTGCTAATGGCATGAGACAGATGCTCACACCTAAATCACACAAGGCATTTGGAAAGTGGAAGGCTCCTATGCTGCAAGGGATAGTGAAAGCTCCAAGATCCTCTTTTATCTACACAAGAGAAGGGGAGGCTATTGTACTACAATGGTGAAACTTATCAGCAGGCTCAAAGCTTACAAATCTCTTCTTCATCACTAGATCCTTCATAAATTTTGCATACCTAGGTATCTGCTATAGTGCTTCGACCAAAGGAATATTTATCGAAAGTTGCTTCAACATGGAGATAAACTAGTAATATATCCCTTCTTTAGACTTTTTGATCAATCTTTGTGGTAATGGTGGAGGAGGTCGTGGCATGGATTTAATACCTGAGGGACCTCCTCTTCCTTCTCTTTGGTAGGTACAAATTTCTTCTCACTTAGGTTCTCATTGCCCCCCTTATCTTCCGAATGAACCATACTTTCAGCATCATCTTTCTCAGGCTTGGTCAGTTTATCAACAACTATCAGGATAAGAGGATTAACAATCTATATCCTACTTCGAGTAGTCACTACTATGCAATGCCCATCATTTTTTGTATTCAAAATTGTATTACTAGGAAGTGTACCTTATGGCGCTGGTTCAAGGCTGTAGATATTTTACCCAATTTCTGCTCAATTTGCTTGATAGCGATGGCATCTGACTCTACCTTCTGATTCATGCCTGAGATGTCAGCACGAATTTCCTTCAAGTTATCATCAGTAATCTCCACCTTCGTTAGCACCCTAACCAATATGTATTCTATTCTTGTAAGACTGGGACCTTCTTCATGATTTCTAGGAGGGACATTTAAGGTTCTTCTATCATTCTTATAACTATCCCTTTTGTTCCAATCACCATCTCTATACCCAGACCAATTATAGTTATTGTCTCTATCTCTTTCTTTTTCTCGACCTTGATTTCTTTGACCTCGCCAAGTGTCCTGGTTAGACCCTTAGCTATTGACCTAGAAACCTACCATCAGATCATTTAGAAAGTTAGCCTCTTCATCAAAGTTAGGCTCATCATTCCTAGGTACTTTCCCTTGTGAACTAACTGCATTCACCTTCTCCACTTATTAGAAATGACATGCTTATCAAAAATACTAATGCTCATCTTTAATTCTTCCACAGCTTGACTATGCTCTTGTAACTGTTGTTTGTCTATAGACTTGCCTACATAAGTTCCAGCTAGAACTTCAGACCCTCTTATGTGCCAAGCCCTTTTCATCTTTGTGACTTTGTCCAGCATCGCAGTTGCAGCCGCATAAGTGTTATCCATAAATGTACCTCCAGTAATAGTGTCAGCTACCACCTTAGTGTTTATATTCAAGGCCCTATAGAAGATGTCCATCAAGGTCTCATTAAGAATCTTGTGATTCGGCACCTAGTTCAGCTTCTTATCAAACCTCAGCCTTGTCTCATAGAGTACCTCTGTGTTCAACTGCCGGAAGTTATATATTTCTTTTTTGAACTGCAACATCTTTGATGGTGGGAAAAAACTCTCCAAGAAATTACTTTTCAATTCTCTCTATGTAGTGATTGAATAATCAGAAAGCCCAACCAGCCAAAGAGTTGCTTCTTCGGTCAAAAAGAATGGGAATAGCCACAATCTGATAGCATCCTGACATACCCCAGGTTACTTGTAAGTCTTAAAAATTCCTACAAAATTTCACAAGTGTAAATTTGCATCATTAGTGTGTTTGAATAGAAACAATCCCTTCAAGTTCACCAACTGAATCATGGTACTGGTGATATCAAACTTTGTCCAAGCGGCAAGTGGTTGTTGCACTATAGAACCGGTAGCTCCTGTATCATCATGATCAGCATCATCATCATCTATTTTATAATAAGGGATATAGCAGGGTTGATACTTCTAGCGCCCCATTTTTCGTCTCTATCTAGCCTCATCTTGATTAACATTGTGCTGGGCTGCCTCATCCCCCACATCTTGTTCATACAGTGCGGCTTAATGAGCAGCTTCTTTCCTTTCCTTCTTAGCTAATGCATTCTGGTGAGCTTTCTCTTTGGGTTCTTAGGCTGCTCGTACTTCTTGTATCCTTTGCTATTCTTTGACTAACATCCTAGTTGTGTCCTGCTCTGGTGTATCAGTAATCCCTTCCTTAACCATGTTTCTCACAGTTCACTGAAGTTCAAGATCAAGTAGAATCAGGTGGATTTCCTGGACTCCGTGTATTGGGCATGCACAAGTGTGCAACCTAAGAAACAAAATAAAAACAAAAAAAAAAGTAAATCAGGAAATAAGGACTAACAGTCAAATAAACACAATTGATTTAATCCTAAACCTTATTCCCCGAAAATAGCGCCAAAATTTGATACGCCCAAATTACACCTTCAAAAACAAGTATAAAGCGGTCGATGTTGAAATATAGAACCTAACCAAGGTTAGGGTCCATCCCATATGGAATATAATTATACCTAGGTCAACTGTGTGTATTTGCGCTCTTAGCCATCTTATTTCCCTAATGGGGGGGTTTAATGTAACAAGTAATGTTTGTAAAGAGATGTTTAACAAGTAATAGAATATCAGTTTTGATTATTGTTAATCAGTGAGAGAAGTGACTAGTGTAGTGTTCCCCATGAGTTCATAATGCAGAAAGGCATTATACTAGCAATTTAGTCTAGTTCTCAACATGCAAGATCGGTAAGTTAAGTTCAACTAAATGGATGGTTATCGAGATAGAAGAATGTCACCATGCAACTTGGTCTGTCTACGTGTGTTTTCTTTACTAACCCTTACCAGTGATCACAGATGAGCTATTCCTAGACAAGGTCAATCTATTATATGAGGGTTGATAGCCTCAAATATCCATTGTACAATCCATTTTTCCATTCATTACCACTTTGGTAAAGCAAGTAAGAATAAGGCGAGTTCTAACATTGCGCACCGTTAAAAAGCAATCAAAGTGAAGGGAGAAACAATACATGCCTGAACATCGTTCTAGAGTTACTAAGTACTTTGCCTACTTTGTTAATCCATCGTAGTTCCCACAACCCTAATTGTGAATTTAGCTACTCATGTTTGTAAGAAAACAGTTATATTCAGATGAAGAAATCATAATTTTAACTTACAATATGAAATAAAGAAATTCAAAATCTTGAATTATCAAGAACACTTCAATAACCAAGAATCAATGATTGAATTCTCAAAAGTATGTAAGAACAATTCTAACAATATGTTAAGTTTTCCCAAGAAATGAATAACAGGTAAAATAAACCCTAGGGAAAGTATTTATAGACAAAAAGACTGAATCCTACAACAACTACGACAGTTGGTTGCAACTATTGTGATGGGAAGATCCCATGGGCCATCGTGGTTCCCATGGCCCATCGTGGATGGATGTCTTGATCTCCTTTTATTGAGTCAAGCTTGCTTTCAAGTTCCTATGGTTAGAGATGATGCGCCGTCATGATTCCCATGGCCCATCAGAGTTCATAGTCGGCCTGGGTACCAAGTGTCCAAAATCTCTACCTCATTCTAACAGTGGACTCCCACGTCCTATGGAAATTCCCATGTCCTGTCACAAGCTTCCATCGGATCCTTGCTCTTGTGCTTTTCTTCACTGGAACATTCCCAAGGAAACTTTCCATGGGTCGTGGTAGATCTCACGCCCATGGGGTATTGATTTTAGACCAAAAGCAGCAGAATTCTGTGTCTTTTATGTTCCAAGTTTGTTTCCCTTCACAAGTAACAAACGAGCATCATATCCAACAAAACACACATAAAAACTCCCAAAATCCTTAATTTTAAGCGTCAAAAGTATCATGAAATCCTGACACTTCAGATGCTATGAAATCACACATTGTAGTACACCACAAGTCATTTTTCCATCGATCTTATCGTATCAGTCATATGAAATCCAAACCTCCCCAATTACTAATCTCAAAACTACCACAAACTTATCATAATACTTGGCCAAAATTGTCTATAGACTTCTTTTTCTATGTGTACTCAAACAATTTACGCCCCATCTGAAAAACACATAATAATGTCACCATAACCTGAACAAGACCCAAATTAATCATGTTATTTTGAATTTAAGTCCTTTTTCTGAAGATGAACTTTTAACCTTCCTAATCAAAATAGATGACCTTATCCTTATTTCCCAAATTTCATATCCCATTTTCAATCACTCTTTTCATTATAAATTAAAAAAATTCTTCAAATCTACTCGAGAAGTGTTTTAAAATACCATAATTCACTGTATAAAAGTTAAGCACAACATGAAAGTAGTAATAAAACACAAATCTTGGGCATCTAGAAGCCTTTCCCGCGTTACTCAAATATTTTAACCAAAAACCCTTCCAAATTAGTCAAATCACAAGTACATCTCATCACAAAGTCATTTCACCAAAATTACATAGTAGTCCGGGTTATTCCATAAAACTGATTATGTCTGCCAATTTAATACCTCAATCAGCAACACATTGGTTCAAATCTGTAAACAATTAATCAGTGTATGCATATTCCTATTAATATTTCCATATAAATTTCACACAAATATACCCACCAAAAAATCCATTTATTCACAAGTTCATTTTTCACGATAAGATTTCTCAAGTCATGAAGGCACTTACCACCCTCCAGTAGGCAAACCAATTTTGGTAGCCTGGAACAATTAGTAATAGGCTACTACCTAAAGAACCTAATTTAGAAATCACATATTAATCACAGACAAATCAAGCAGGCTGGACAGGTATTTAACACTGATTACTAGTATAACTAATTGGTAATCACTCAAGAACACAAAGGAGGGGTATATGAGAGAGCTATTAACATGATATAGGACGAAATCATCTCATGGTCCATACAGGTAACATGTAAAGAAAACAGGGAAGTGGTCATCTTGATGAAGTTGAATCAGAGGAACATACAAGAGGAACATGTCACAAGGAGGCATGCCTCACCTCTAGTTCTCTTCCATGACAGAACTTACACACACAACAATCATGGAGTTCAGATTCTTAAAACCTTAGACCGAAACAAATTCTAATCACACAACTACCATCTAGTATGCTAATATCATTTCAAGAGAAGGGGGAAAGGAACA
This sequence comes from Jaltomata sinuosa, assembly GCA_003996215.1. Taxonomy (NCBI): domain Eukaryota; kingdom Viridiplantae; phylum Streptophyta; class Magnoliopsida; order Solanales; family Solanaceae; genus Jaltomata; species Jaltomata sinuosa. The sequence goes on along the minus strand of QJPP01002456.1, from coordinate 207,735 downwards.
GGGTAACAGATAAAAAATTAGGGAAAGGGGATGAGAGTTGAACAGGTCTAAAAACCTATAATATCTTCATATAGCAAACAAAGAAACATAGCAGTCTTGAAGCTTTAATAGGTCACAATGTTCTACAAGCATTACTAGACACCAATTCAAACATAAAAAGATAACAACAAAACCTAACTATTTCCTATGCATCACTTAGTCATTTCAGCATTAGCAAAACAGTGAAAAGGGAAAGGGAAGAGGAAAATCATGATTACTGTTAAACAAAGGGAAGCAGGGAGGGGGTTTGAACATTTTTCATCAACAAACCAATAGGCAACATGTGCTCATGCTATACTTAATCAAACCAACAAACTTATGAGAAGAAATCAGGACTCAAAGATGACCCAAACATCATCCTAAATGATACTTACAGTTCAAACATGTAGACTGATACCACATAGCAAAAAATAGTAGGGAAAGGAAGAAAAACCATTTAAAAGCAAGTTCAAATCTAAGGGTAAATAGGGTAGGGGTTAAACATGCTCAAATCAATTAACAAATATGAAAATTTGTACTCAAATATATTTACACTAGACAGTTTACTTAAGAACCAACTAAACCATAGACAATCAAGGTTTAAAACTAACCTAAGCATCACCCCTAAGTATAGGAGAGTAAGGCTAACAGTTCATACATAGTTAAGAAAGTAAAGAAGAGAAAACAGGTTCAACAAAGAGAAAGACTAAGTTTTTCATGAACAAAATCAGCCATAAATTCTAGCAACAAATTCATGCTCAAGTTTCTAGCATTTAATCATCATATAAGTCGAACACAGGCTAATGAAATCAAGTGGTTTATACAGGGGAAGGGAAAACAAGTTTAAAAATCATCACAAACAGCCATGATCAAAACATATCAACACTTAATCAATACATATACGAAATATTAGTTTAGGCAAAGTTGGTAAGCCAATAAGAACATGATTATAAAGAGGGGTTGGGGAACAAACAAGGATCAAAACCAAACATTTTTATGAACAAAGCCAGACAGATTTAACATCATTTAACAATAATCTAGGCTCAAATTAATGCTCATACTCACTGTTTTAACATAGTCCAACAGAAACAGTGAAACACCACACTTATAACACAAGATATCTACTCAAAATCATCACAATATTAATCTAACATTAAACACATATTTTAATGCTAACAAACAAGACCAGAACTAGATTTCATCACAGTTTAAACATCATAGAAGCAAAATGAAAATGAAAACAGTAAAAGGGAGAGGGTAAGAGGTTACCTTTTTTAGGGCAGAAACTCGAGCTTAGAACCTCACCGGAAAAGCTTGCCACCACAAGAGTATGACCCAACCCTTTTTAGAACTCAAATTTTTTAGTGCTTTTTCTTTCTAAAGATGATTGGTTGCGTGAGGTTAGGGAGATGATTCCCCAAAACCACCATTTTTTCCCAAAGATCAGCTTGCTTTTCATGCAGCTGGGGAGGGGGGTTATAGGGAAAATTGAAGGGGGAAAAGGGTTTAACAGAGGGTCTTTTGGGAATTTCTGGGAAATTCAAAATTGCCCTAGCTGGATAACCCTCACAGCAACAACTTGTACGAATTTGTACAAGTTTTTGATGATTGAGTGGAGAAGAATGACACCTGGTGGGTTCTAGAAGCATCTATACCCTGCCAGCACACCCTTGATGGAGAAAAGAGATGGAAAATGGAAATTTTAACGGGGTTTAAAGGATTCAAAAGTTGTGAGGACCAAACAAGTTTAACGGGGTGAATGGTTTGTCATTTTAAGGTCGATGAAGGGGTGAAGGAAAGTACTGGGGTGCTGAGGTATTATACGAAGCGTGTTGCTTCATACAATGATGCATGAGAGATAAAGGATGAGGAGAGAGAGGGCGGCTAGGGTTTGCAGAGAAGGGCAAACGAAGAAAAAGATAGAGTAGAGTGTGTTTGGTGAGCTGAGAAATAGAAAGAAGAGAAAGAGTGAGAGTTGAGAGGATAGAGGGGTTAATGGGCCGGGTCGGAGCGGGTTTAGGGGTTTAAGGTTGGGCTGGGGCGGCTGACAGAGGGATTGGGCCAGCTGGGTCAGGCGTTTGCTGGCCCAAATAGCTGAAGAATTAGGAGGAGTTGTAAGGGGGATTTAGGATTTGGCCATATTTTGCAAAATGTGGCCATTTTAAATTAAAAGCATAGCCAAATTGAATAGGAATAGGTAGAATTGAGTAGGAATTGGCTATAATTAAAATAAAGGGTTTAAGGGTAAACGAATTAATAATTAATTGACAGCTGTAATAAATTAAAACAATTTAGAAATAATTATTATGTTTGAAACATAATCAATTTTTTAATTAATTATAAGTCTAATTTTCAATTAATTCTTATTTAAACTAATTTTGGAGAAAATTACAGGTTTAGCCTTTTAAAAGGAATTTTCTTATGAAATCAATTTTAAAGATAATTCTTTTAAGCAACTGACATAAATTTCACATATTGAATATGAAAAGTATATAATCAATACTTGAAACCAGTGGGAAAGCTGTTTTGAAAATATTTTATCCCCTTTTTGCCAAAACAATTATTTCAAAAATCTTTTAAAATTTCAAAAGCTATGAATTAATTTGTAATGTGGCGGGTAAAAATTGGGTGTCAACAAGTATCTCAACTTCTAAAAGTCTCGAGTGGTTATTGCCAAGGCCGTTATCTAGTGTATACTTGGAACTTTTCAGTTGGTATGGTGTGGTACCAGTAGCTATGTGTCCAAGGGAAGTTGTTTGTCTTAAGGAGAGTGGTATTCGTAAAGCAAGTAGGTATCAGATGGTTTGCTTATTCTTGGGAGGTTAGAGTTGACCCTCTTTACTTGATTGGTTTAGGGTTGTTAGCAGGTATTTGGGTTGTTTTCACTGTTTTCCTTCATTTCCAGTCTGGTTGAGTTTAACTGTGACATTATGGTGGAGTTGTCCACCCAGCTTATTCTTTTACTTGAATTATCGAGTGACGCCAATAGAGAGGTGGGAGCTAAGGGAACTGCTCCAAGATCTTCAGATAAACAAGTTGTCAGGTCAAGTATATCTTTGGAAAGGGTTCCATTTGGGTTGCAAAAGGAGGGAGATGACTCCTTGCATATATAAGTGGATTACTAGTACATGGCTGAAGTGATGACTGATGGTGTGCTTTGGTTCTGTGTATTGATGACTTGTTCGACCGGCTACAGAGTGCAGTGGCATTTTTCCAAGATAAATTTGAGACCAGGCTCCCTCTAGTGTAGATCGAGGTGGGGGGGCATTCCTAAGACTACCTTTGGGGCTTGATGCATCCATTATTAATTTTCCTTGTTATGTCCTTTGGTTTACCCTGGTCTCAGTAGAATTTGTGGATTGCATGAGCCGTGTATCCAGATACTAGTTGGCTTCAGTTTTTATAGTGTTCATCAGTGACATATGAGTCTACTCGAGGATTCAACAAAAGCGTGATCGATATTTAGAGTTGGGTTTCAAAGTCGTGGGTTAGCAGGTTACTTTAGGTTGTTAGTGGAAGGTTCTCTTCGGTCGCGGCATCCTTAATCTGAGAGGCAGTAAGTATCGATAGCTTAGCTCCTCTCTTAATTACAGAGCGGTCATTGGCTTAGCACATCTAGTCCTTGGCTAACCATTTGGTTAGGCTTGATTTGTTAGATCCCGGCAAAATTTGCACTAAGTGTTAAGATTCATTCTCCTCTGGTTGATCATATCCAGCAGCGTCGATTTGAGGATCGACAGTTATGTGATGTTTGTGGTCAAGTTATACGGGGTGAGGCTAGTATGGCTACTTTGGATTTTAATGGTACTTTGTGAGTTGATGGTCGCCTTTGTGTCCGAGAGTGGCAATTTGATTTAGTTGATTCTCTGAGAGGTTTTCCATTTGCATGGGATTCCAGCATCGATTAGGCTCTGCCAGTGGTAGGCTAGAAGTTGTGGTATGTCAAGATGCTTTTGGAGTTAGTGGGTTGTGTACTGGTACAATAGGGTGGATATTTTGAGCCAGAGGGCAGTGAGTTGAGAGATCATGAGCTTTTCAAATGGATAAGTGGCGACCATAGACTCTAGACATTCTTTCCTTTGCCTATAGGTGATGTGCCGCCATTCTACGGCACATTTGAATCCTTTAAACTAAGAACAATCGTAAGTTTCTAAGCAACCATCGTCGTTTTTGATGTTTTTATATTATATTTGCAGGAAATAGCAACAAACGTAGAAAAGGAAGGAATACGATCAAAAGCGCGCCACTGGTTAAGAGTGACGGCCACCATGATGGGCTGTCACACATGTGACGGTCCATCAAGTAGACCGTCAAGTGAGGCAGCACTACTGCCTAAGGGCGACGGCCACCGTGACGGTCCGTTAAGCATGTGACGGTCCGTCAGGGTGGTTTACCAGGCGACGCGGGATTCCATAAATTCTATTTTTGGGTTTATTTCCTGGACTACTATAAATACCCTATGTTAGGTTTATTTTATTACACATTACCCAATAGTTTTAGGAGATTTTTAGTCTACTTTTGAGAGAAGGGAACACGCAAGAACACGTTTTCTTCTTCTTGAATCGTGTTCTTGATTGTTCTTGGGATCTTGGTTTTCTTGTTCTTGGATAATTGAAGCTTGTTTTCATTATATTGTAAGAATCTCTTTTCTCTTTATTATGAATATGAATTTCTTTTCTTTCCATCAAAGCATGATTAACTAACTTCCCACAACTAGGGTTGTGGGAGCCATGGCTAAAGTAGCGATATAGATTTCGGGTAGCGTCGGGTTCAATATTTATGATTGTCACGTTATTAATCATTCATTCTTCACGTTTTCTAGTGGTTGCAAACATTAGAACATGCCTAGGTTTAATTTTCTTGAGTAAAGAAATTAAAACCAGGAAATTTGATTAACTACGAGGATTCGAGACTACCAACTCTCGTCTTATGATTAATGTTGTAACTAGATTAATCTACTTAATGTTTAGGATTGAAATATAAAAGCTCACCTTTTCAAGTTCGAGAGAATTGAAAAGGAAATTCGTCTATTTGGTTGAGAAACGTTTAGATGATACCATTAATTCAATCACATCGTGACACGCATATAAGAAAGAACCCGGTTAAGCTTGAATCGACATTGTTATAACGCCATGGTGAACACTTCCCTAGTTCTCTCTCATAATGATTTTCACTCGTACATTATTATTTGTTTTTTTTCACAAATTGATCACACAAACCCCCCTATTTACCGGAAACTATTGACCACTAGTCAAATAAATCACGAACGACCTAATTTGCACCTTATTCCCTGTGGGATCGACCCCAACCTCTGTTGGGTTCTATATTTGACGACGACCGCTTACGCTTCGTAATTTGAGGTGTAGTTTGGGCGTTATCAATAGGTTGGTTTGAGTCGGTATTTGTGGCATGATGGACTTATTTGTGGGTGGCGAGGCTAGTAAAGCAACCATAAATCCAGATGGTGTTTTGAGAATTTGGAGCAGCAGCGATATTCCTAGAATTTGGAGCTTATTTAATGGCTACGGACTTCGTGGTAGGCGTGCCACACTTCTTGTGGAGATTTAGATGTTGTTTGGGTCTTCTTAGACAGGTTGCTCTAGTTCACTCACTTCCAGTCGGGTCAAACTTGGCATAGTTCAGCAAGTTTGGTATTGTTCCACAGTTGGGATATTCTCTTTCAACACAGGGTGTTCATCCATGTCATTCCCGACCCCGATTTGCTAGTTGCAGTTGGGTTCCGATGGTTGTTCAGAGGAGTTTGGTTATTGAGGTTGATCTTAGCATAAATGTTCATTCGCTGGTTAATGGTCAGTCGAGGAAGACTACTCCAATTTTCGAGGGTATGCTTTGGGTTGGTATTTTGGGTGTCAGAGGCTCATGGACTATAGCCTATCTTGGGCAGAGTTCGAGTTTGAAGGTGACCTTATTCGAGGTTAAGTGTAGCGGGAGCTATAGACCTCTGGTGGGTTAGTTGTTGTTTTGAGGGTATCTTGAGTGTTTGACCTGTGTGCGTCTTTATTGTTCAGGTGCAGATGATTCAGGCTAGACAAAAGGGTTTTGCAGATCAAAGGATTCTTGAGTTATAAGATTGAGTGGTGGCTTTCTGAGTGAGCCTGGTTGTGGTATCAAGGTTACTAGTTCTGTCTGATGACCGCCTTGGTTCTCTTGGTATCTATGTTATGTCTGTACATTCCAGTTGAGTTTCTTGAGGTTTGGTTCAGTTGATAGACCTTTTAGAGCTTTTGAGTTGGAGGTTGTTGGCTAGTTTGGTTAGTAGAGGGGTTAAGGATTTTGGTAGTTTTCCTTTTGTATAGCTCTGTGGGGTGCCATCCAGTTGAGGAGGCTACCCGGGAGACCAAGAGGTGGATGTAGGCTTAGTATCCGCGGTTGTTTGAGCCTCTAAGTGTTCGTTTTTCTTGACTTTTGCGGAAGAAAGTCCCTTTTAGTAGTGGATGATGTAATGACCCTTTCGGTAATTTTTGCATTTTTGCATTCTTTGTACTGATAGAGCTTTCCTGTAGCGGCCCCAAGTCATTTATGACTTGCTAGAACCGGTGGTTCAGTGCTCGGGCCGTTGGTTAGGTCGTTATGACCATTTCCCTATCTTAGAGATTTAACTTCGAAAATTATTGACTTCAGTCAACATTCTTAGCAAGCGTGCTCGAAATTGAATTTTGAGAGTTTCGTTAGCTCTGGAGCATGGTCTTTGGTCTAGTTGGACCCTTGGTCGAGGCCTGGGAGCTTTCAGATTGGTTTTATCTCACTTTCTGAGATTTCAGGCCAATTGGAGTTGGTTGGTTGACTTTGATCAACATTCAGAGAAGACGGTCTCGGATGGAAAAAATTTCAATGTTCTTAGCTCTGAAATGTCGACTTTGGGCTAGAGTGACTTTTGGTTTGGGTCCCGAGGCTTTCGGACTTGTTTTGGGGTGTTGGGTTTCATTTTGGAAAAGTTGGCCGTTTGGGCATGGGGCTCACTTTTCGTTAAACCGACCTCCATTGGGAATTCCATATATTCTGTTGAGTTCGGAATGCCATTTCTGTTGGGGTTGCATCCTTGGATTGTGCCCGCAAGGTTCGGAAGGTTCCCCGAGTGTGCGATCGGAGTGGTTTTGGGTTGTATTGCAGTTGGTTATTGCTACTTATGGTATGGCACAATGGCGGGAGTCTTGGCCTCACCTTTGTTTCCACGACTGCACCCTGTATACCGCGCTTGCAGTGTCTAGTGGCTTCAGCAGGGGCGCGCCTATGCTCCTCAGCCGTTGTGGCGACGCCGCCTCTGCGGCCCTTTGATTGCGCCTGCGCTATAACTCTATCTCCTTTATTTTTCAAACTCCCAACTTGATTTCCGCCATTGTTCTTGAGCTCAAGCTCCTAAATTCTGTGTGGAAGCATCCTTAAGCGTTGGGGTGAATTTTTTTTGGTCCGTGATCATTTTCTCGACTCCAATTGGTAAGTTTTCTTCTCGTTAATTTCATAAATTCTTCTATTGATTCCTAATTTTGGTTCTTGGGGTAGGGGCTGTTCTTGGGTTTTCTCTTACCCGATTTATGCTCATTTTTCAAGAATGCGCTCCTGGTAGCGTGGGAGACCTCGTAGTAGTTCTCATTTTCGGTTTTAGGTTACGGGCCCCACGGGTCTGCTTTTGACCCAAATTTTGACCCAGCTAAATTATTAGCATTATGGGTACCGTTAACTTCGTATTAACGAGTAGAGTATTGTTTTGATAGTTTGTTTGCAATTTGGGATTTCTCAAAGCATTTCAGGCTTGGACGACGTCTTCTCAGCAACTTGTCATCGGACGTTAGGTAGGTTATAGTTTACCTACCTTAGACATTGCATATATAGAATATAATTGTATTCTTTTGCATCCTTGGGTTGGGTTTACTAGGTTGGCACCCCATACCTTGTCTGTTTCTTCTATCTGTCTTATTTCCTACGTTGGCTTTAGTATTCGAACTAGTTTTTTAGTATTACACTTGAAGACATGTGTGGCCTTTGTAAATGCCTTTGGACCATATATGGTGGGATGATTGGGGAATGTCCGTGAGTCCCGAATATTGAATTATGATATCGAGCTGGCTATCTATGTTGTAGAGTAGATTGAGCCTGTGCAGGGCCGATAGGTTGATTGTGAGTTGTTGAGCTATTGTTTGTGTTTTGGCATATCATTATTCATACAAAGAGTTTTCTGCATTTATTTACTACTATTATGGCTGCGGGCCTAACTATCACCAGTTTTTTAAACTTGCATTGCCCCGAGGGATCCTTTTAAATGGATTTGAAACTGGTTTTATTGATCTTTTTAGAGTAAAAGAGATTAAATGATGATTTTATTACTGGGTTTTCACACTGATACTAGACTCGGCTGAGCCATAGCACTAGACTATATTTTACTACTGATTTTGAGACGATACTAGACTCGGCGGAGCCAAGTGCTAGACTTGTTTTTACTACGAATTTAGACTCGGATATACTCCGAGCACCCTTATTGGGATTCTGAGATTTACTGATTTTAGACCCGGTTCGAGTCTGGGCACTCACTTTGGGATTTTGAGATTTTGTATATGGTCATGTGGACCTCCATGGACCTTGCAGATTTGGACCAGGGGCTACGAGCTGCGAGTGTCGGAGGAGGGGTATACGGTGTAGTAGAGGTATACGGGGGACTCCTTCCATGGATCCTACCTATTATGCTTGCGGGCAAAAAGGAGGTACATATGGTACTACTGGCACACTTGATCATATTACATCATATCATTCATTTTGTGTGCGATTCCACCCTTGTTTGTTGTTTGTTGAGTGTACCTCCAGTAGTATGGGATGCCGGAGGGTTTGTTTTCACTTGTATGTGTTCCCTAGGTGTATCGGCACCTGTTGGGATTGTAGGTAGATTAACTTACTCGCTCCTATTGTAACCCTTATTAGTTGCCCTTCCGATCATTGGTGGATTAGTTTATCTTCTCCTATGGTAGTACTTGTGAGGTTTCCCTCCCAATCCTTCTTATCTTATGAGTTGTATTGTTAGCATATTTATGTTAGTTGGTTTTCCTTCTTTCCTTTTATTTGAGGTTACCGGTATACTGCCATGTTCGTTAAACTCTTTGTATATATTGTTGTTGCAAGGATCCAGGTGCGTTCTCTATTCTTTCACTTGTGTTTTGTGATATATATCTTATGTGGCTAGCATAGTATACTTGTATTCTCCTTGTCTTCTATCTGTTGCTAGTTTATGTGTGCTTTCCTCTGTTTGTTACTGTGAATACTTCTTTTTCTATCTGCTATATAGTGTTTTTATATCTTATATATGCTCAGTCGGCCTATGATGCCTACTGGGTGCCTGTTGCTTTGCATTTGTTGCTCATACTAAACTTTTACAACTTCCTAGTGCAGATCCTAGTGTGAGATATCATCGTTGATTGCATGGATACTAGTGCAGCTTTTGGACATCCGAGACTAGGGTGAGCTCCTGACGACTGGGGCTTGACCATATCTCTTCTTTTAGCATTGTTTACTCTTTTGTTTATTCAAAGACAGTTGTATACTCCTATTTTGTACCTTCTAGGACTCTGTATATTTTTAGTAGTGGCTCATGTACTTACGATACCAGGTCGTGGGATGGTGTAGTTTCTTTATATATATATTTAGGTTGCTTTCCTTTCGCATTGCTTTATCTATTCGCTTTCGCTTATTTTACTTCTTGTGCATGCTTGCTTAGGCAGTAGCCCATTACTAACCTTTTTGGGCTATGGAGATTGGTTTGCCTACAGGGGTTTGTAGGTGTCATCATGACCTGAGAAATCAGGTCGTGACATATAAACGTATATAAAAAGTATTTATACACATGTTTACATTATTATACACTTTATATATAATTATACAATAAATACATATATATATATATTCTATTAGGATTCTGTCATATGCGCATACTTATCAATTAGGAAAGGCATGGATTGTAACTTGGGGTCTCCTGGTTCATTCACAGTAGAATCCTTGAAGATGAATTTCGAGGGGTAAGTCATTTTTGGCCATAAAATCAGTGGGTTATTTTCCATGAAGAGTCCTCTAGGTTAATTTATGAGAATCAATGAATGTGTTCCTATTCATCCACAATGCTTAATTAGTGAACATGATCATATTGAAGATGAGATTGATCTTTCACCTTTTTCGGATGCTGATAAATCGCCAGCAAAAAACATACCTCTCATTCACCCACATCACAATATAAATGTCCCAAAAGAGGTTGCACATTGATAACTCTCAAATGTACTCTCCAAGATGGAGGTATCAACGATTGTTAAGCAAAACAAAATTTATATTACCCGATGGAAGTCAGGGTCGATCCTACAGGGAATTGGAGCTTAGCCAAAGAGATTGTAGAAAAGACTTCACACCGAGAGTAGATTGTCCAAACAACAAATAATATAAAAAGGGGAGAATTAGGAATCTGTCACAATTCAATTCCAAGCCAAACAATAAAATTAAATGTGAGGTGTAAACAAGAGAGAGGACGACTAGGGATGTGTTTCCGATGGGACTCGAATACGGGTCAAGGTACTTGCTTAAATGCATAAATTCTTACTAAATAACATAGGTAGCATTGGTTTTAGGCAGGACTGTTAGTCTCTCGATCACACAATCATTTACCCAACGGTCTTTGTTCAAACACCATTGTTTAGGCATAAACCAACCAATATAGGCTTTGGGAGGTCACACTATTTCTAGCTTAGACCCTTAGATGGATTTTTCCGGTGAATTGAGCTATTTCTAGCCTCAATCTAAGTGGAATCCCAAGTACCCACTAGCAATTTCACATCTGAAATCATGAGCCCGTTTGTCAAGCAAGAACACAATCAAGTAAATTAAATCAATGTTTGCAACCACCAATTTTAGAGTTAAAATATGGTGAAATCACTAGACCCATATCATATTAGCAATTATAAACACAAATAAGCAAGACCCATACCCTTTTATCAAGTACCCATCATCAATACATCCCTAGACAAGGAGACTTAGTCACTCATGCTAAAGGAACAAGAAAATATACCCATAGGAAAATTCAAATTCCTTTTCATTAATTGTAGCAAGAATCTTATATACAAGCTCAAATTTACAAGTCCAAGGTTAAATATTGAGAGTATGGATTGAAACCCTCTTTATTGCCCTGGGAGAGAAACTTGTTCAAAAACTGAAAACTATTCAAAAACTATCAAAAACTATGCCCAAATTGAGTTTTAGAATGTTCCCAAAGTGTCACACAAAGTTAGACAAAATTTCCCCTCGGGAGTTGTACGCTGGTATGTGCAGTTTGCACGTCTTGTTATGCGCATCGCACAGCTCCGCATAAGTGAACCCGAGACTTGGCTCATACTTGCATCTTCGTGCAAAGTGGGTGTAGTTCGCACAAGACCTTGTGCATGTCGCACGAGCGCCGCACCCCCTTAACAGATTCTCCTCTTCTTCTGAGTCCTTTATACGGAGGAGGTGCGGACCGCACCAAGGGTTGTGCATGTTGCACGAGATCCACACATCAAGGCAGAATCTTCATCTCATTTGATCACTTCACACTTCAACTCCTTTTGATCTCTTTGGGGTCCAAGTCCTTGTTTTCTATCTTTAACCAAGAGTAGCTGCATTTATGTCAATAAAGGCCATAAGAACCTCTAAATCTTATCAAAATATGGCAATAATTCATGATTAAAGGCTCAATAAGTTGGTAGATTACCGACTTATCAAACCCCCAAACTTGAACTATTGCTTGTCCTCAAGCAAGATACTCATAAGGTAAGGAATGAATTATGCTCTAAAACTTAATCAAGGCACAAACGATTAATCTATTCTAAAAGCTAAGGAAACTAATAAACAAAAAGACTCAAACAAAAGACTCAATTACAATGCTCATCTCAATTTGAACCACCACATTATCAAGGCAATTGATCATTTCAAAACCTTTTCAAAAGGACTTCAATTCTCATTCAAAATCAAGGGAATTTGTCATTTAAAACAAGATATAAAGCTTCTCAAGTCATTGTCATGGACCATTAAGGTTTGCCTTGAGATTCGCCACACAAATTGTCTCATTCATCCTCTCAATTGAAATAGAGACTTCATGTTTCAATTCGAGTGCATGATACCACTCACCACAAGAGAGAATCCCACTCACAATCATACAATTCACAATAAAAGGGATTAGAAGAGGTCTGAAAAGACTCTAACTCTCTCAAGGAAGTTCAAGTGCACACATGTAAAACCATAGGCTTGCTCTTCATATAAATCGCCACTAATGTAAAGTTTCCAAGCTTGAAATCACTAAGGACTTGCGGGTTACGATATTGGCTATGATTAAGGTGAGGATTACATTTGGCTCAAGTGACTAAACCTCTCTAACCCTCTTTCTTATCATTTTGAACACCGCTCACATATTTTAACTTTGGCTTCACCTTATTTCTCCCTCACATAACCCAAGATTTTCCCTTTTAAATTTTTTTTTATCATTCAACCTCCTTGTAACACCTTCGTTTGGTAGCACCAATTCTTTTATTATCATTTTGCTCATTGGGTTGAACTTTTGGAGCAATTTTCGATTCAACATAAGGTGCTACTTGCACTTGAAGTGCATTCCTTTTCTTCTCCACATTAAGCATTTACACCCCCAAACTTAGGCTTTTGCCTATGTTGTTATTTCATTCCCCCCCCCCCAAACTTAGGCTTTTAGCCTATGTTTTACTTTCAAGCCATTAGGGAGGATGGGTGCCAAGATAGAGGTTCCAAAAAGGTTAAGGTATCGAACAAGGTGCCAAAGAATGGTCACCATCTGAAACGGGGTTCACTAGGATAGATGTCAAGGGAAGTCATTTGGGTGAAGTGTCTATTCAAAAAGGGCCCGAGATCATCTTCCAAGCTCGATCACATCTAGAATTTTTCCTTGAATCACATTAGGGGCAAGTTCTAGATGACACGCATGCACCATAATCAAGGTATAGCCTCACCATACACGGCATCACCTCATAAGAACTTTCAATATTGGTCTCAAGATCAATTGAGACAAATGACTTTTGACAAGTTATTCCGAGTTCATTACACACTCGTTTGTGAATCAATCAAGCCAAACCAAAAGTGTGCAAGTCTTGACAAGAGAATGCTTTCCTCAAAAATTTACTTTCCCTCTTTCCTTTCATTTCCAAAAACATCTTTCCAAGAGAAATTTTTGGTGGGTCCATTTTGAGACAAGCAAAGCATGAACTCAAATTAAACTAAAACTTGGTATTTTTCCTTAAGAAAGTCGCCTCTCAATCTATCATAGGGAAACATCAATCCGGTTTGACACAAAAATGAAAGGAAAAAAAGAAAATAAAGAAAAAATATTTTCTCCTTGGGAAAGAACCGTGGTATTAAGAAAACCCTTGGAGTTTATTGCTATAGTACTATTAACAAGGCGACTACCGAATTTGCACGCTCATAAATCATTTGAAAAAACAAGCCTCGGTATAGGCCCTTAGCGCATTTGCAAGGCATGGGTAGTGAGAAAATGGAATCATGTATGACTAACTCGGCACACAATCAAAATTAAATATCAAGCCCGGTGAGGGCACAAATGAGCTCAAAACATAAGAAAAAAGCCCGGCAAGGGAAATATCATCACAATCATCCAACATGCCCGACAAGGGCCAAATAAAATCTAGCAAGGGAAAATAAAATTATCAGCCTGGCAAGGGCAATAAAATATCTCAAGCCCAACACGGCAACCAAATCAAATAACACCACATCCCCCCATAAAAGAAAACACTACTCTCAATGCTTTAAGCTCAAATAAGGAAAGAAGGGGTGTGATAACTCCCTGGAGGGCTATGCCCTATCACTATTATATGTATCCTCTTCACTAGGACCAGCACCACCCTTTAGGGAGTATGCAGAAATTGTGGAATCTCTAAGAACTTGCTGAAATTATGGATCTTGATCATCATCGAGTATCGCCACCTCACCCGCTAGAGATGCAAGCAAGTCATCCATAGGAATGCGAGTGTGACGGGGTTGAGGCAAGGTGCTCAAATCTTCCTCCTCAACTGGAGCCTTCCCTTTCGCCTTAGCCACATCCTTCCGGATCTCCTTCACAGCACCTTCAATAGTGTCCACCCTTTTGCAGAATTTGGTGACGCTTTCCACCACTCCCTTGATGGAATTTTTGACTGTTGTCTCAATCAACCTGGGAAACTTGAGTTCCAACCTATTTAGCTACATTTTATGATTGTAGGTTTTGTCCACCATATCCTGGACACTACTTTTGGTTCAGGGACCTCTAGGTGCAGAAGTTTTTGGGGTATGTGCTTCTGAGGCTGCCCGAGAAGGAGAGGAACTAGTTGCTTCAGCATCCAAGTCATCAAATTCAAATTCCCCCAATGGCTCAGTCTTGCGCCTCTTAAACCTAGTATCATCCTTGTCTATCTTCCGATCAAGTTCAATCATCCCAATAGCATGTGTAAACTTGTCACAGCTGAGAAGGGGGACATTGGCTTTAGCACACAGTTTAGTAATGAGTACCGGGGAGGGAAATAAATCACTTCCCTTGTGAGCTTTCCTCCTTATCACCATAGCCTCTATCTCCCCGAAGTTGACATACTCACTCATCATAATAGCAGCAATCAAAATGGCCCTATTCTGAGTTATTTTCTATTCGTTCTATGAGGGCAGGAAATGAATGCGAACAAGGTCATACCAGAGATGAGCTTCGAAGTGTAAGGACATCCTCGTAATATCACCCCTTATAGTAGACCAGAGAGGGATGTCAGGATCAATCACAGGGGTTGTCTCATGATATGGCTTTTGCTCGGTAGATAACCTAGCCAAGAGTGCAGGGGCAGGATCAATTGGGTGACTCTAATAGATGGCGTTGATGTCAGCTGGAGTGACAAACACTTTATTGTCCAGGACGACAACTGAATCCAAGTTAGGTAACCTTTCCACGTTCCCTTTATATCCCTTGAAGTCTTGCTTGGCTTGATAAGCAGCACATAACTCCTGAACTATTTCCTCGTAGTACCCCCCGGGTACATCTTGGAATGGTTACCACTCTCAGTCGGCAAACTATTTGTGGATGTTAGGTAGCTCCTCCCCGACTGCATCCAAATTAAAGCTTTGGTCCACATTGAAGGTCCTACCCTTATCTCGGTCATAGATAGCCTTCAATCCTTCAACCCCAAAGCGAATTCTCGCCTCCTCCACGGCTGATAGTTTCTTTGGTTAGCTCCCTGTGTTACCCTTGGTAGAAGACATAGTCTGCACATGGAGATTGTGAGTTCCAAAAAGCAAAACAAACTCTTTTTTGTATTTTTGTTATATGTAAAAGATGAAAAACTAGAAAGAAGTTAACTAATTAAAAAGAACGGAATGCTACGAAGTAGAAAAATGAAGTAGGTAAATGGTGGCTCATGCATACCACGTGTGAACTGCACAAATCATAGTGCATATTGTATGTGACGTTGCACGAGCTACTAAAAACCTACAGGGATTTCTGCACTGAGGTGCGAAGCTAGTACGGACCTCACTAGACAGAGTGTGCATCTCACCATGCTTTGCCCCTTAAAACAGTTGACTGGTATCAATTTTTCACAAGGTGTGGTGCCTTGTGCATTTAGCATGTAGAGGTCTATGCTCCACATGCAAAATGCACAGGGAAAACACTTGGGATTTTCAGTCCCTTGTCTTCTTGTGTATTAAGCATGTGATTCGCAAAACAATACGTATGGAATGCACTTGGCAACAAGCATCACACAAATAATCCAACAATTTTAAACAATAGGGCCAAGCATTCTATAACCAACCAAATCATCTGGGTACTCAGACTTCCCCGGAATCCATTCTCATAATTCAAAACAAAATAAGAACTTAATGACTTCCCTTAAGAAGGACGTTACCCCATCTATCATCGGGACTATAAAGCCTTCAATTGCAATAATTAGGCACAATCATTCAGCAATTTCTACCTCCCCACACAAGATCATACACCCAATAAAATATTCAACATAGATCATGGGCATAAGAGTAGTAATAAATTTCAGCCCCACCATCAATTTTCAACCAAAACCTCATGAAGACGACGATTTCCCTTAAGAATGACGTCACTCAATCTATCATAGGGCCAAATTGTGCACCAATCACAAGTGGGTAACTCAGACTTCACCCCAAACACAGATTTTTAAGGCTAAAAAGTACTACAATTGACATGCATTATCATCACTTTAAGTTTCACCAAGTTAATTCTAATCAAAATCAATAATACAACCCAAAATTGGGGACCCAAAATTTTCGGATCTCACCCAAAATCAACATGGTGATTTTAACAAGCATGCTTCACAATATGAGTTCCCAATCAACATAAAAACATGTATTTAACATCAGGGAACTTACCAAAAGTAAATATTATGAGAAGGGAATCAAAAATTGAAGTTATTTCAAGGTGCAACAATGGAGACCCATGACTTGCCCGGAGAAAACAACAACGGTAATGACAGGCGGTGGTGGCGGAAGGGTGTGGGTGAGAGAAGGAAAAGTTTTTGGGAAAGTTTGGAGGGTTTGTGGAGGATTTTGAGAATTGAGAGAGTTTGAGAAGAAATATGGGAGAAGAAGAAGAAGTTGGTGGATTTAAAAGAGAAAGAGATGAGGATAAGCCATCGGGTCGATCTCCGAGTCGGGTCGTTCAATGGGTAGGTCAATAAAAATTTCAAAATATACCTTGGTGCACCGTAATGTGTGATTCACATAAGCCCTTGTGCAAAATGCATGTCACTTTGCACCACACTGTTTTACCCTTGAACTTGACCCAGCTTTCTATTATGGTGTGGAACGGAGGTGCGACGCATATAAGGGCTCGTGCGAAATGCACCACCCAGCGCACGTCACCTCCGACTCAACATTTTTCCTTCAATTCACTGCTTTGGGATACAGCGGCCTATGCGACATGCAGAACAGAACGTGCGAATTGCACGGCCATCAGCACATCCCCTTTTTGTCTCATTTTTCCACTTTATTATTTTTCCTCTCCATGCATTCCTAAAACAAACAAAAAACAACAAAAAGGTAACAAATATAAAGCAAAATACTTGAGTTGCCTCCCAAAGAGCGCTTGATTTTACATAGCAGCTCGACGATAGTACCTCAAACCTTAGTCATTGTCAGATAACATGCCAATCCAGTTGGCGTGGCCCCACCCCAAGAAGGGAAATTTCTCCTTCAACATCCTCAAAACATCATCTTGTTTCCGATTTGGCAACACCTCAAACTTTAGCGTCTTTCCTATTTCACACTCCTCAAGGGTATCATCTAGATTTCCCCCAATATCGATCACCTAGGCTACCTGCAATTCATCCGGAGGCTTTGTGGGTTGGCATACATTGAATGTCACTACCTCGCTTCCTACTCGAAACTTGAGTTCTCCAAGTTCAACATCCATAAGGGATCTCCCCATAGCCAATAATGGTCACTCCAAAATGATGGGCACCTCTATATCCACTTCACAATCCAAGATCACAAAGTCCGCTGGGAGAATGAACTTATCAACTTTGACCAACATGTCAAATATAATCCCTACAGGACGCTCGATGGATCGATCACCCATGAGTAGATGCATGGGAGTAGGTTTGGGTGTACCCAATCATAAATTCTTGAAGATCACTAAGGTAATCAAGTTGATGCTTGCCCCTAAGTCACACAAGGCCTTTCGGAACACAAATATCCCAATAGTACAAGGAATAGTGAATGCACCTGGGTCTTCTCATTTTGTAACAACATTACTTTTCATCACAGTGTTATAGCTGTGTGAGATCTCAATGGTGCCCACATCAATAACTTTCTTTTTCTTTAGCAACTCCTTCATGAATTTGGTGTACCCCGGCATTTGCATTATGACTTCAACCAAAGGAATGTTTATTGAAAGCTTGTTGAACATGTCAACAAACTTATTGAATTTGTGCTCTTCCTTCTTCTTATTTAACCTTTGAGGGTACAGATGAGTTCCCTTCGGTAGTGTGGTTGGCACACTTTGCACAATGGTAGGGTCCTCCTTAATATCAATAGACACTTGGGGAGGAGATTCAGCCTCCTCCTTCTCATTATCAAGATTAACATCCACCGGGATGTTGGGTGCACCAAGCTTCACCTCAACTCCTGGTTCTTCAACGTCTTTTTCATGCACAGCCCCTTTTTCTTTGTCACACAGCTCCACAATGGCTTCAACACTAGGCTTCTTCACCACCTCAGCTGGCTTCTCCACAACATTTATAATGGGCCTTTTCACCATAACACTTGTCCTTCCACTTCTAGTAATAATAGCCATAACATGAGCATCATTTTTAGGATTGGTTGTGGTGTCACTAGGAAGTGTTCCCTTCATCCTCGGTTTCATTTGGGTGGATAGATGGTTCATTTGAGCCTCGAGATGCTTGATTAAGGCCGAATGAGAACTCATGGTTTGATGAAGTGTTAAAACTTCACTTTTAAGCTCACTAACCCCGGTGTTTGTAGTTTCCACCTTTTTCAAAACCAAGGACAACATGTCCTCTATCTTTGAGTTACCAAGATTGCTTGTGGTAGGTTGATATAAAGAATTCGACATATTTGGAGGTACATATGGATTTGAGCTTCAATGGTTGTATCTATCACCCTCTCACGGTCCCTCTAATTTCCATCTCGTTCCTTGTCCCTATTCCAACCTTGATTCTCATCCCTCAGGCGATAATACTCGAGATGAGAACCCGTTGACAAGTAGCAAAGTTTACCATCCATAATGGTCATTAGCTTATCATCACTAGCCTTGATCTCCAGTGTACTACAGTATTCATGGTCTTAGCATTTTCGAACCTTATCATATGCTCTGCCAATAAGTCTATTTGTGTTATCATTTTGGCCATGGTCTCATCCCTTTCTTCATCCTTTCTCTACATCTCATTTGTCAAAATAGATGTGGTCACTCTTAAGGTAGGAATATTAGCCTCCCTTGTGTGCCAAGCTTGGTTAGTCTTGGTCATTCTCTCTAGAAAAGCCAAGGCGAGAGCAAATTATTGGTCCATGAAGGTACCACCCTCGAGGTTGTTGGCCACGGACTTGTTCATTGAGTTCAAAGCTCTATAAAAGCTTTGTAGCAAGACATCATCCGATAATCCGTGGTTGGGACACAACAATAGTTTCTTTTTAAACCTCAACCACCCCTCATGTAAAGGCTCGTCAAGGAGTTGGAAGAAGTTGGTAATCTCATCCCTCAGCTGCATCATCCTTGAGGGAGGGAAAAATCTACTTGTGAAAGCTTCTACCAACTTAACGCAAGAGGTGATTGATGCATCCGGTAATTCTTCCAACCATATCGTGGCTTCCCCCGTTAGAGAGAAGGGGAATAGGCAAAGTCGAATAGATTCTTCGGGAATGTTTTGGAAGATGAAAGGTTGGCATATCTCCACAAAGTTGTGGATGTGACTATTTGCATCTTCGTATGTTGCTCCTCCAAATATCCCCTTTATTTATATAAGATGGAGCATGGTGCTAGTGATGTGGAACACCGCAGTTACAACCGTGGGGGGGTAGGCGAATTGCACCTACTCTCTCTTAAACTATGGGTTTATTGGTTGCGTCCATAAAACCATCGACACTTCTGTTATCACCCACTTTGCTCATGGGCTACCTACACAACAAACAAAAACAACAAACCAACTAAAAAGAACAAGCACTCTACAAGGTGATTTCAATTCACAATCAAAAAGGCTATTCAAACACAATTCCCCGGTAATGGCACCATTTTTTATAACGCTTAAATGTACTCTCCAAGATGGAGGTATCGATGATCGTTCAGCAAAATAAAATTTACATTACCCGAGGGGAGTCGGGATCGATCCCACGGGGAATTAGAGCTTATCCAAAGAGATTGTAGAAAATACTTCACAATGAGAGTAGATTGTCCAAACAACAAATAATGTAAAAAGGGGAGAATTGGGAGATCGATCCCACGGGGAAACTGTCACAATTCAATTCCAATCCAAACAATAAAATTAAATGCGAGGTGTAAACAAGAGAGAGGGCGACTAGGGATGTGTTTTCAATGGGACTCGAATACGGGTCAAGATACTTGCTTAAATGCATAAATTCTTACTAAATAACCTAGGTAGCATTGGTTTAGGCATGACTGTTTGTCTCTTGATCACACAATCATTCACCCAACGGTCTTTGTTCAAACACCATTGTTTAGGCATAAACCAACCAATATAGGCTTGGGGAGGTCACATTATTTCTAGCTTAGACCCTTAAATGAGTGTTTCCAGCGAATTGAGCTATTTCTAGCCTCAATCTAAATGGAATCCCAAGTACCCACTAGTAATTTCACATCCAAAATCATGAACCCCTTTGTCAAGCAAGAACACAATCAAGTAAATTAAATCAATGTTTGCAACCACCAATTTTATAGTTAAAATATGATGAAATTGCTAGACCCATATCATATTAGAAATTATAAACACAAATAAGCAAGACTCATACCCTTTTATCAAGTACCCATCATCAATATATCCCTAGACAAGGAGACTTAGTCACTCATGCTAAAGGAACAAGAAAATATACCCACAGGGAAATTCAAATTCCTTTCATTAATTGTAGCAAGAATCCAATATCCAAGCTTAAATTTACAAGTGCAAGGTTAAAGATTGAGAGAATGGAGTGAAACCCTATTTCTTTCCTTGGGAGAGAAACTTGTTCAAAAATTGAAAACTATTCAAAAACTATCAAAAACTATGCCAAAATTGAGTTTTAGAATGTTCCCGAAGCGTCACACAAAGTTGGATAAAATTGCCCCTCGAGAGTTGTGAGCCGCGATATGTGGTTCGCACATCTTGTTATGCGTATCGCACAGCTCCGCATAAGTGAACCCAAGACTTGGCTCATACTTGCATCCTTGTGCAAAGTGGGGTGTGGTTCGCACAAGACCTTGTGCATGTCGCACAGGTGCCACACCCCCTTAATATATTCTTCTCTTCTTCTGAGTCTTTCATGTGAAGGAGGAGCGGACTTCACCAAGGGTTGTGTGTGTCGCACGAGGTCTGCACCTCAAGGAAGAATCTTCATCTGATTTGATCACTTCATACTTCAACTCCTTTTGAGCTCTTTTGGGTCTAATTCCTTATTTTCTATCTTTGACCAAGAGTATCATTATTCATGTCAATAAAGGTAATAAGAACCTCTAAATCTTATTAAAACATGGAAATAATTCATGATTAAAGGCTCAATAAGTTTGTAGATTACCGACTTATCACACATGCTAATACAATGGTTGTTCACTATCTCCAAAGGCAATGACAGAGAAGACACCGAAAAAGTGGTTTATGCCCGGTAATTTTGAAAAGTTAGGCCAAAAAGTTAAATAATTTTATCTTAATGTTCATACAATGTAATTTTCCCATCAAGTTATGCATACACTGTAAAATGTAAAAACTAATGGGGCTCATATTTATTGCACAATGTGTGAGCCGTGAGTTGTGAGAAGACCAAAGTTTTAGGGCTCACGTGTGTGAGAAGATGTACCCCACTACATCTCTCTAGAGGATACATAGGGAAATAAATAAGTTTTATTGATTTTCTTGTTCAATCATGGAAAACTACATACATAATAACATAAAGTACAACAATCTTAAAGCAGGAAAATTATGCATTTCTGATAATGCCCCTGTTGAGCAAGCAAGCATGTTGACGATAAGTTGTCTGCTTATGCACTCTTAATTTTCAAATAATATATGTTACTTTTTATATCCCAATTTTTGTGGCGCCAATGGAATTTTGAGAGTCAATATTTTCTATAATTTTTCATATTTTGTTAATTATTGTGCTTTATAGTACTTTTACATCATTTTCAAATAATATATGTTACTTCCTCTGTTCCAATTTATATGATACAATTTAAATTTTGAGAGTCAATCAAATTTTTTATATGTCTTTTAAATATTTTAAGTTGTTAATTATTCTGATTTATAATACTTTTTTATGTAATTTCAAATATATAACAGATTACAGAAAAAATAAGACAGGCAAATTAAAATGGAAAAAGTATTAAAATTACAAACATACCCTCGGTTGATTTTTGTTGTTTTAAATTACAAAAAATTAAAGGATAAATATAAGAGTTTTACTTCAATGTAAACCAAATAACCAAAAAAAAAGAGAAAAAAACAAACAAGATGCAATTAAGTTATGCATACACTGTAAAATGTAGAAGATAATGGGACCCATATTTATTGCACAACGTGTGAGCCGTGAGCTGTGAGAAGATGAAAGTTATAAGGCCCACATGTGTTAGAAGATGTACCCTACTACATCTCTCTAGAGGATATATAGGGAAATAAATAAGTTTTATTGATATTTTTGTTCAGACATGGAAAAGTACATACATAATGACATGAAGTACATCAATCTTAAAGCAAGAAGATTATGCATTTCCAATAATTCCCCTGTTGAGAAAGAAAACATGTTGACGACAAGTTGTTGTCACGATCCAAAACCGGGCCATGATAGCATCTACATAACCCCCCCCCCCCCAAGTAGACAAGCCTAACCCAAACATGCGGAAGACCATAAATAATAATTAAACTAAAGAAAGCGGGAGGTATGACAAAAAGATAGGGCCAATAGCATATATACATACCATCGTACAAAATATACAAAAGAAGGCCCTAAAGTGACCAACGAGACAAACAGACTCGAGAACCAACCCAGACATGGTGTCACTAGTACAAGAGCGACTAAAGTAAGGAGTAGCTATACAACTATAACACCCCGTACCTTTAAAAACCTATGTGACTAAGTAAATATCGACGAAGGTATTTGAGCTCGAGATTGTGAAGGGGTACTTTGGCCTAGAATTTGAAATGGTCAAATGTATATAAGTGTTAAGTTAAGTTATAAGGAGGAGGGTTTTGAAAATGAGATAAAACAAGTGAGGTACTTGCTCGACTTATCTAAGCTCTTAGGTGACAAGTAGGTGCATCACCTACCTACGCTAACGAACTAAGTTCCGAGGGCCAATTACGGGCAGCAACACCATGGATTATTAGACCTAATGGTAGCCCAAATGAAGCTTAAAGTTGGCCCATCAAAGCACAACCAAATCTGGCCCAAACAACTACAAAAGGTAGCCACCAATATTGACCACATTTTGACCCAAGAGAAGCCCAAAATCAGCCCCAAAACTTAACCCTTTTGAGGCCCAAGCAAAGGGTAATTTTGGCCCAAGTTTCTTGACCCATTTTGGCCCAAATATACTCAAAAAAAGTCGGCCAAAAAGGTCCCTTTATATAGGCCATTTGCTGATCAATGTTGATCACAAAAAGCTGGAAAATTCTCTCTTATCTCATTTCCTTTTTGGCAGCCCTTCTCTCCCTTTAGGGTTCTAAGAAGACCAAGATTAATTGAAGCTTAAGGTGAGTTAAACAACTTGTTATCTTGGTATTAATATACTACATATAGCTAGGATATCCTATGGTAAGAAAGACATGAACTATGGCAGCCCCTTCTTATGATTTAACACATGGAAATTGTGTAACAATTAAGAGATTTCTTCTTCTCTTGTTGGTGTATGTGTAGGGGGTACTTAAGCTTTTAAAGCATCAATAAAAAGAGGATAAAACACACCTTCAAGTGTGGTAAGTACTCTGCCCATAATAATATTTTTGGATTGAAGTTCGGATGGACAATTGTTGTTGAATTGTTGTTAAGAACTCACGGGACGGCGATCGGAAGCCGTGGGTTCAATGTGTTGCTATTGTATTTCGGCATGGTGAGTTGTGTAGGGGATGTTTGATGTGTTTTGTATTATCGGAGGCAGTAGGTTGGTGTGTGTGAGATGTGTATTGGATAGGGGAGAAAGGTGTGACGATACACCTTTACTTAATGCAAAATACGTAAATCTGCCCGGGAAATGTTTAGCTACTGTTTTGGGAATGTTGCAGCAGGTTTAAGAGCTAATATTAGCTTCATTATACCCTTGTGTTGTAGATTAACTTAATAAGGGAAAGTCCAAGTTGTGGTAAGCGCAATCTTCGGAAGGAACGAGGTATGTTAAGGCTTCTTTATTCCTTATCGGCATGAATCTAGAAATAGAACTCTAAATCTCCGAAAGAAGGAATTTGAGTATTTTGTTGTAAGAGAGCTGATTTGGTAACTCAACAAGTCTTAAGGAACTAATTTATACATTATGGTGATTCAAGTCGCCTTCTTATAAAAATCTGATTCTTTTTGCACGAAATGTAAGTTATCCTTTTGTCAAGTTTCTTCTTTGTATTGTGATCTCTAATCAAGCTTTAGAAAGTATACAAGGAAAGTTAGAAAGTCAAATCCCCATTTATATGTGTTTGGTATGTTGAGTCCAACACCTAGTAAGCCAAGGCTAAAGAAGTTATCTAAATGAACCTTCATAAATAACAAGAATAGCTTGGAAGGTCAATCTAGTAATACACTTATTATGCATGGTTTGCGTGTTAGTGTGCACCGAGGTGCTACTGCCATATTGAGGCTATTATATACATAGTGTGCACCGAGGTGCTACTGCCATATTGAGGCCATTATACACATAGTGTGCACCGAGGTGCTACTGCCATATTGAGGCCATTATATACATAGTGTGCGCCGAGGCGCTACTGCCATATTGAGGCTATTAAATATAGGGTGCGTCGAGGCGCTATTGTGGTTCAGTGTGGGTTATAAAGAGTGAGTTGCAGCGTGAGTTAATGCATGTGTTGTGTTCTAAAAAGAATAAAAGAGAAAGAGCTTAACGAGTCTTACCAATTACAGTTTACAAGTTTCATATTATATCTTTTTCGGATTTACTACTTGCGACTTGCTTTTATGTTTCTACCTTACATGCCAGTACATTATTGTCGTACTGACGTCCCCATTGCCTGGGTGCGCTGCATACATGCCTGCAGGTCCAGACAGATATCCAGACAGATCTCTTCAGTAGGAGTTGCAAAGTTCAGCCATTTTGGTAAGCTCCATTCTTCCTGGAGCTGACGAGTCAGAGGTCTAGCTTATATTTTGGCCAGGTTATGTATATGTACAACTTATGGGTAGTCCAGGGCCCTGTACTGGATATGAGATATTTTACTTACTCCTAGAGGCTTGTAGACGTGTATATGTATATCAGTGTTGGGTATGGCCTTGTCAGCCTTGTTATTAGCTATCTACTATGATAATAGCCTTGTCGGCCTTGAGTTGCTTAACTACTATTGAGCTTTTAGTGTTTCAAATTTCTATTCTTAGAGACCTTGTCGGTCTCAGACCCCCAGCAAGTTCAATAGAGATACACTCTATTTTGACACCCTCGGCCTTTTGGGGCTCCGGGTGTCGGTCATGCCTCCCATGGTTTGGGGCGTGACAGTTCACCTACCGGGGGTTGTAGGTGCCATCATGACCGAGAAATTGGGTCGTGACAGGGATCTATTTTTCGCGGCCCACTAACATTTGCCAATAATCCTGCATAGTATGATCTTTAGATGAAATAATGTTTAACTAAAACACATAAAAGGTAAATGACTAAAATTCATTACCTCTCATAGGGATACATTCATCTATATTGAACATGCCTTCTAAGTTGCGCCTCTCGCACAAAGATACTCCATGACATAAAAAATATCAGAAGGGAATTTTTTTGCCAACTTGTTTAAGGGTAAGTGAATGTTACTATCCATCAAAGCTAGGTTCTACCTCCCTTAATGTGTTAGAACACAAATTTTTGAAAAATAAGATTATCTTTGTTATGGACTTTCATATTCTATCAGGTAATGCACATAATGCAATAAGCATCAAAGATTCCATGAAAATGTAATTATCATGGCTCTTCATAGACGTTAACTTCCCTTTTTGGTTTTTTATTTAATTGTTCCAATTTTGGCCTTCTGCAATTCTTATGCGACCGGCCTCACTAATTGGTCCCTTGCTTCAAATTATGAAAAAATTACAATCCTTACATTTAGTTATTGGGTTGGTTTGGAGAATGGTGGAGTCATTATTGGACTTGCTTCATATGGTTTTATGATGAGCATACTAGACACAACTTCTGATTTGATGGGAGTTTTCAAGGCTGGTTACTGAACTCTTACATCCCCGCGTTCCATGTTCTTTAGCCAACTCATTGGAACTGCTATGAGTTGTGTCATAACCCCTCTAGTCTTCTGGATTTTCAATAGTGCCTATCACTTAGGTGATCTAGAAGGTTATACCCTGCACCATATGCTCAGATGTATCGTGGAATTGCCCTACTTGGCGTGGAAGGTTTTGGAAGTCTCCCCAAGCATTGTCTCTAGTTATCTGTTTACTTCTTTCTAGCTGCTATTCTCATCAACCTAATGACTAAGCTGCTGAAGAAATTTGATACCAAGTATGGAATTCATTAATTCATTCTGAGTCCAATATGCAATAGACACTCTTAGAGACACATTAATGAGGTTGAAAGACAATTAGATAGGAAAGTGAAAATCATTAGGTTAGATAGAGGTGGTGAATATTATGAAAAATATAACGAACCAAGAGAGTGCCAGGTCCATTTGCAAAGTTTCTCGAAAATTATGACATATGTGCATATTATTGTAACGATCGAGTCCGTCGTTATATAATTTTTCAATTTTGTAAATTTGGGAAAAATAATTAAAAATATGTTTGAAGTAAGTAGGGTGACGTCATGGGAAAATTTCTGATTTTCAAAAATAACCCAGGATGATGTCACTCCGCTAAAGTGGTAATTATTCTGCTATAGCGGAACCGCTATAGCGGAGGGTTAGACCGCTATAGCGGAACGACGGGAGGCAGTAGCCTCAAAACAGAATTATATTAAAAAGCTTCTCCTCCTCAGTTAGAAAACATACGAGGGTTTCTCTAAAAACTCTCCCATGCTGATCCAAGGCTAGGGAATCATGAGGAGGAGGGTCATGGCTGGAGGGACGCAGAACATCAGATTCTAGGACCATTGTTCAGCCAGGAACACCTTCACAGAGCCTGAAACGCACGGTTGCAGCTGTTTGGCATCTAGGTAGGCTAGGTTTTCATGAGTAGTTAGACCTATTTACATTCTGTATTCATCGTATAGCGGAATGGAGATTTCATGTTTTAGGCCTCCGGGCATGGAGTCTGGTGGTTTGGATACTGGATATTGTGAGAATTTGATTTGCGTGAAATAAATGGTTGGTTAGTGATGCTTATAATATGCTTGTTATTGTTGTCTTGGTAAAATAAAATGAAAGTTTGGGGAACCGGGAAAAGGCTTGGAAACCATGGATAATAAGAATCAGAAACTCCTAGTAAGAATGTAAGTGGAAAGAATATAGTCGTCAGTCTTACTAAGGGCTAAGAGGAGGTTTCCATTGTGTTGTTGTTTGGTGGTAAGGCTCCAGAATTCATGTAGTTGCTAACGTTTAGTAAGAAAGGGAATCGTTTATGTCGTGATAGAACAAGGGGGCAAACCGGTTTAGTCTTCGGACGGGATTTGACGGTTCACCGTCTACCCGGAATTGGGTAAGCGATGGCTTATGATTCCTTGAAATGTTGTATATTTTTGTACTCTTATCTAAGGGTTTGTATGAATTACATTGCTTAGAGGGATTGTTTAGAATGTCTAAGGGTCCTGTTTTACAGTCTGTGAATTGAACAGTGTGTTGGTTGTTGGTTTTACAAGTTGTTTGTTCATTATTTGACTATGGATTAATTGACACTCGGTTGGATCGGGTACCACGCCTGGTACGAGAATACTAACGGTTGGCTCGGGTACCACGCATGGTATGAGTATAACAAATGGTTGGCTCGGGTACCACACCTGGTACGGGATACTAACGGTTGGCTCGGGTACTATGCCTGGTACGAATTTATTTTACCATTGCATTGATATTGTTGTATTGCATTGACTATTATTGGTTCCATGAGTGGACCGGGATGTTTTATTGAAATGTGATATTTGTTGGTGGTCCTTGAGTGATCGAGAATCCTGTTATATCTATTGAGTTGGTCTTGGATTAGGCTGGGTTGTCTGCTTAACACTTAGGTGTTGTCTAGAGGGGATCCCTGGGTGGGTTCGGGCTATATTTGTGTGGTTAATCGGTTGTAGTTGTTCATGGTCATATGATTGGTTGGGTTACACGGGAGAACTAGGTTGGGGATATGGTTGAGAGTCGGGCGTTGCATCACTTGTGGGTATTATCATAAGAGAGATTCTTGGGAACCCTTGGGGGGTCAAGACTATTATAGAGGGTACTATAAGGGTGATGGGTCTAGACTGACAGTAGTTGGGATGGTTTCTGAAATGTGCAGCCCTGGGGATTTGTAGAGTAAATCGGGTGATAGTCCAGGTCAGGGCTTAGTGGTTGGACCTGTAGTGACTTGGGAAGTCGGGGAGTAAGGGAGTTGGCAGCGGAGGGAGTAGGAAAGGCTGGATGGTATTGAATAAGATGGGGAGGGGGTTGGAGGATGGAAATTAAATTACATTATTTGCAGTCATGTTTTCCCTATTTTGTTATATGATGGTATGAGGGGATTCGGGTTGACCGATGATGCCTACCAGTACGTATGTTTGTACTGATTCTACTCTTGCTATACCTTTTGGGGTATAGGCTGGTTTCAGGGTTGGTGATGTTTCATAGGTTTACGGCGATGAGGATCTCCTGCAGCTTCTGTCCTTCGATTCTATGATGGAAGTTGTGTCTTTTCTTTCCTGTATAAATCTTGTAGTATACCTGTTTAGACTAGATCCTAGGGAGGGGCAATTCAAGTGTAAAACTATTTTCTGTTTTCAAATGTTGTAATAGCAAGGTTTTTATAATAAAAGGAAGGTTATTTTGCTACTTTCTATTTTCCGCATGTTACCGATTGGATGGGTGGTGAGGGTTCGTCTATCTAGGTGGTTAGAGTAGGCGCCTGCACGACCCAATGTGTTGGGTCATGATAGATGGTATCAGAGCCTAGGTTACCGGTCTCCCAATATAAGAGCAAAGTGTCGACTAGAGTCCTATAGATTAGTGTGTTGACGTCCACATCTAATCTTTGGGAAGCTATGAAGCACTCTATGAAGCACCTCCCTTCTTTCATTCCTTTTCGTTCGGTTTTGTTTACTTTCTTGTTTGGGTTGAGTCCAATTGGTATCTCTCGATTCCAATTGGTATCTCAGCAAGGTAAAGGAGGTCGTGGTACTTCGGATACGATGAGACAAGCAAGATAAATTGGAACCGGGAAGGTTTCAATTGGTATCTGGCCTGAGAGGCTGTGGCAAGCATGGATAACCGGCTAATGGTCATCCATGGTACGAACAAAGGCGAAATTGTATGGTTTGATTTGGTTGTGATTGGTTTGGTTGTGACTTGACGTTGAAATGTGGTGTTGTACGATTCTGGTGTGACTTATTTGGAATGTGTGTGAATTGTTATATGCTGTGCATGTAGAGTCTACAGAAAGTCATTAAGTCATTTTGTGTACCGTAGGCTGTGGTAATCTGTTAAATGTCCTAATTTAAAGAGTGGTACTGCATGTTAAAAGGGGCTTATTATCGGTTAAGATGATAAGGGATTGGGAACTGTGACTGTAGAGAAGCTTTAGATTCAGGATAGTCGGGACTTAGTAGGGAACCATGGGAACAAATGAGTCATTAGTGTAATGGTGGGAAGGTATTGTCGGAAAACAATTGTTGTTGTGATTTCTTTGTAATTGATAGTGTGTTATGCCTGATTGTGATACGTTTGATGCCAGGAATGGTCTTGAGGGTGGTTTAAGACCATGGCAGGATTTACAGGTTTGGACAGTGGTAACCGAGAAGGGGGATGAGTGCATTTAGCTGGGAATCAATTTTCCTATATTGTTACCCTCGGGACCGCTATAGCGGAAGCCAACCGCTATGGCGGAATCGCTATAGCGGAGGTGCAGGAGGCAGTGAGCCTGCTCTGTTTTTCCCCTGTTTTCGTTCCTTCTCGGAGATAAGATAAAAGCAAGTAATAGGCTACGAAATCACTGTTTAAACCAAGGAAAAACATGCTTATATCTAATATAATCTGCATAAAAGGAATATAGTTTCTAAAACTAGCATCCACGTGCTAAAATGAAAGGAAAAAGGGGAAAGGGAAATATTGTCTTAACAAGCCCCAAATGGGGGCAACCCAAAGCACTAAAGAGTCTAGTAAAAGGGGGAGGAGGGGGTCCTAAGCCTCATCATCGCTCAGGAAGGGGAACTTTTGCGTGTCCTTGGGCTCAAGTGCAAGGAGAGCTTGGCCCGGGGCAACACAAGAGAACATGACCTTAACAGTCTTCCACATCTGGGCAAACATGCGGTCCCGGGAGCATCTCTTCTTCTTCTCTTCCTCTAACTCCCTACGGAGTGTTGCAAGGTCCTGCGCAGATGGGTGTGGGGAAGCACCTCCAGTGTTAGGATCCTCCATAAACCTCCGGACAACAGTCAAATTCTCCTCCAACTGGGCTCTAGAGATCGGGGGCTGGGGCTGGGAAGGGGTATGAGTGTCGTTATCATCATCATCGTCGTCGGCCTCCTTCACCGGCTGGCTGCTTCCTGCCTTATCCATATTCCTCTTCTTCTTGGAGATGTCCTTCATCTGGACAGGGTCAGAAGGCTCGTCCATGGTCACCTCTGAGTCAGTATAGTCCTGAGGCACACTAACTCTCCTGCATAGATCCGACACCAAACCAGGAAGATAAGGGCCATTCCTATGACCCCGGTAGAATTCCTTCCACTCGGAGATTATTTTCTCCCCCACGTTCATGATAATACCCTGCATAGCACAAACAATCACCAAAGCCCTGGCATAAGTCATATCGGTCTGGTTTCCTGACGGACGAATCCTCCAGGACACCAAGTTCAGCCACCTTCTAGCCTTGGAGGAGAAGTAGACACTAGTGACGCCCTCGAGGCTGACACAGTACACCCTATCTCTGAATCCGGGTTCCACTAAGGTATTCCTCAACCAAGTCATGTCCCACAGCCGAGCCTTAGCCTTGTATGCCTCATGGGATACATGGGGCACCCCTAGCACTTCATTTATAGTCCGGGCATCCATAGGCACATCCACCCCTCGGATCATGATGGTGGGGTTGGGTTCATCCCAATGGACGGTGGGGAGGATATCATAGAACTCCCGCACCCAGCCTGGTAACGCGAGGGGAGGAGCCACTAGGAAAGGATCCCAACCAAACTCTTGAACTATGCGGTGAAACTCGGCTGCTTTTACGTCCACCCTAGTCATTTTGCAACCCCTCTCGTAATAGAAACCAAACTTCTGGTAGTCCAAGAACCTCTCTCGACTAGCTTCATCAGGAAAATGCTCATAGTCGTACTCGAGCCATTGTCCTTCATCCATCGTTCTTATCCTGCAATGGTAAAAATGAGGCGGGATTAGAAGAGTAATAGAGCATAAAAAGGGAGAATTTGTTTTTCTAAGTGTTGGCTTGGGGAGGCCACTGTTTTGCGACCTTCTGCTATAGCGGATGGCGCGTCCATCGTAGCGGAACCGCTATAGCAGAGGGGTACAGCTGTAGCGGGACCGCCATAGCAGAGCCCAACCACTGTAGCGGTCTTCATCATCCCAGACCTTCAAGGGGTGCGTCAATGGCGCCCCTTGGTCTAAAAACTCTATTTTTGACATTCCCAGTTCAGATCTACCTACCCAAAGTACCCCATTACTGTTTTCTACAAATATTTGGGCATTATAACCCCTATAAATCATCCAAATCACCACTTTTGTTCAAGAATAACCCTTCACATTCCACCCATTTTTGGCCAATAATAGCATAATCCTTACGCCCAGAATGCCTTACAGGCATTGTAAACGTAAGGGAAGCATCCATGCTTCGGGAATTCAACAAAATCTAACCAAAGGTTCAAGTTCAAAAACCCACTTTAAATATACTACAAGTTCCTAGTTTCCTACCATATTCATGAGCAAAATCGTGCAAGAGAGTTAAGGAGTAAGAAAATTCGATGTTTACCTGAGATTTCTGATGTTGGGAGCGGAGTGATCAGGAGAGAATGTAGAGTTCTTGAAAGAAATGTGGGGAGAATGGGGGATGAAATACATTTTCTCCCCTATTTCATTCTGCTGTCAACTGCTATAGTGGTCGGCAGTCTGCTATAGCAGGACTACTATAGCGATGTAATGTCCGCTACAGCAGATGATCAGTCAGTTATTGGTAAGGGAAAGGTTCTCCCGGGTCTTTTCAAATTCGTTCGTCCTAATATGACACGAGGCCCCAGATTTCTTGGGTGCTCAGAATGGGGACACATGTAATTTTTCCTTGAGAGGCTCGTAAATTCCTCATCGGGATGGGATAATAGTAGATTTTCCCTCTGGTCGGTTAGACTCTTAAGGGGAAGGGTTGACAACTTGCATAGGTTCGTTAATTACACGGTCACTTGGGACGGTGAGAGTCCCGGGTTAGTCTCTCTCCTATGGTTTTATTTCAGGATTGTTCGGGGATGAACAATGGGTAAATTGGTATCGGTTGTAATGACCGGGTCCGTCGTTATATAAATTTTCCAATTTCGTAAATTTGGGGAAAATGATTAAAAGTATGTTTGAAGTAAGTAGGGCGTTAAATACTGATGGAAGTGTTATGGACAATCTGGGAAGCACTGGAGCAGGGGGAATTCTTAGGGATCACTTGGGAAATTTCATCTATGCTTTTGCTACTCCTTTAGGCATTGTCACTAACAATCAGGCAGAGATACAAGCGGCTATTTTTGGGTTCAATTGGTGTATTCAACACGGTTATAGTTGGGTTATACTTGAAGTCGATTCCGAACTTCTTATCAAATGACTCAAGCACTACATCAAACCTCCTTGGAGCATTCAGGAGGACTTGGTTATTCTTCAGAACCTTA
The DNA here is from genome assembly GCA_003996215.1 of Jaltomata sinuosa. NCBI lineage: Eukaryota > Viridiplantae > Streptophyta > Magnoliopsida > Solanales > Solanaceae > Jaltomata > Jaltomata sinuosa. The sequence goes on along the minus strand of QJPP01002456.1, from coordinate 174,833 downwards.
GCAATTTGCTGGAAATCTTTCATTGCAGGCACATTTATAGAGAAGCAAATTACGTTGCTGACATCCTTTCTAAACATAGCCACTTGATTGATGCACCTCAACATTTCTTCAACCAGCAGCAACTTCCAGAGGAGGCAAGAAGGTATTTTAAATTGGACAAACTTGGAATTCACAACTTCAGAAGGAGAAAAATGAAAAGAATTAAGAAACCACCTTGAGTTTTTTATTATTCTTGGATAATCCAAGTTCTTAAGGTTTGCACTTGTAATTTTGGTGTTACTAATCTTCTTCACTTAGGCTTTCTCTTGTTTAAGTTATAGCTTTTATGAAGAAGTTCTTAGTTAGTTTGGGTATTTCTTCTTACTTTGTAAGGGGAGAGTCTCCCTTATTTATCGCTTTCCTAGATACTTTGTATTGAGAGGAGTCCTCTTGTAGGTGCATAGTTTCTAGATTTCCATTCTAGTATCGGAAATGAGTTAACTGGCCTTAGTAGGCTAGTCGACTTATGAACCACCATAGGATCGGAGGTAAGGTTTATGTCCCCCTCCTTGTATTTTTTGCTTTGTCTTTATTTATGTTAAGGCCTTGGGGTGTTTTTAAAAAAAAAGTAAGTAGGGTGACGTCATGGGAAAATTTCTGATTTTCAGAAATAACTCGGGCTGAGGTCACTCTGCTATAGAAGTAATTATTCCACTATAGCGGAACCTCTATAGCGGAGGGTTAGACCGCTTTAGCAGAATGATGAGAGGCAATAGCCTCAGAACGGGATTTTATTAAAAAGCTTCTCTTCCTCAGTTAGAAAACATACGAGGATTTCTACAAAAATCCTCCCATGCTTCTCCAAGGCTAGGGAATCATGAGGAGGAGGGGTCATGGCTGGAGGGACGCAGAACATCAGATTCCAGGACCATTGTTCAGCCGGGAATGCCTTCACGGAGCCAGAAACACACGGTTGCAGCTGCTTGACATCCAGCTAGGCTAGGTTTTCATGAGTAGTTAGACATGTTTAAATTTTGTATTCATCGTATCGAGGAATGGAGATTTCATGTTTTAGGCCTCCGAGAACGGAGTCTGGCGGTTTAGATACTGGATATTGTGGGAATTTGGTTTGCATGAAATAAGCGGTTGGTTAGTGATGCGTATAATATGCTTGTTGTTGTCGTCTTGGTAAAATAAAATGAAAGGTTCAGAGAACTGGGAAAAGGCTTGGAAACCATGGGTAATAAGAATCAAGAACTCCTAGCTGCGGTTTTCGAGAATGTAAGTGGAAATAATATAATCGTCACTCTTACTAAGGGCTAAGAGGAGGTTTCCATTGTGTTGTTGGGTGGTGGTAAGGTTTTGGAATTCACGTAGTTGCTAACGTTTAGTAAGAAAGGGAATCGGTTATGTCATGCTAGAACAAAGGGGCGAACCGGGTTAGTCTTCAGACGGGATTTAACGGTTCACCATCTACCCGGAATGGGGTAGGTGATGGCTTACGATTCTTGTGAATGTTTTATATTTTTGTACTCTTATCTAAGGGTTTGTATGAATTACATTTCTTTGAGTGATTGTTTAGAATGTCTAAGGGTACTGTTTTACAGTCTGTGGATTGAACGGTGTGTTGCTTGTTAGTTTTACAAGTTGTTTGTTCATTATTTGACTCTGGATTAATTGACATTCGGTTGGCTCGGGTACCACACCTGGTACAGGAATACTAACAGTTGGCTTGAGTACCACGCCTGGTACGTGTATAACAAATAGTTGGCTCGGGTACCACGCCTAGTACGGGATACTAACGGTTAGCTCGGGTACCACTCCTGGTATGGGTTTATTTTACTGCATCATTGCATTGATATTATTATATTGCATTGACTATTATTGGTTCTGTGAGTGGACTGAGCTATTTTATTGAAATATGATATTTGTTGGTGGTCCTTGAGTGACCGGAAATCTTGTTATATCTATTAAGTTGGTCTTGGATTAGGCCAGGTTGTCTGCTTAACACTTAGGTGTTTTCTAGAGGGGCCTGGGTGGGTCCGAGCTATATTTGTGTGGTTAATCGGTTGTAGTTGTTCATGGTCATATGATTGGTCGGGTTGCACGGGAGAACTAGGCTGGGGAGATGGTTGAGAGTCGGGCATTGCATCACTTGTTGGTATTATCATAAGAGAGATTCTTGGGAACCCTTGAGGGGTCTGGACTGTTATAGAGGGTACTATAAGGGTTATGAGTCTAGACTGACAGTAGTTGGGATTGTTTTTGGAATGTGCTAGTTATTTGTAAAGTAAATCGGGTGATAGTCCAAGTCAGGGCTTAGTGGTTGGACCTGTAGTGACTTGGGAAGTCAGGGAGTAAGGGAGTTGGCAGCAGAAGGAGTAGGAAGGGCTGGATGGTATTGAATAATAGGGGGAGGGGGTTGGAGGATGGAAATTAAATTACATTATTTGCAGTCATATTTTTCCCTATTTTGTTATATGATGGTAGGAGTGGATTCGGGTCGACCGATGATGCCTACCAGTACGTGTGTTTGTACTGATTCTACTCTTGCTATACCTTTTGGGGTATAGTCTGGTTGCAGGGTTGGTGATGTTTCATAGGTTCACGGCGATGAGGATCTCCAACAGCTTCTGTCCATAGATTCCATAACGGAAGTTGTGTCTTTTCTTTCCTGTATAAATCTTGTAGTAGCTCTTGTACATGTTTAGAATAGATCCTAGGGATGGGCAATTTCAAGTGTAAAACTATTTTCTGTTTTCAAATATTGTAATAACAAGATTTTTATAATAAAAGAAAGGTTATTTTGCTACTTTCTATTTTCTGCATGTTACCTGTTGGACGGGTGGTGAGGGTTCGTCTATTTAGGTGGTTAGAGTAAGCACCCGCACGACCCGGTGGATTGGGTTGTGACAATTATACTATACAAAGAATATACTATACAAGAGATACTAAATAAATGGTGTTGCAGAAAAGGCGTAATTGAACACTTATGAATATGATTAGGAGTATGATGAATTATTCCTCATTACTCAAAAATTTATGGATTTCTTAAAATTGTTGTATATTTATTATACAAGGTTCCTAGTGAGGCAGTCTAAAGAACTTTTTAAATTCTGTACTGAAAGAAAATTAAGTTTAAGGCACTTTCATATTTGGGGTTGCCTAATGAAAGCTAAAATTTATAATTCACAAGAAAAAAATTTAAATTCTTGAACGGTAAGTAATTACCCTATCAGTTATCTAGAGAAATACAAAGAGTACAAATTTTACTATCCAAATCATATTTTGAGCATTGTTAAAATTGATAATGCAAAATTCATTGAGAATGGTGAAGTTAGTGGGAGTGTAGAACAATAAAATGTGAAAATAAATGAGGTTAGGGCAAATGTTTCATTATCCATGAATGTGCCTACTTTTACACAAATAGCAAATATTGTTCCTACTGATGAAGAATGTTTTGATAATATTGAATAAACTTTGAATGAAACACTTCAGAAAATAACTAACGAAGATCTTACACATATAAACCATAAAGAATGCCATTAAAAAATCTCAAAGAGAGAAAATTATTTATTCTAGATGATTACGTGATTTATTTATAAGAGTCGAATCTTGACATTGAACTTAATAAAAATTCAATTTCATTTTCACAAGCCATAGAAAGTAATGAGTCTGATAAATGAATTGATGCCATAAAAAAAATTACGATTCATGAAATACAACAAAGTTTGAGATTTCATTGAATTTCCAAAAAGTTTTCAAAGAATTATTAGTAGATGGTCTTTAAGACCAAATGCGATTTCAATAACAATATTGAATGATATAAATCCAGACTTACTGCCAAGAGAATATACTGAAAAATGTGATATTGATTATAAAGAGACTTTTTTATCGATCTTAAAGAAAGATTCATTAAGAATTATTGGCTTTGGTGACTTATTATAATTTAGAGTTACACCAAATGGATGTGAAAAGTTAATTTTCTTAAGGGAAACCTAGAAAATGAAGTTTATATGAATCAACTAGCGAGTTTCAAAATTAAAGAAAAGATCAAATGGAGTGTAAGTTACAGAAATCAATATAGGACTCAAATAAGCCTCACCATTGATATATAAAGTTTAATAATATCATAACATCTTTTGAATTTATGAAAAATACTCTGTATATATACATATATATACCAAAAGATCAGTGGGAGCAAGGTTATATTTTTATTCCTATATGTTGACAATATTTTCCTTGTTGCTAATGATTTAGGTATTTTGCGTGAGAAGAAAAATCTTCTTTCCAAGAATTTTAAAATAAAAGATATGGGTAAAACATCCTATGTGATAGGGATATAAATATTCCATAATAGATCACAAAAATTATTGAACTTGTCTTAGAAAGACTATATTGAAAGAATTCTAGAGAAATTTAACATGAACAATTGTTTAGCAGAAATATCTCCAATTTAAAATGGGACAAGTTCATGTGATGCCTGAAGAATAATGCAGAATGAAAAGAAATGGAGTCAATTCCTTATTCTTCTATTGTTGAAAGTTTGATATATGTTCAAACTTACAAAGATTGAATCTTAATTTTGTAATCAGTATGCTAGGAATATATTAGAGTAACCCAGGAATTGATCACTTAAAAACTGCAAAGAAAGTTTTGAGATCCCTCAATGAAGTGATTGATTAAATGCTTTGTGTATGTGGTTCGATATGATGTAAATTGATCGAACACTCGGATTAAAATTTTAGGAAATATTTTGATAATTTTAAAAAAAAATCACATTTATATTATTAATTATGGAAGCAAATTTTGTGACATTATGTTTTGAACTCACTACTTGCATTATGATTGTAAAACTTTATTTCAGGATTTGGGGTTATCAACATCATTATCAAGCCGCTAAAATTATGATAGTTATTCTGCATTAACGTTCTTCTCTAAGAATGAAAAATACTCTAAAGGTACCAAAATTATGAATAAAAGTACTTTGCCATCAAAGAAAATATTCAAAAATGACGAGTCTCAGCTAAAATAATCTCATAATTATAGATCTATTAATAAAAGTTTGTTACCAAAGATGTTTTAAAGAATATCTACATATATATAATGAGTCTTAATTGTGTTTATCACTGATGTGCTTATGATGTTTTGACACAGTAAGCTTAATTATGTATTTCTGATGTACATTTAATAAATTCTCTTTCTCATAAGAGTGGACACATTATTGTTTTGAAATATTACAGGATAACTCTCAATGTAGACATTATTGTGGACTATAATGTTAAAAATCTTATAACTTATGAACTTGCTATGATAAGTTGCTAATGGTATAGTATAGGGAAGAGAGTATATAGCAAAAACATATGTACTCCATAACTCGCATAGTGTTTTGTTATATTATGGTATGTAGGATGGACATTATAGAAGAATTTTTATTTTATACGCAACTAATGTGTATATCATTAAGTATTAGTATTATGTAGTCATTGGTCCCAGTGGGAGAATTTTATACTTTTATTATTTTAATATGTGGCCCAATTAATGTAACACTCATAACTAATATTTAATGAAGAATAAATCTCATCCGTCAGATCGATTACTTGAGATACCAGATTAAGTCACCACTTTTTTAAATTGGTCTTTTATCCATAAAATTTAGTTTACAACATATTCTCTACACCTTTTTCATCACTGATGATTGTGATAATGTAAAACTAGGTCAAGAAGGTAGAAATCAATTTCGATTAGCACTTCTGCTCTGTGGTAGTGTTTTTCGCTTTAAGTACGTTTAACATTTCTCTGTGATCATGTTCAAAATCATGACGTGCATTAAGTTAGTCTACAAAAACTTCAAGCAAGGCTCCTTGAATCCACTAGTTTCTAGCAAGCCTAAATGGATAATAAAGAAGCACGACCGAATAGGCTTCAAGAGTAATACACCTTTTTGACATTAATGCATTCGGGCTACAATACTAATTTTGATTGAAATATTGAGTATGGTTGTTTAATCTGTTGTATTTTAAGATGCAAATGATTAGCGACAAATTCAATGATCGGAAGATGTCTAAATAGAGAGAAGACTGTTGGAGTGGTTGAACAGGAGTACTTGACAAATTTGTCAGCACTAAGTTCAACAGATTTAGGTGGTTCAATAGGCTATTGGATCAAATGTTACTGAATTAGATCCAATAAATCAGTTATTAATACATATAATATATGGCTAAAGTTTTACTTCAACAGTCAACAACTCGTAGGGGGTCTTAGCTTTAGGTGAAATAGAATATCCTGAAGACAGTGAAGAGGAGACGGGACGGAGCCAATGTTAATAGTTACCGGTTCGATAGAACTTGATAGGTTTGATTTAAATTCTGTATTTATATTAAAAATTTATATAATATATATAAATATTAAATTCAGAATCCAATAAACAAAAACAATTATAATCTAAAACTCATGAACAAAAAATTGATCCAACTTGAGAGGGGTTAATGTGCCATAATAAGAGATCTGAAAATGTGATTCTTCCATTATTTTTTAAGTGATCAAACGATCTTAATTCTCTCTTATTTTTACGATGCGGAAATGATTGGTAGTACTAAACTACTACCACTAATTTAGAGAACTATAAGGTGAGTAAAGTGTGAGCAGGTTTTTTATTCTTTAAACTCAAAACCGATAATTATTAAATAAATAGTGCTATGTAGTAGTAATATGTTAGTATTGCTGAAGTAAGCTCTAAGGCTGCTATTAAAAGAGGAGGATTTAAAAGTAAAGTTGCATTAAAGAAATTGCTTGGTTTTGAAAGAATCCAAAAATACTTCTATATCAATCAATCTTTCTAGATGCCCTTCTTAGCTTCTTACGCTTCTTTATTAAATTGAATTAAAGATATTGTTTGGTTTCAAGTTTTCAAAATGTGGCACATTTTAATTTGTAAAGGACGAGGCATAAGTCTCAAAACATTGGACGTAAGCTTCATGAATCTTTGATTTTATAATTTATATTTTAATAAATAGCATATATAATAACACAAATGATATAGAAACTAGAAAGTACATTAAAAGTTTAAGAAGCTCGTAGAAAATAAAATATCTAGCATAGTTGTACACGTATAAACAATGCAATAGTGTTAAAGGTATCATGAGATACAAATTAACTATGTGTCCTAACTTCCAAACAATTGAAAAATCACAATTTGTTAAAAAAATATTACTCCTTCCATTCAATTTTACTTGTCACTTATTTCTATTTTTTATTTCCATTTTTACCTGTCAATTTTGACATATCAAGAAAAAATAATTTTTCTTTTTCATGTTTTATCCTTAGCATTAATTACTTATTCCTAAAATCATTTTTCAAGACTTAATACTAACATTAATTAATAGGGGTAATGTGGTAAAATAGTTATGTCAGTCATTATTTTCTTAATGGGTGTGCCAAGTCAAAAGTGACAAGTAAAATCGAATGGAAGGAGTATGAAATTACACATAGTACCTCCCTAAAAGTGAATAATCAACAAACATTATTAGTACTAGAATTTAAAGCATTATTCTTTTGGTCGAACGAACACATTTTTTATTGCAAGAACATCAGATTATTACATCAACTCAGCTAATCCAAAACTACAAACAGAGCTAGAAGATAAAAACTCTCTACTCGACCACCCCCACAGTTCAACGTCATGTGCTTTGCTTGTCCTCTACATTGCCTCTATGTATATAATGCCTCTATCCAATTCCTATCTTTATACCTTGCCTTCTTATTAAGTATATCAAAAGTTCGCACTTTACTTTTCAACTGAATTTGTTTGGTCAGTACCTGCACCCTTGGCACTTTCTGGTTCCAAAGTGCATCATTTTTAGCACTCCAAATATGGTAGATCAATGCTGCCACAATCGCCCAAATGAGCCCCCTACTGATTTTCCCTTGTTCTCGCCTAGCCAATCTTTTCCACAGTCCTTGCAAGGTATCATTGCATCTTCCTAGCTGTAGCCAAGCTAAGATCTCCTGTAGGCATTTACCTGAGTACACACATTCAAAGAAGAGATGTTCCATGGTTTCTGGATAGTTCTCACACAATACACATGTCGTATCCTGGCCTAATCCCATATAAGCTAGCTGCATTCTAGTGAGTAGTCGTCCCTGCATTGGAAGACACATTATGAAGCTATGTTTTGAAATATTTGTTTTGTTCCTGACAGCCCTCCACCACGGCTTGTGAGGTTCTTCTTCTAGCCTCCATTGGTATCCGCTACTTACAGTATAGTGTCCATCTGGTTTAAGCCATCCATTTCCTCTATATCCAGGGGCAAATTTTCATTTAATAGTGCAGACCTTTTTTCAGTACCAACAGCTATCCTGGGGTGGGGAGTAGTGCCACCAATCAGCTCCCTTCAAGTACACATGGTTTATCCATTTGACCCATAAGTCATCAGCTTTGTTAGCTATGTTCCATATGTATTTTGCCACTGAAGCCTCATTCCAAATTACACAATCATTAACCCCCAGTCCCCCCTCCTTTTTGGGTTTACACACAACATCCCAAGCTATTAAAGGAGATTTTGCTGTATGTATTTGCCCATTCCATATAAAATTCCAAACTGCTGTTATTTGTTTCAACACACTTTTTGGCATCACGAAGATAGATAAACAGTATGTGTTCATGCGCAAGAGGAAGAAATTGACTAATTGTACTCGACCTGCATAAGATAAGTTTCGTGATCCCCACATTTTCACCTTGTCCACCATCTTATCTACCAGCATTTCAGAATTAATGGCAGACGGTCTTTTTGAAGTTATAGGCACTCCTAGATATCTAAAAAGAAGTTTACCTTTCGTGTATCCTATCAGTTCACACAGATCTTCGATAACCTGGCTCTCCATGTTTGCTGAGAAGATGTTAAACTTTGAGGCACTAGTATGCAGACCTGAAGCATCAGATAATATTTTCAGACCTCTCAATATAAGCATAACTGATGGAAACTCTCCCTTGCAAAATACAAGCATGTCATCCGCAAAACACATGTGGTTTAGTCTAATTCCTTTGCATCTGGTATGGTCCTCAAACCCCTGTTTCTCCCCAACCCATTGCATCAGCCTTGAGAAATACTCCATGCAAAGAACAAACAATAGAGGGGATATATGGTCCCCTTGCCGCAAGCCTCTCCTCCCTTTGATTTGTCCATATAGCCCACCATTTATAGCAAAATTTGATATCGGGGTGTGCAGATGCATTCCATTATCCATGTAATGAACTTGCAAGGGAAATTTAACCCATACAACATCTCTTCCACAAATCCTCATTCAACAGAGTCATACGCTTTTCTTAGGTCAATTTTGATGAGGCATCTTTTGTAGTGTGCTTCCTATTGTAGAGTCTTACCAGGTCCTCACAAATCAAGATATTCAGGACAATAATTCTCCCGGCAACAAAAGCACTTTGGTTGGCTGCAATGATCTCAGGCAACACTACCTTAAATCTTGAGCAAAGCATTCTAGAAATCACTTTATACATAGTGTTGCAACAGGCTATTGGCCTATAATCTCCAACATTTTCATCATGTGACCCTTTAGGAATTAGTGTTATGACTGTATCATTTACCCTTGTTAGCATCTTGCCATTGTCAAGAAATTCCATTATTGCTGCTATGAGATCATGCCCTACAATGTCCCAACTATCTTTAAAGAATTGACTTCCAAAACCGTCAGGACCAGGGGATTTATCACCTCCTATCCTCCATAGGGCTTTTTTAACATTCGCTGCTATGAAAGTAGCTTGCAGTTGGGCCCTTTTCTCTTCAGAGACCACATGACCCCTCTTTATCAAGCTACTATTAGCGTGCTGCCTATTTCCATTTGATGTACCTAACAAGTCACGATAGTAATCTATAAAAGCCTTATATACTTTCTCTACTTCTGTCAGGTACTTCCCATACTTATCTTTAATTGTAAAGATTCTATTGGTATTCCTCCTGGCTTTGAGATAGCTATGGTAGAGTTTTGTATTTTGATCCCCCTTCTGAAGCTATTTAATCTTACTCCGCTGCTGAAGATATTGAGCTCTTTCCTGATTCTTTTGTATACAGTCTTGTGCCAGTTTAAGTTCCTCATTGATCAATGCAGTGTCCCCAGGCCTCTGGTGAATCAGCTTTTGACAGAGAATTAACTTCTACATAGATTGTGCTGCCTGTGCTTCAACATCTGAGAATCTTTCCTTATTAATACTTTGGAGAACTGGTTTCAGTCGATTCAACTTCCCAACAAGTTGGAACATCTTCCTTCCCCGAGTAGCTATTGACCAGCTATTCCTTACTCTCTCCTTGAAGTCCGGGGCTTTGCTCCACATGTTATAATACTTGAATTGCTTCCTCCTGGCATGTGTACCATCCTCCCATTTTATAATAGCAGGACAATGGTCAAACAATCCCTCAGTCATGAAGTGTACCTCTAAAGTAGGCAATAGTGCATTCCAGTCAGAGTTCACTAAGACATGATCTATTTTACTATACACCCTAGCATCACCCCTTTGTTTATTGCTCCAAGTGAAAAAGGAACCAGAGGATTTCAGATCTTGAAGGCCACAACATCCCACACATTGTATAAATTCTTGAATTTCTGACATAGTCACTAGGGTCCCTATTCTTTCATTATTATTGAGAACACAATTAAAATCACCCATTAAAGCCCAAGCTCCATTAATTTGAGCACCTATATCTTATATATCCTTCCATAATTCTCTTCGGAGAGCTGGGTCATTAAAGCCATAGACCAAAGTTATCTGACATTGCTGACCCGTTCCTATATACATTACCATAATATGCATAAACTGCTTTGTGACCTTACGAAGATCAACACCATACATTTGAGGATTCCATAGTAACCAAATTCTACCCCCGGATGGGCAGAGAGGTTAGTTGTGAATGTCCAACCCTTACATAGATTAAGAGAGGCTCCCGGAGCCTTATTCCTCTTAATCTTGGTTTCCAGGAGTCCAAACAATCCAACCTTGGAGTTATGCATGAACAAGTTCATCTCCCGTTGTTTGTTGGCATTGTTTAGGCCCCTGGTATTCCAAAATCCCATATTATTCATTGGGGATGAGGCCATCCCCACCCTTTACATTCCCAGGGCTTGCACTTGCATTGCTTTTTGTTACACTTGATGAGGCCTAATGATCGTGTGGCTCCCCAGTTCTTTCTTCAGTTTGTAAGACCCCAAAAGTATTTATAGTGCTAATAGGACATTTATTTGGGGGTCTAGGTGGAGATCCCTAATTTCGTCTCACTGTATTAACCCCATTTTTTTTTGCCTGCAGTTCTTGCTCCTCTGCCTCACCAATTTTCCCAGGTTGTTGTTGTTGTTGATCACCATTAGCATCCTTCATTTGTCTCCTACATTCTGTAATACTATGCCCAAAATTCTGATATTTTGTGCACAGGTTTGGTTTCCATTCATACTCAATTGCTTGCTTCACTATTTTCCCCACTTCATTTTCAAACAACACTTCAACGGGATATTATTGATGTAGTGGCATTTCCACTAACACTCTAGCAAAGGTCAGCCTCTCTTTATGCGTTGTGGCCTTGTCAGCTCTCAGTGGTTTACCCACCATTCCTGTTATCTTCGTTAATGTTGACTTCCCCCAGTATTTGATATCCAGGCCAACCATTCGTATCCAAATGGGTACCTTATCAACTTTCTCTTTAGTGACGTCTATGTACGATTTCCATGGTTTGACAACAATGGGCTTTCTATTGAACATTTGGACACCTCCTCAACAACTTTACCTCTATCTGCCTTAGTCAAGAACCGCACCAAAAAGACCCTTCTACTTTTACAATTGCTAATTGTTTCCATATTCGCTTGAAGTATCCCTCCATGACAGCTTGAGGTGGGTTGGACCCCAACACACAGTAAATTACTGCTATTCCTCAGTAAGCAATCTCATATTGTATGTCCTCCATAGTAATTTTTATATTCCCTTGATTTTTTTCCTCACACTCAAGATCAAATCCCTCTTCCATCGGTACAGGGCTAACAATTTTACTCCATGAGTTGTCTCTCTTAGGGGAGTTGAAGTTACCTGCACTAATTTGGCTACCTGTCTCATCCTCTACCAGATCCGCCCAAGATGCCTTACCAGAGCTCAGATTCGTTAGGGTTCCCTTGTTGTGTGTCAGACTCTGCTCTGTCTTACTACTGCTATAACCCACCGTGTTTCCCACTGGCGTAGTCACCATCGAGATGCTACCTAGCTTCAATGGAGCAATTCCTTGTAGAACATTTATATTTTTGGTCTTCTTTGCATCGATTGATTGGGGTATGCCTTTCTTCCCCATCACCTGGCCTTGGTTTCCATTATTGATCTGTTGCCCTCTTCCTCCTAGCTTGGATTTTCTTACCATTTCGGCAGTCATCGAGAGGAATTCACATTCTAGAGAGAGAGAGAGTTTTTCCCAGTCTCGAGTAACTATAAAAGCATTATTCTTTCATGCATAAATATAAAATTTCTTTTAAATAGCAAAATAATAAAAAGTCTAATAATTATGAGAAACATGAACTAAGACATGAAGACGAATAGAAAGTGAAGATATAAATTTGGTTGTCCAGTGATTTTTAGAAGGATGTTCAAATGATATTCTGTAACGACCTATTCCGTCATTATTCTAAAATCACCTTATCACAGATTTTGAGAACAATTAAAATAAGATTTAGTTTAAGTGAGGTTGACTTGACGGAAATTTTGGATTTTGAAATTCATTCAGGCTGACGTCACTCTGCTATAGCAAGAATTTTTACCGCTATAGCGGGAATTTTTACCGCTATAGCGCTGCCACTATAGCGGTCAGGTGGCTGCTATAGCGTTATGACGGAGGTAGTAGCTAAAATGCGACTATTAATTTTAGACTCCTCCTCCTCAGTTGGAAAATAGATGAGGGTTTCTCTAAAAACCCTCCTAGGCTTCTCCAAAGCTTGGGGGACATGGGGAGAGGGGAGATTTTGGTTAAAGAAGGGTGAAACCATGGATTCCAGGTCTGTTCTCCATCAGGAATCGCATTCACGGAGCCATATGTTATTTTTTAGACCTCTGCAACTGATGCTTGGCATCCAGGTAGGCTAGGCTTAACTGAGTAGCTATAGACCCATATTTTCTTGCATATCATTATTGTAGAATGACGGGAGAGTTCACGCCTAAGACTTCGGGCATGGTGTCTAGAGGAATAATGTAGTGGTTGGGCTGTATGATTGATGAGGAATTGGTAATGTTGTGGGATTTTGATCTCATTTCTTAAGTAACATTGTGCGTGATTCTAATTCTAAGGTACTGGATTATTGGGTAGGTTTGGGAACCGGGAATGTTGTGAATAAATAAGTGGCTGATTTATAGTGGGCTTCAAGATTAGTTCAATTAAAGGGAATGGAATGAACATGAAGGGTTAGAGCCTCAATGTTAGGAGAGTTTTTCCCTGAACTATGTTTATCCATAAAGAAGGGTTCCAGAATTGATGTAGCGACTATATATGTGTCTAGGGGTTAAATTGAGAATTAATCTTCGGACAAGATATAAATGTTGGGTTATGAACCGGGTTGTTGGGTAGATGATGGTTATTATTTTTCCAAATGCATTATGTGTTCATGTAACTGTGACTTAGTATTTTATGTGCATTGCATGCTTAGTAAATAGAATTATGAATATCTAAGTATTCGGGTGTCAATCATGTGAAATGAACTTGGTGTGGTTGCTTGTTGGTTTGCAAGTGTGATTTGTTCATTAATTATTGACTTATTGGATTGTGTGTGACATTCGATTGGCTCGGGTACCACGCCTGGTACGGGACACATATTGATTGGCTTGGGTACCACACCTGGTAGGAGATATATATCGATTGGCTCGGGTACTATGCCTGGTACAGGTTATAAAATGATTGGCTCGAGTACCACGCATGGTACAAGTTTACTTATACGTGTTGGTTGTATTCTGTAGATGGTTCCATGAGTGTACTGGATTAATTCCTTAAATTTTATTGTTTCTTATTAGCCCATGAACGGCTGGGTAGTTGTATCTAAATATGGAGTTGGTCCTTATGTAGACCGATAATTTCATGTTGAACACTGTAGGCATTGTCCTAGGAATCCTTGAGTAGTCCGGGTACTTGTAAACAATAGCATACAAATATGTGGTTTAATTATCGTATTATTGGGCATACTTCTAGTGGTGGAGTCAGAGTGGTTGATCTGAACAAGAGAAGATAGTCCGGTTCTAGACTTAGCTGTTAGAGTGGTGAGGTGGGGTGACTTGGGAAGTCTAGTATTAAGTGTGACTTGGAAAGTCCTAGTCTTAAGTGTGACTTAGGAAGTCCTAGTGTCGAGGGTGACTGGAGAGACACTAGATTGTTAGTTATGTGGCCAGGATGGAAGGGCAGAGAGTCTCTAATTAGTGGAGTTGGCAGCGGAGCAGGGTAGGAAGACTTGGGGCAGAGCGTGCAGGGTCTTAATGGTGATGTTGTAGAAGTAATAGTGGATGATGGAAGCCTGGATTCTTGTAACTTATTGCATATTTTCTCTTGACTTTTTATATGATGGTATGCGGTGGATTCGGATCGATCAATGATGCCTATCAGTACATGTTGATTGTAATGATACTACTCTTGCTATACCTTTTTGGGTATAGTCTGGTAGCAGGATCAGTTGTTGTTACTCAGGTGATTCGGATAGTAGTCTCCAACAGCTTCTACTCCACTCTTTCCTATGGTGGGAGATGTATCTTATTTTACTTGCATTTCTCCTTAGAGCTCTTATACCTGTTTAAACTAGTTCCTAGAGAGGGTTTCATTAAACTTGTAATAGATTTCATTGTTCAAGTTTTTGGTAACTGGTTTAAATGTTAAAGGCAATTTTCATGTTCTTATTTATATCTGTAAGCCGATTTAAATGGGGTGCTAAGGGTTCTCCTATCTAGGTGCTTAGAGTAGGTACTCGCACGGCTTTGTAGTTGGGTCATGATAATTTGATATTAGAGCCTAGGTTACCGATCTCCAAATACAAGAGAAAATGTCAAATAGAGTCCTGCAGATTGGTGTGCTGACGTCCACATCTAATCTTTTGAAGCTATGAAGCATTCTAGGAATTATCTCTCTTTTTTTACTCCTTTCGTGCACTCTGTGATTTTTTGTATGGGTTGAGTTCAATTTGTATCTCAACAAGGTCGGAAAGTGTCGCTTGCCTCCTACTATAATGAGACAAGCAAGAGAAGTTGGAACCGGGAAGGTTCCAATTGGTATCTGGCCTTAGAGGCTATAGCAAGGTATGGATGATCGGCTAATAGTCATCCATGAGGCAAATAAAGGGTATTATATGTGATTTGATTGTGTTGTAGCTTGAAGCTTGAAATTTTGTGTATTGCATTACTTGTATGACTATAATTATGTGGTGTGTAATTGCTTACCTTATGGTGAAAACTTTGGTCTGGGAAGAGTCATAACTTGATGTGGTGTGATCTTGTGTTAGTGATAAGGTGTTGTGTGACTTAATAGAAGAAGTGGTATTACATTTAGGTGTGGGCTTACTATAGGTGAAGATAGTAAGGGGACAACAGGATTGGGGATTGTAGGGAAACTCCAATTTTAGGACAATCGAATTTGGTTGGGAACTATGGAAAAAAAGGGGTTAATCTTGTATGATAGGGGGAATGTGTTGTTGTGAATAGTTTTCTCTTGTATTTCATAACTGATTTTATGATAACATGATGCTAAATTTCAAATTATGCATTACTGGGATGGTTTTGGGGGTTATGTTTAAAACCATGACGTGATTCAGGGGATAACGTTGAAAATCGGGAATGGGAAATGGGTGAACCTTGCAGAAATTTTATATTTTTGGGCTGCTACCGTTGGGCCGACATAGTGGGACTATACCACTACGGTGATCCTGCTATAGCAGGAATTTTTCTGCTATGGCGGTACCTCTGTAGCGGCATGTTAACCGCTATAGCAGGGAGGGCGGGACAAAATCCCTGCCCTGTTTTACCCTGTTTTTTTTCCATTTTTGGGGAACCTAAAAATGATTGTTAAGCTATGAGCTACTATGTAAAACAAGGAAATCTCCAATAGAGATAATATAGTATGCATATAAGGTCAATATTGTCTAGAAAATAGCATCCACGTGCTTAAAAATAAAAAGGAAAAGGGAACATCGTCTAGTAGATGCCCTAAGGGGGGAAAAACTCAAAAGCAGTAGTTTAATATAATAAAGAGGGGTAGGTCCTAGCCGGATGCCTCATCACCATCGGGAGCTACAGGGGCGGAGTCCTCAGCATCACTCAAGAAAGGGAACTCCTGTAGGTCCTACGGCTCTTGCTGGGGAAGCTCTTGATCAAGGACAGAGCAAGTGAACATGACCTTTATGGTCTTCCACATGCGTGCAAGCATATGGTCCCGGGAGCGTCTCTTCCTCTTCTCCTCGTCTAACTCCCTGAGGAGTGCTACATAGTCTTGATCAGAGGGGGGGCAGTAGCTCCAGCAGTAGTACCCTCTATAAACTACCTGACCATGGCCAGGTTATCCTCGAGCTGGCTTCTAGGGATCGGAGGTTAATACTTGGAAGGAGGGGCAGGAATGTCATCATCATCAACACCCTCAGCAGCTTGGCTGCTCCCCACTTCATTCACCTTCCTCTTCTTCTTTCCCATAGAGGTAATCACCTTCACTCAGAGAGGGTTGAAAGGGGCATCCATATCCATCTCCTTGTCAATATCATCCTCAGGCACCGCAAACCGCTTGCATAACTCAGATACTAGACCCGAAAGGAAGGGGCCCTTCTTGGGACCCCGGTAGAAATCCTGCATAGCATAAGCCCCCATATTTAGCTGGATACCCTGCATAGCATAAGCCACCACCAAGGCCCGAGGATAAGTCACGTCGGTAGTATTCCCGACGGACGAATCCTCCTGGACACTAAGTTCAGCCACCTCCTAGCATCCGCAGAGAAGTAAGTTCTAGTGATGCCCTCAAAACTGGGCTAGTAGACCTCATCCCTGAACTCCTCCTCCACCAGAATGTCCCTCAACCATGTCATATCCTATATCCTATGCTTGGCTTCGAATACCTCATTCGAAATATGAGGCACCCCTAGCACCTCATTGACGGTCTGAACATCCATGGGGATATCCACTCCTTGGAGATGGATAGTGAGGTTGGGGTCATCCCATCAAAAAGTGGGGAGGATGGCATAGAACTTCCTCACCCAGCCTGAGCGCCCGGAAGGGGAAGCCAACACCAACGGACCCCAGTCAAATTCTTGAAGGCTAAGATAAAAGGCGGGTGCCTTCTCTTCCATACCTCTCATGTTGAAGTCCCTTTCATAGCATATACCTATCCACCGATAATCCCAAAACCTCTCCCGACTAGCATCATCAGGAAACCTCTTATAGGGAGGAATGTGTTCTTGATTGGAAGCCATTGAGTAGTCAAACCTGTAATTTATCTAGGGGTGGGATTAGTACTTGTAAGAGCGCAAGGAAATGTATTTCAAAAAGGAAAAAAAATAACTCTTTGCTATGCCTGGGAGGCTACTAATTTTGGCCTCTCGCTATAGCGTACGGCCTTATGCTACGACAGTACCACTATAATGGGAATTTCTCCACTATAACAGAACTGTTGTAGCGATTGGTTTCTGCTATAGCGATCTTCATCTCCCCAGAGCATCAAGGGGTGCAAAAATGGCGCTCCTTGACCCAAATCTTTGTTTTTGACATTCTAAGTCCAGATTAGTGTTTCTAAAGTGCCCTATCACCATTTTATGCAAAACATTGGTCATTATAACCCCTAAAATTCGCCCAAGTCACCACTTTTATTAAAGAACAACCCTTCCCTTTCCCTACAATTTTGAACTCATTTTGGGTCAAAAATCCCATAATCCTTACACCTAGAATGCTGTGGAGGCATTGTAAATGTAAGAGAAGTACCCATGCTTCATAAATCTGACAAAATCCAACCTATCTTCAAATTCTAAAACCAACTACAATATTTACTCTAATCACTATTTTCTACCTTAAAACTATCAATAATCGTACAATGAAGTAAGAAACTAAGTGGGTACAATAGTTACTTGGATTTTTCAATGTCGGGAGCTTTAACAACCTATTTAGTCATTACAGGTAAACCATTCATGCAAATTTTCAGGTTAGAAAACTTTTGAGTTTGGGAGTTGGGAATTTTGGGCTAGGCTAGTCTCTAACGGATTCTGATCGAGGTATGGTCTAGGGAAATCTGGGTGAGGATTGGGTAAATTATCTTATATTGAGCTAGTTTTTCCGTTAGCTAAGACATTAAAGAGTTCAAGGGTTTTAGGTGGGTGCCTCTCGCGGCAGGTTGGGTCATGACAATGGTGGTATCAGAGCCCTAGGTTTGTTGATCTCGTCGTACCAAAACAGGTCTAGTAGAGTCTTGTGGAATGGTAAAGAGACATCTGTACTTTTCTTCGAGAGGCTATAGGACTTTAGGAAACTATCTCTTCTTTCTTCCTTCGTGCTATAACTTGATTCCAATTGGTATCTAGTGATACAAATTGGTATCTAACTTCTTTCACTTTTTTTACATGGATGGTTAACACCAGACGTAACAGAGAAAGAGCGATAGTTCCAATAGTGGGACCAGCAGTCAGACGGTGAGGAAGTAGCAAGGGTAGGGCAGAGGTAGAGCAACACCCTCCAGGGGTGGGGCTCAGATAGTGGTAGGGCGAAGTGCGGTGACCCCACCCCCACCCCAGGACCCTGTTAAGGAGGAGGTTGAGGTTGTACTTGAGGAGGGCGTAAAGCAGGAGGAGGCAGTACCGACTGGAGGTGCAGGCCTTCCCCCTATATCACCCGAGGTGTTTCATCAGGTATGGGCTTTTCTGAGTGGGCTGGCAAGTACTGGAGCCACCCCTTCTAGTACAACATATCAGGTTCCGGGCACTCAACCAGATGTTGTAGAGGCTCTTAGGATAGATGTGGCATCGGGTACTTATGATCTCTTCTGTCCGATGTTAGGCCCTATTATGATTGGGATCAAGCATGAGATGCTGACCAAATTCCTGAAACTGAAACTTCCAATGTTTCAGAGTACAGAGAAGGAAGATGCATTTGAGTTTATTCTGGACTATTATGAGAGGCTGCATAAGTTAGGCATTGTGAAGTAGCATGGGGTAGAGTTTGTCACTTTTCAGCTTTAGGGTAATACCAAGCAGTGGCGAAGAGCTCATGTAGAGTGTTGGCCATCACATTTACCTTTGATAACTTGGGCACAATTTCATGCTCTGTTCTTAGAGAAGTATGTGCCTCGTACTTTGAAGGATCGAAAAAAGGATGAGTTTATGGCCCTTGAGCAGGGTAACATGTCTTTTTCAGCCTATGAGGCTAAATTTCATGCCTTGTCATGTTATGCTACTCAGCTCCTGGGTATGGAAGAGGAGAGGATTCATCTATATCTGAAGGGCCTGAATACTGAGTTGCATGTGTTGTCTGTGCATATGACCTTGGCAGGGAAGAGATTTAATGAGGTGACTGATTATGTGAAGAAATTGGAGAGGGTCAGAAAGGTTGGGTAGGCTAAGGTGTTAGCCAAGAAGTCCCAAAATGAAAGAAATTTTAGTGGTTCTTACTCCAGGGGTCACAACCAGCAGGCTTATTCGGCTTGTCCTATTCAATCAATTCTGCCATCTTCTGTAGGTGTTCATTCAGGAGCCAGTCAATAGTTTTTAGCTCCTAGAGGCTAGGGGGCTTATTATAGTTCTACTAGCAGGCCTACTCTCGATCGTGGATGTTTTCACTACGGAGATTCGGGTCACTTCAAGAGGGAGTTCCCTCACACGCAAACATGAAATCAGACTCAGCAACAGACTAAGACTATGGTTCCGGCAGGTGGAGGTGGCAATGGAAGAGGTCATCCACATGGTGGGCGAGGAAATTTTCAGAGAGGCCAGGGAAATAGATGAAATGGTAACGCAGACAGAGGAGTAACGCAGCCAGCCAGAGAGGTTTCTTGGATTAATGACAGGGCCCATTATTATCCATTCCCTAGGAAGGTTGAGGCTGAAGCATCAGATGCCATGATAATAGGTACAATTCTAGTCTATGACCGGATGACTTCTATATTAATTGACCCAGGTTCTCCTTATTCGTATGTCTCTGTGAAATTTTCTTTTAAGTCTGGATTTGGTTTATGATGTCCTAGATTCCCCTATTCATATTTCTACCTCGATTGGTGAGTCTGTAGTAGTAACTCATGTATATCATACTTGTCCTGTGGTTTTTGTGGGTTTTCAAACTTGGATAGATTTAGTTATTATGGACATGCTGGATTATGATGTTATTCTGGGTATGACCTGGCTGTCTTCATATCATGTTGTATTGAATTATAATGCTAAGACCGTTACTCTAGAGATTTCGAGTATGGATAGGCTAGAGTGTGAAAGTGTGTACATGCCTAATCCAGTGAAGATCATATCCTTTGTGCGGGCTAGGAAGTTAGTGGGGAAAGGATGTTTAGCCTTCCTGGCTCATTTCTGGGATGTTACTGTGGAGTCCCTTTCGATTGAGTCAGTTCCGGTGGTTTCTGAGTTTCAGAAGGTGTTTCTGGCGGATTTTCCCGACATGCATCTGGATAGAGACAGTGAATTTTGTATAGATTTGGAGTTCGGAACTTGCCCAATATCTACTCGTCCTTATCGTATGGCTCCGGCAGAGTTGAGGGAACTCAAGACTCAACTTCAGAAACTCTTAGATAAGGGCTTTATTCATCCCAGTGCTTCGCCTTGGGGTGCTCCGGTATTGTTTGTGAAAAAAAAAGGAAGGTAGTATGAGGATGTGTATAGACTACAAGAAACTGAACAAGGTTACCATCGAAAATAAGTATCCCTTACCCCGCATCGATGACCTTTTTGACCAGTTGCAGGGTGCTTCTGTGTTTTGAAAAAATGACTTGAGATCAGGGTACCATCAGCTAAAGATTAGGCCTGAGGATATACCTAAGACGGTATTCCAGACTCGATATGTGTATTATGAATTCCTGGTAATGTAATTTGGGTAGACCAATCCACCAGCGACATTCATGAGTTTGATGAATGGTGTCTTCAAGTCGTATCTGGACTCCTTTGTAATCGTGTTTATAGATGATATCCTTATTTACTCTAAGAGTAAGGAAGAGCATGCAGAGCATCTTCACATTGTTTTTGGACTTTTGAGGCACCAAATATTATATTCCAAGATTTTGAAGTGTGAATTTTGGTTATCTTCGGTTGCCTTCCTAGGGTATGTGGTTTCAGAAAAGAGGGTGATGATGGATCCCCAAAAGATAGAGATAGTTAAGAGTTGGGTCTGCCCTAGCTCAGTGACTGAGATTAGAAGTTTTGTGGGGCTTGCAGGCTATTATCGCAGGTTTGTCAAGAATTTTGCATCCATTGCTGCTTACTTTTCAAGGTTGACTCAGAAGGAGGTACTTTTTGTTTGGTCTGACAAATGTGAAGAGAGGTTCCAAAAGCTCAAGACCCTTCTGACCACAACTCCCATTCTATCATTGCCGGTTGAAGGTAAGGATTTTGTTGTGTTTTTTGATGCTTCACATTTGGGTTAGGGTGTTGTGTTGATACAGGACATGAATGTTATAGCTTATGCTTCCAGGCATTAGAAGCCCCATGAGAAGAATTACCCAACCCATTACTTGGAGTTGGCAGCAGTGGTCTTTGCGCTAGGAGACACTATCTTTATGGTGTCAACTGTGAAGTCTTCACAGACTAGCGCAACTTGCAACATGTGTTTACACAGAAAGATTTGAATCTAATATAGAGGAGGTGGATAGAACTATTGAAGGATTATGATGTGACCATCTAGTATCATCCGGGCAAGGCTAATATGGTGGCAGACACATTGATCCGGAAAGCGGTTAACATAAGCATTTTGGCTTATTTGGGGGTTTCCAAATGACCTTTGGCTAGGGAGATTCAAACTCTAGAATCTAAGTTCATGCAGTTGGGCATCTCAGAACACGGTTGAGTGTTGGCCAGTATTGAGGTTAAACCCATGTTTGTAGAGAAAATTAAATCCAAATAGTTTCAGGATGCATAGTTGAACAAGCTTCAGAGCAAGATGGTATCCGGAGAGTCTAGGGATGCCACGTTGGATGCTGGCAGAGTGGTGAGTTTCCGAGGGAGGATTAGTGTCCCTCAGGTTAATAATTTGATTCAGAATGTGTTGACAAAGGCTCATGGTTTGCGGTATTCCATTCATCCAGGCGTAACCAAAATGTACCGGGACTTGAAGCAACTTTATTAGTGGCTTGGGATGAAGGGGGACATAGCTGACTATGTGTCTAAGTGTCAGAATTGTCAGCAGGTTAAGTATGAGCACCAGAGGCCTGCAAGATTACTTCAAAGAATGCCCATTCCCGAGTGGAAGTGGGAAATGATAACCATGGATTTTGTGGTGGGTCTTCCAATGACCTTGGGAAAGTATGACTCCATTTGGGTCATCGTGGATAGGCTGACCAAGTCAGCTCATTTTATTCCGGTCAGGTTGGATTATAACTCACAACAGTTGGCCAAGATTTATGTTAAGGAAATTATGAGATTTCATAGGGTGCCACTTTCTATCATTTCAGACATAGGTACTATAACACCCCAAAAATCCTAAGATAATACCCGAACCTTTTTCATGAGTTTAAATGATCATTTCCCTAATATGGTGAGTGCTTTAGATGCGAATCATGTTCATAAGAAACTCTTATCATCAGGTTAAGTTGAAGGCACCTCAACCAAATGAGTTTTCATGTAAGACTAAACTAGGGTCAACTTCAATCGGCTATTTCTCCTAGAATATAAAGAGTTAGGTGGCCTAGTATCCACCAAATTAAAGGTTTTTGAATCTTCTTTCCAACTCCACTAACCGCACATTAATGTGAGTTCGGAGTAAAAAGTTATAGGTATTTTACTACAGCACTATCGGTGACTACGGACGGGATGACGACCCATGGAATGGAACCACGGTCCGTACTGTGACTCGTAAAAATAGACCTGAACCTTAAAATTTTCATCATCAACACCACTGGTTGGTTCACGACCCGTAGAACAAAACCACGATCCATATAGTGACCCGTGGTTTGTCAAAATTTAGCTTTTCGTTCCTAGAATCCACGAGTGACTTAACGGGTCATCGTTTTGAATGATGGTCCATCCTGTAACCCATGGAATCACCTTCAGAGAGGTACCAATTCCTCTAAATTCCATGAGTGGGTTGATGACCCATCAACCCATTTCACGACCCATCAACCCATCCATAAAACCTCTAATTTCAGTTTTTCTAATTCATTTAATGGGGGTAAATTAGTCTTTCCCCCACTTTTTAACTCTTATACTACGTCATTTTAGGCCTAATCAAAGGAGTATTTATTCATACTAAGTTAGATTTCTCCTTATTCCTTCAATTCAAGCTCCAAAAGAAAGGAAAGGGGTTCTTCTCTCAAGATCCAAGGCATAGGGTTTCATCTCCAAGTCTCCATCTTCAAGTCCCAAGTTAAGAAAGCTTCAATTCAGGTATGTGGGTATTCAATAAGGGAATTCCTTCACCCTTATGCCTAAAACCTCAACCTTCTAAATTGAATTTGTAGATTTCTAAATTAGGGTTCTTACCCAAATTGGGGGAAATTTATGTATTCCATTTTAAAGTATCAATTCATAGTTTTTCACTCATTACCCATGTTTTAATTGAGATCCCCTAAGTATTTTCAAAAGCCCATATGATTGAGGATGAATTCTAGGATGATTTCCTTAAATTGCATGTTTTCAAGCAAAATTGGCATGTTTAGATAACATGACCTCAAGTATTATAAAATTGGATGCCTAATTCTTTTATTAAACTTGTAATAGATTTCATTATTCAAGTTTTGGGTAACTGGTTTAAATGTTAAAGGAAATTTTCATGTTCTTATTTATTTCTGCAGGCTGATTTAAATGGAGTGATAAGAGTTATCCTATCTAGGTGCTTAGAGTAGGTGCCCGGACGGCCTGGTAGTTGGGTCATGACATATTCAATTTTACCATGTTCTTAATTAGTAATTATGCAATACTATGCTTCAATATTTGATCACTTATTCTCAATCTTCATATTTTTATAATGTCACAATCCAAAGAATCGAGGTCATGATGATACCTATTCTAACCCACACCGATAGGTAACGCGATCCTATATTAATCATTTAGTTGTTTAACATGCTCGAATCATACACTAATATTATGAATCTGGTAAACATACAATATCCAACTTCTACCCATCGCATGACACTAGTATCCTCATAAATTCTCATCATTTCACTTATATGGGACTCCAAAAACACCCTTAACACATCACATCAATAATTACCAACACAACACTTAATAAAGAGTCTAGAAAGTCTATTATCCTTAACCATGAAGCATGAAAATATCAAAATATAAATTTCCCTTTTTGTATTATCTCTGAATTGTCAGAATGAGTCAAAAATATAATTTGCATTCATATACGAGTTCTTAGACACCCATATTGCTATATTTCTATCCCAAACCTAAAAAAATAGTACAAAAGTCAACCCCAAGCCTCCAAAGTGAAAACAATATTTTTCCTTAAAAGTTAGTTGATCCATACTACAAGGGTCTCAAATATGAAATTTTATTGAAAGCCAAGTCCAAATTGGACCCCAAATAATCAAATTACTATTTCCTAACTTTAGGCATAACCCCCCCAATTTTTAACACCCAATCATGGATAGTACATTAATAAACTGAAGTATTAATAGAAAATCATAAAACAAATATTATAATCTTACCCTCTATTCGATACGAGAAAAATATCGTGATAATCTCCCAAATCAAAGTTGCCTAGCCCATAAAAATTATTTTTTAGTGAATGAAATAAAGTCTGAAGATTTTGCTTCGATGGGCCCCACTTTGCACCAATGCACTATTTTGCACTTGCTGAACAATTCTTGCACCTGTAGGGTCGTAGGTGCAGACCCAATTCCGCATCCGTGGTGAACTAGCATGAGCAATCTCTTTCAATACTAAACTGGACATAACTCTCTTATTGAACTCAAAATTCTATGATTCTTTTTGCTATAGTTCTTTTTGCTATGGTTCAGAAATTACGATACAGACCTAATGGTTCAATTAAAGTACTATTTGGAGCTTATTTTCTTCAGGTGGTATCATTTAATCTCAACAATGTTAAAGTACCAATCTTCAAACAAGCACCCAAAACTCATTCGAGATCCCCCAAACCCAAAATCAATCACAAAACATATTTCAAACCTCTATTGGAATCATTAAATCTCCGATCTGAGGTAGTCTTAACCAAAAATTGACTATGATCAAATTTAAATTTCTTAAAATTCAAGAATTCAACCAATAAATCAAATGACTCCTAAATGCCTCGTAATTCGTACTGACCACCCAACTAAATTATAAATCATCTTTCAAACCTAATGGAGTTGTCAAGACTCAAAAATCAACCTTGTTAATCCAAAATATTGACTTTTGTCAAACTTTTCATTTTCAAACTTTCAAAAATAGAATTTCATTGGTGAAAAGTCTTCGATCACCTCGAAACCACACAACCCATTTTTTCAAGTTATAAATAGCATAAATAAGCTACGAGAAGGGTCAAACTAGAGAAATAAATTCAAAAGTACAAAATGACCATGGGGGTCGTTACATCATCTACCACTTAAATATTCGCTCGTCTTCGAATGGATAAAGAAAAGTACCCCAACTATTGAACAACTATATATATGCATTGTTGACCGCTTGTAAGCACCCTCAAATAATGATAACATTGGTAGTTTTGCTTGTTCACTCTATCCATCAGATCCTCCTTTATTTTAGCTCATAATCTTGTACTATTATTTATAGCCCATACTTCTCCAAATAGTTGAGTCTCATATATTTGTACTCTCTCGGTACGCATTACTTTATTTGATCATAATCATACTTCTGACATAATCGACTCATAAAAATCTATCATAGTCACCATAATTTAATGATTATACCCGAAATTCATTGCCAACATTGTACCAATAAAATATCCTAATGCCTCCTATCTTCCTTTCACACATTCTAGAGCTAGTTATCTTTCTTTCACACATTCTAGAGCTATCATTAGTATCAAGAATTTATAGAAAATACATTGTTACACATTGTGAGTCTATACATAACAGCTTGAAAAACTGTAACACCCAAAAATTGTAAGCTAAGAACAAAATTCTAAGTGTGAAACTATCATAGTGACAGTCAGGGACCATGGACAAGTTCCATGGACAATAGAACAGATCACGGACCATGGATGACATCTGTGGAAATCAGACAGAGGCCAATCATTTGGCCTCAGAACCACGACCAGGTTCCGCGAATGACGGAACAGCTCACGGGTCATGGTTAGGCCTTGTAGAACTCAGGACTGTAGCCTACTAATTTTCCAAGGAACCATGAGTGGGTTCCACGGTTCATGAAACCATCCACGGACTGTGGAACCCTATTTCGAAATTTTCAGTAGTTTTTCAGTTAAGTTCTTCAGAAGTATTTTAGACTTTTCCTATTTTAACTCCTAAGATAAGTCATTTTAAGCCTAAGTAGAGGAGTTTTATTCACACTTAGTCAAATTTACCTTATTCTCATGATCAAAACTCAACAAGAAAGAAAGGAACTCTTTTCTCAAGCTTCAAAACCCAGGGCTTTCTTCTCCAAAGGTTCAAACTCCATTCTTAGTTCATTCTTCTACTACTTGGTTTGTGGGTATTCATTAAGGGTTTAGTTCGCCCTTATGCTCAAAACTTTAGTCTTTAAATTTGAATGCTATGACTTTTATGAAATTAGGGTTCATACCCTGTTATGTAAAATTTTACAAGATTTTAGTCCTTATGAATTCTATATGATTTATATACTGTTATAGAAGATTGATATCATAGTTTCAATGATTTTCACAAACTTTTACAAGGATTTAAGAAATCAAGAATTTTGCCTGAAATTGTAGTATTTTCATCTAAATTAGCTTCTTCAGAATTTAGCCTAGACTACTAGCATTCAGTTTTAAGCAAGAAATTAGACAGTTTTTCAATCTACACTTTTTCAGAAAAATGTTTTTAGACCAGTTAAGTTCTGACCCAGCTTTCAGAATTTTAGTTCTAAAATGAGCTATCAGTTTGAGAGTAGTACTTAGCACCGAGTTGGACTAAGGCCCTAGTTACACCAAAGGTCCTAGAACTACATGCCAGCGTAGGTCTACTTACCTCCTCAGTTGGGCCTCAGAATTAGTGATCACGCCAGCTATGCCTCTATACCCTAGCAAGGTATATTAAGTCCTTTCGATAGGGCGTATACATTGGACTCCATGTTTAGCTCACGTGGTATATGTCAGTTAACAGACTCTGTCACAGAATTAGAATTAGTAGATATGTACTTGACCCCCAAATCAGCTTTACTATTTTCATTATGACTTTTCAGCATATTCCTGCATTTCAGATTTTATGCATATTATGTTTGGGCCTTTGTACTAAATATTCAGTTTATAGTTTTTAAACAACTCATCAGTATTTTAGCATATTCAGTATCTTTTAGCTTGCATATATTGCATGCTCACTATATTCAAAGTATTGATCACATACTCTTTGTGTTGTATCGTATCATGATACAAGTTTAGGCGCTCAGTCTTAGCATCACAACCAGTATGCTCAAGTGCCACTTCAGCGACTATCAGTGGCGAGTCATCATCATATGAGGATGAACTTTTATGATGTATTTCTTCTAGTTATTTCAATTTTTAGCTTTTGGAGTTAATGGGGGATTGTCCCAGCAACTCATTAGTAATAGATACTTTCAGACATAGAGTGAGACACTTAGCTTGGTCTAGTTAGTTCAATTTTGTGAACTTTATATACATTCAGATATTCTATAGTTATTATTGAAACATGTAGTTTTTATCAGTTTAACTTCCGCTCAGTATTTAATATTCAAAACTATTTTAGTTATGTCATGCCATGGGTTAGCTTGGGCTCACTTGTGACTCTAAGAACCATTTTGTGTCTAGGGAAGAGGCTCGGTGCATGAAAACTTGGTATCATAGCATTAGGTTTAAGGGGTCCTAGGGTGCTTGAAAGCCGCATTAAGTAGAGTCCTTTTTATGGGTGTGAAGCATGTCACACTTATGAGAGGGAGTCTATGAGACATTTTTAGGAAACTCCACTTCTTTCATGTTCTTTATTGCGTGATAGAGTTCAAATCTATTTCTCCCTTCTAATCCGTTCATTATGCATTTTAGATTATGTCTCCTCACAAAAACAATGCTCGCAAGGCTAATCCTCTAGTTTCAGACCACGTGGTCACGAACGCGGAATTTAGAAATGCCATCAAGATGTTGGCAAAAGCTATGACTGCTTAAGCGAATTAGCAGGCACCTTTTCCTGCTAACCTAAATGGTGGGTCAGTTGCTGCCAAAGTTAGTGATTTCATCTGCATGAATCTGTCAGAGTTCTTTGGGTCAAAGGTAGATGAGGATCCATAGAACTTCATCAATGAGGTAAAAAGGTTTCTTGAAGTGATGCAGGTTACAGGGGTTGAGAGTCTTGAGCTAGCATCCTATCAACTCAAGGATTAGTTCACATTTGGTACACTCAGTGAAAAGATAATAGAGGCAGAAACGCAACTCCAATGATTTGGGACTGCTTTGTTGGGGATTTTTTGGATAGGTTCTTCCAAAGAGAGTTAAGCGAGTCAATGGTTGAGGAGTTCATAAATCTAAGGCAGGGATCCATGTCTATGCAAGAGTATGGGTTAAAGTTTACTCAGCTCTCCAGGTATGCTCCAGCAATGGTGGCCAAGCTGAGGTCCCCATGAACAAGTACATTTCTGGTATTCTAGATTTGGTCAAGAAGGAATGCAAGACTGCCATATTGGCCAGAGATATAGACATCTCCAAACTTATGACTTATACTCAGTAGATAGAAGAGGAGAAACTGAAGGAGAGGGAGAGAGAAAAAGAGGGCTAGAATTGGTAATTTTAACTACTCTCAGTAGAGTGGAAATCACTCTCAGTTTTAGTAGAGGTATTTAGCTACAACACCTTCTTCAGCTAGTGCTCCATCTCCTAGGCCTTGTCATGATCAAAAAAATAGAGCATCAGGCTCTAAGGCTCAGGGCAGTGTTTTAGGTAGACATACTTTTCCAGCATGTCCTAAGTGTGGTAAGAACCATCCAGGTGAGTGCCTTAATGGTAGAGAGGGTGTTTTGGGTATGGTCAGATCGGCCATAGGTTGAAGAAGTGCCCCTCTGCCAAGCAGGGTCAGGGAGGTAATCAAGCTCAGTATACTAATTCAGCAGCTCTAATAGGTCGCATAGCTCAGCAGGTTACTACTTTCGGTATAGGCGGCGATTAGCGTCAAAACTACCTCTATGCTATGTCATCTCATCAGGATTAAGAGAGTTCCCCAAATGTAGTCACTGGTATGTTACAAGTCTTCTCTCTTGATGTTTATGCTTTACTAGAACCTGAGCTTCATTATATTTTGTGACCCCTTATATTGCCTGTAAATTTAGAGTCAGTCCTAAAAAACTTCTAGAACCCTTCTTAGTCTCTACCCTAGTCGGTGAATCAGTCTTAGCTAAGAGGGTATACAGAAATTGCCTAGTCTCAGTCCTCCATAGAGTTACGTCAGCTGACTTAGTAGAATTAGACATAATTGATTTTAACATTATTCTTGGCATGGATTGGCTACATGCCTATTATGCCTCAGTCGACTGCAGAACCAGGGCCGTAAAATTTTAGTTTCTAAATGAGTCTGTCTTAGAATAGAGGGGTAGTTCTCCAATGTCAAAGGATGTTTCATATATTACCTTAAAGCTAGAAAGATGTTCGTAAAAGAGTATATCTACCATATAGTTCAGGTCAAGGATTCCGAGTCTTAGACCCCTTCTCTCCAGTCAGTTCCAGTAGTCACTGAGTTCCCAGAATTGTTTTTTGAGGATCTGCCCGGAGTTCCTCCTGAGCAGGAGATTGACTTTGGGATAGACCTTCTCTTAGATATGCAGCCCATATCCATACCTCTTTACAAAATGGCTCATCTGAGCTTAAGGAGTTGAAATATCAGCTAAAAGGGCTCCTAGATAAAGGCTTCATCAGACCCAATATTTCTCTATGGGGTGCTCCAGTTCTATTCGTGCATATGAAAGATGGTACTCTCAGATTGTGCATAGATTACCGTCAATTAAACAAGGTCACAATCAAGAATAAGTATCCTATTCCTAGGATTGATGACTTGTTCGACCAACCTTAGGTGCCAGTTATATCTCCAAGATTGACCTCAGATCCGGTTATCATTAGCTCAGAGTTAGAGAAAATAAAATTCTAAAGAAAACCTTCAGAACTCGATATGGTCACTATGAATTTGTAGTTATGTCTTTTAGACTAAGAAATGCTCCTGCAACTTCTGGACTTAATGAATAGGGTATTCAAACAGTACTCGGATATGTTCATTATTGTCTTTACAGATGACATCCTTGTCTATTCTTGGAGTGAGGAGGAGCATGTAAACCATTTGAGGGTTGTGCTACAAACTCTCAAGGATCGCCAGTTATTCACTAAGTTCAGTAAGTGTGAGTTCTGGTTATAGTCAATTTCTTTTCTTGGTGATGTGGTGTCTAGTGAGGGAATTTGAGTTGATTCACAGAAAATAGAGGCAGTAAAGAACTGGCCTAGACCCACTTACCTATCTGATATTAAGATCTTTTTGGGTTTGGCTGGGTCCTAAAAGAGGTTTGTCGAGGGGTTTTCATCCATAGCTGCCCCATTGACCAGGTTGACTCAGAAAAAGGTGTAAGTTTTTGTGGTCAAATGAGTGTGAAAAGAACTTTCAGGAATTGAAGACTAGGTTGACCACAATCACAATTTTGGCTCTACTAGAGGTTTCAGATGGCTTTATCACTTATTGTGATGAATCCAGAGTAGGCCTGGGTTGTGTTTTGATATAGCATGGCAAGGTCGTCGCTTATGCTTCTAGAGAGTTAAAGTTCATGAGAAGAATTACCTGACTCATGATCTTGAGCTTGCAACAGTCTTTTTTGCCTTAAAGATTTGGAGACACTACTTGTATGGTGTCCATGTGGATGTGTTTACCAACAACAAGAGCCTCCATTATATGTTCACTCAGAAGAAGTTAAATCTTTGTCAGAGAAGGTGGTTGGAACTCCTTAAGTATTATGACATGAGCGTGCTTTACCATCTGGGTAAGGCCAATGTAATGGCTGATAGACTTAGGAAATTGTCCATGGGTAGTGTGTCACACGTTGAGGAAGAAAAGAAAGAGTTGGCTAAGGATGTTCATAGGCTTGCTCAATTAAGGGTTTGCCTTTTAGATTAAGCAGATGGTGGCACTATAGTTCAGAATGGCTTAGAGTCTTCGTGGGTAGTAGAGGTCAAGTAGAAACAAGACTGTGATCCTATCTTGCATAAGTTAAAGGGTGATGTCCAGCAACTGAGAGTAGAGCTTTTCTCCCAAGGGGGAGATGGTGTGTATCATGACCCAGACCATCGTGAGTGGCACTCACCCAACTCCCGGATGAGCGAACCAATAGAGTTCAACCCTTTGCTTAGACTAACATCCTAAACCAAGAAAACAGAAGTAAACTAGCAATTAAATACGTAAAGAACTATAGCATTAATATCATCCTGCGGAAAATACCCCTAGAAACTGAAAGTCGCAGTACCAAACCTTACAACCAATATCTAGAGTACGGGGATGCAACCCCAAAATAAATACAGAAGTAGTTTTAACCCAAAACAAGTGGGCTAAAACTCTAGAGATAAATCCAAGGTAGCTTGATCATGCAGCTCACCCTTGAAGTCAGAAATTGCCGGTGATATAGATGAGTTCGCGTCTCAACCGCTAGAAGATTTCCTGTACTCACCAAAAGAAAAGCAAGTGCAGTATCAGTACACCACCACTGTGTACTGGTAGGATCATCAACCAGTATTCAAATAAATAGTGTATAAATAGTACGACAATATCAAGTAAAAGGTATGAAAGACATGCAATAATATCAACAGACACACCTAGACTACAAGTCTCTACTTAGCTTGTTCCCGCATGAAATCCACCACCTATATTCTAAGACACAACCATATACCAATAACTATACCTTTCCGTCTAGCCCAGACCCACCCTGGGATCCCCTCTAGACAACACAAAATGTCAATTAACAACTCGGCCTAAACCAAGACCAACACAATAGTTATACAGAAATTCCCAGCCGCTCAAGGGCCACCAAACCAATAACACATTTCAATAAGCAGTCAGGTCCACTCACGGAACCAATATAAGTTAATGCAACACAACAATTAAAATCCAATGATGCAACAAAAGTAAACCCATACCAGGCATGGTACCCGAGCCAACCGTTAGTATTCCTGTACCAGGCGTGGTACCCGAGACAACCATTTCTTATACCCAAATCAGGCGTGGTACCCGAGCCAACCGAATGTCAACAACCCACAGTCAAATAGATGATCAAATAACTTGTAAACCAATAAGCAAACACCGTTCAAATCACAGACTATAAAGCAGGGACCTTAGACATTCTACACAACTTCCTTAAGCAATGTAATTCATACAAACACTTATATATGGGTACAAGAATATACAACATTCACAAAAATCATAAGCCATCACCTACCTCAAAATGATCCAAGCTCTATTTAACCCGAGCTTTCCCGTGTTCCGGATTCCTTTCTCGTTCTTGGTCTAAAATAACACACAAGTACATACCATTAACACACAAGGCCTGCACAATACCTGGATTACACCAAATCCCCAAACCCCAGGCCACCCATGATCATCCCACCTTTTTCCCGGGCTTTTCCACCATTAATTCACCTACTTCTATCATTTTTACGGATCAAAATAAAGAATTTAACAACCTATGATCATAATAACATACTTTTAACAATGACCAAGAACTTTCATGCTTGGAATCCTCTTCCTTCCCCGGATTCTACCATTCCTAGGTTATTCCAACCTTTACCCAAGTTCCCTCCTAGAAATTCTACTGCATAGGAAATGTAGTACAAAGATTGGTGAGTAGAAACCTTACCTTAGGGAAGTAATTCGAAGGAAAAAAGAGGAAAATCTCCTGGAATCGCCTAGCCCTTCTCCCAAACCAAAGTTGTGAAACTGAATATTTTTGGGGAATGTTTCTGCATTAAAATCCCATCGGCCCGCTATAGCAGTCCCGCTCTGTTATAACGGTCCCGCTATAGCGGACGGCTTCTGCTATAGCGGTCTTAAGCGGTGTTGGCCGCCTTGACCACCAGTATAGCGGTATTTTCCACCTCTATAGTGGATGCCACTACTGCAGATGGTTGCTCTTGTCTTAGACAGAATGTCCGAAAATTTCCCAATTTTGGCAATTTTACAACACACTTGCTTTCCCCGATGACTCGAAATAACCCATTCACGTCAAATGCAATTCCGAGAGTTATACTTACCCAAATTTGATTTCGAAAAGTCCCCTGGACTCCTTATGTCTTGGCTACGTGGAAGACTAGCTTAACACAAGACACATAAACCAATCCTTACCTGTATTTCCCTAGACTCTACCTCACTCCAAAACTGGCCGAGGCTAGCCTAGCCTAGAATTTCAAACTCCCAAATCTGGAGTTTTCTAACTCTAAAACTTGGCATGATTGGACTACCCATAATGATGGACCCGATCATTACAACAGATACCAATTTACCCATCGTTCATCCCCAAATGATCAAACCCAAAATTACAAAAATAAAAGGAGAAAAGTGTAGTACCTGAATCCTCAAACAGTTGAACGTACTTGTCCCGCATGACCTTTTCGGTTTCCCAAGTGGCTTCCTCAATTAGACGATGCTTCTACTGAACCTTTACCATGTCAATCACCTTTGTCCTCAACCTTCGAACATCCCGAGCAAGAATCAAAACTGGTTCTTCTTCATAACGAAGATTCTTATCGAAAAGTACCTCATCCCACTTGATGATGTAATCCCCATTCCCGTGGTATCTCTTAAGCATGGATACATGGAAAACTGGATGGATGCTCGACAAACTAGGTGGCAGTGCTAACTTGTAAGCCACTGGCCCCATAATTTCAAGAACTTCAAACAGATCGATGAACCGAGGGCTAAGCTTGCCCTTCTTACCAAACCGCATAACCCCTTTCATTGGTGACACCTTCAACAATACCTGATCACCAGCCTGAAAGTCCATGTCCCAGACCTTGCGATATGCATACTCCTCTTGCCTGCTTTAAGAAGCCAGTAACTTGGTCTAAATTCCCCTTACCTTTTCCTGCGCTTCCTTCACTAAGTCTACGCCCAGAGGCTTTACATCGCATTCCTTAAACCACCCAACCGATAATCTACAGTTCCTCCCATACAATGATTCGAATGGTGCCATGTCAATACTGGAGTGGTAGCTATTGTTGTACGAGAATTCTCACAACGGTAGAAATTGGTCCCAATGACCCCCGATGTCTATTACACATGCTCTCAGCATATCCTCCAATACCTGGATCATCCTCTCCGACTGACCATCAGTCTGAGGATGGAAAGTTATGCTAAAAGTGAGTTGTGTACCCAACTCTTCATGTAGCTTACCCCAAAACTTAGAAGTAAATTGCGTACCCCTATCTGAAATGATGGATAGTGGTACCCTATGCAGTTTCATAATCTCCTTCACGTAGATCTTAGCCAATTGCTATGAATTGTAATCTACCCTGACTGAAATGAAATGAGTGGACTTGGTCAGCCTGTCGACAATAACCCAAATTGATTCATACTTCCCCAATGTCTTGGGAAGACCCACCACAAAATCCATGGCTATCCTTTCTCACTTCCACTTTAGAATTGGCATTCTCTGAAGTAGTCCTCCAGGTCTCTGATGTTCGTACTTTACCTGCTGGCAGTTCTGACATTTGGACACAAAATCAACTATGTCCCTTTTAATTTTGGGCCACCAGTAACGCTGCCTCAAGTTCATGTACGTTTTAGTCACACCCGGATGAATTGAGTACCGCGAACCATGAGCTTCTGCCAGGATTTTCTAAATCATATCGTCTACCCGAGGAACACAAATCCTCTCTCTGAAATGCAACACTCCACAAGAGTCTAGGATAACATCTCTGGACTCCCCAGATATTGCTTTACCTCGTAGCTTACTCAATTTTGGATCCTGAAACTGTTTTACCTTTATTTTCTCTATGAAGGTGGCCTTGACCTCAATGCTGGTCAACAACCCACCTTGATCTGAAACACCCAAGTGCATGAACTTGGCCTCCAAAGCCCAAATTTTCTTAGCTAGTGGTCGTTTGGACACCCCTAAACAAGCCAAGCTACCCATTCTAACATTTTTTCAACTTAATGCGTCTACCACCACATTAGCCTTACCCGGATGGTACTGAATAGTCACATCATAGTCCTTCAATAGCTCCATCCACCTTCTCTGTCTCAAATTCAAATCCTTCTGAGTGTATGCAGACTGCAATGAACTGTGAATACCTCATACTTGACACCATAAAGGTAGTGTCTCCAAATTTTCCATGCAAAAAACCACCGCTGCAAACTCTAAATCGTGAGTCGAGTAATTTCTCTCATGCACCTTCAACTACCTGGATGGATAGACTATCACATTCCTATCTTGCATCAACACAACACCCAAACCAGAATGTGAAGCATCATAGTTAACAACAAAGTCTTTACCTTCAACCAGCAAGGAAAGAATAGGGGTTGTGGTCAAAAGTGTCTTGAGCTTTTGGAAGCTCTCCTCGCACTTGTCGGGCCATACGAATGGTACATCCTTTTGTGTCAGCCTTGTCAGGTGTGTAGCAATAGAAGAAAAATTCTTTACAAACCTCCGGTAGTACCTTGCGAGCCCAACAAAACTCCTCACCTCTGTCACAGAGCTAGGCTGAACCCAACTCTTGACTGCCTCAATTTTCTGGGGATCCACCATCACCCCCCTTTCTGACACTACATTCCCCAAGAATGCCATGGAATTCAGCCAAAACTCACACTTAGTGAATTTTGCATAAAGCTTTTGGTGTCTCAAGATATCAAGCACAATACGAAGATGATTAGCATGCTCCTCCCTACTCTTAGAGTAGATCAAAATATCATCGATGAACACGATAACGAAGGAATCCAAGTAGGACTTAAACACCTCATTCATCAAACTCATAAATGCTTTCGGCGCATTGGTCTAACCAAACGACATTACTAGAAACTCATAATGTCCATACCGAGTCCGGAAAGCAGTTTTCGGAATATCCTCAGGCCTAATCTTTAACTGATGGTACCCCGACCTCAAGTCAATTTTTTAAAACACTGATGCACCCTGAAGATAGTCAAACAAACCATCTATACGGGGTAGAGGGTACTTATTCTGGATGGTCACCTTGTTCAACTGCCTATAATCTATGCACATCCACATACTATTATCCTTCTTCTTTACAAATAAAATTGGAGCACCCAAGGGTGAAGCACTGGGATGTATAAATTCCTTATCTAGGAGTTCCTGCAATTGAGTCTTAAGTTCCCTTAACTCTGCCGGAGCCATACGATATGGAGGAATGGAAATGGGATGAGTGCCTGGCTCCAAATCAGTACAAAAATATATATCCCTGTCCGAAGGTATACCAGGCAAGTCTGCTGGAAACACCTCTAAAAATTCAGAAACCACTGGAACTGACTCAATAGGCGGGGACTCCATACTATCATCTCGGAGATGAGCCAAGAAGGCTAGACACCCCCTCCCCACTAGCTTCCTAGCCCGAACAAATGATATTATCCTAACTGGCTTAGGCCTGTACACACCCTCCCACTCTAGTCTATCCTTACCCGAAATCTCTAAAGCCACAGTCTTGGTGTTACAGTTCAACACAGCATGATAAGGAGATAGCCAGGTCATACCCAAGATAATATCAAAATCAGCCATATCCCAAATTACCAAGTCTACCCAAGTATGCAACCCCACAAACACAACAGAACAGTCACGACATACATGAGTTACAATCACAGACTATCCAACCGGGGTAGAAACATGGATAGGGAAATCAAGGATATCACAGATCAAATCCAACCCTAATTAAAAACTCACAGACACATAAGAATATGTAGAACCTGGGTCAAATAATACCGAAGCCATTTTATCGCAAACAAGAATGGTACCTGTGATCACCGTATCTGATGCTTCCGCCTCGGTCCTCCCTGGAAAAGCATAGCAATGAGCCCGATCATCAATCCAGGCAACTTCCTGGGCTGACTGCGCCGCACCCCTTTCTGCATCGTCGTTCCCCCTGTCTCCCCGGCCTCCCTAAAAATTACCTCCGCCACTCTATGGATGACCCCTAGCATTA
This sequence comes from Jaltomata sinuosa, assembly GCA_003996215.1. NCBI lineage: Eukaryota > Viridiplantae > Streptophyta > Magnoliopsida > Solanales > Solanaceae > Jaltomata > Jaltomata sinuosa. The sequence continues at coordinate 137,431 of QJPP01002456.1, read as the reverse complement.
CCGTCTTTGCCTGCCGGAACCACTGCTCTAGTATGCTACTGACACTGATTACCTGCCTGCCTATGTGGACACTCCCTCTTAAAGTGGCCCAGCTTACCACAATGGAAGCAACCACGGTCAAGTGCAGGCTTGCTAGCTGATTTATAAGACGCTCCCTGGCCTCTAAAAGCTGAAGACTGAGCTCCCTGATGATCACCTATAGTAGCTGGTAGAGCTGACTGAATAGGACGGTCCGAGTATGCCTGTTGATTCTGGCCCCTGGAGTATAAACCACCATAGTTTCCCTCATTCTGGGGCCTCTTGGCTAAAACCTTAGCCTGCCCCGTTTGCCTAAATCCCTCTAACTTTTTCACATAATCCACCACATCATTAAAGCCCTTTCCTGAAGAAGTCATATACACTGATAGTACCTGCAGTTCAGTATTCAAACCCTTGACAAACAACCGGACCCGTTCCTCCTCGGATCCCAACATTTGTGTAGCAAAGAGATACAAGGCATGGAACTTGGCCTCATAAGCCGAGACCGACATGCCACCCTGTTCTAAGTTCAAGAACTCATCTTTCTTCCGATCCCTCAAAGTACAAGGTATGTACTTCTCCAAGAACAAGGCATGGAACTGCTACCAAGACAGTGGAGGTAGAACAGAAGACCGACACTCAACATGAGACCGACACCACTGCTTGGCATCACCTTGTACCTGAAAAGTGACAAATTCAACCCCATGCTGACGTACGATACTCAACTTGTGAAACCTCTCATAGCAATCGAGGATGAACTAATAGGCATCCTCCTTGTCTGTACCCTGAAATGTCAGAGGTTTCAGCTTAAGAAACATGGTCAGCATCTCATGCTCATTCCCTATCATCACTGGGCCTAACATTGGCCTGAAGAAATCATTTGTGCCCAAAGTTGCGTCCATCCTAGGCGTTGTAGTAACCGCTGGCTGAGTATCCAAGGCCTGATTTGCATAAGTTGCGGGTATGGATCCAGCACCAACCAACCTACTCAGAATGTTCCAAGCCTACTGAAAGGCTTCCGGTGTCATAGCAAGAAGTTATGCACCCCCAATCGGTGCCGCCTCCACTTGCTCCCCTTTATCCTCCACAATCACTTCCACCTCTTATGCCACATGATCCTGAGGTGGGGGAGGGGTCGCTTCACAAACCTCAGCAGCATCTTGAGCTCTACCCCTGGCGGGTGTGGCTCCATCTCGTCCCCTACCCCTGCCCCTTCCCCTACCTCTGCCACGAACTGTAGGGCCCGCTGCTGGGACCCCTGGCCTTGCTCCATTGTTCCTTGTAGTAACCATTTGCGGACAGAAGAGTGAATGAGCTTAGATACCAATTTGTATCACTAGATACCAATTGGAATCAAGTTATAGCACGAAGGAAAGAAGGAAGAGATAGTTTTTCCTAAAGCCTCATATCCTCTCGAAGAAAAGTAGGGACGTCTCCGTACTATTCCACAAGACTCTACTAGACCTGTTTGGTACGACGATATCAACGAACCTAAAGCTCTGATACCATCTTTGTCACAACCCAGACCATTGTGAGTAGCACCCACCCAACCCCCGAATGAGCAAACCAATAGAGTTCAACCCTTTGCCTAGACTAACAGCCTAAAACCAGCAAACAGAAGTAAAATAGCAATTAAATACGTAAAGAACTATAGCATTAATATCATCCTGCGGAAAATCCCCCTAGAAACTGAAAGTTGCAGTACCAAACATTACTACCAATATCTAAAGTACGGGGATGCAACCCCAAAAATAAATACGAAAGTATTTTTATCCTGAAACAAGTGGGTTGAAACTCTAGAGATAAATCCAAGGTAGCTTGATCAAGCAGCTCACCCTTGAAGTCAGAAATCATCGGTGCTATAGATGAGGTCGCGTCTCAGCCGCTGGAAGATTTCCTATACTCACCAAAAGAAAAGCAAGTGCAGCATCAGTACACCACCACTATGTACTGGTAGGATCATCAGTCAGTTTTCAAATAAACAGTGTGTAAACAGTACGACAATATCAAGTAAACGGTATAGAAGACATGCAACAATATCAACAGACACACCTAGACTACAAGTCTCTACTTAGCTTGTTCCCGCATGAAATCCACCACCTATCTTCTAAGCCACAACCATATACCAATAACTATACCTTTCCGTCTAGCCCAGACCCACCCTGGATCCCCTCTAGACAACACAAAATATCAATTAACAACTCGGCCTAAACCAAGACCAACACAACAGTTATACAGAAATTCCCAGTCGCTCAAGGGCCACCAATCCAATAACACATTTCAATAGCAGCCAGGTCCACTCACGGAACCAATATAAGTTAATGCAACACAATAATAAAAATCCAATGATGCAACAAAAGTAAACTCATACCAGGCATGGTACCCGAGCCAACCGTTAGTATTCCTGTACCAGACGTAGTTCCCGAGACAACCATTTGTTATACCCATACCACGCGTGGTACCCAAGCCAACCGAATGTCCACAACCCACAGTCAAATAGATGATCAAACAACTTGTAAACCAACAAGCAAACACCGTTCAAATCACAGACTATAAAGCAGGGACCTTAGACATTCTACACAACTTCCCTAAGCAATGTAATTCATACAAATACTTAGATATGGGTAAAATAATATACAACATTCACAGAAATCGTAAGCCATCACCTCCTCGAAATGATCCAAGCTCTATTCAACCCGAGCTTTCCCGTGTTCCAGATTTCTTTCTCATTCTTGGTCTAAAATAACACACAAGTATATATCATTAACACACAAGGCCTGCATAATACCCGGATTACACCAAATCCCCAAACCCCAGGCCACCCATGATCATCCCACCTTTTTCCCGAGCTTTTCCATCGTTAATTCACCTACTTCTATCATTTTTACGGATAATAAACGAGAATTTAGCAACCTATGATCATAATTACATACTTTTAACAATGCCCATGAATATTCATGCTTCGAATCCCCTTCCTTCCCCAGATTCTACCATTCCTAGATTATTCCAACCTTTCCCCAAGTTCTCTCCTAGCAATTCTACTGCATAGGAAATGTAGTACAAAGATTGGGGAGTAGAAATCTTCCCTTATGAAAGAAATTTGAAGGAAAAGGAGGAAAATCACTTGGAATCGCCTAGCCCTTCTCGCAAAATGAAGTTGTGAAACTGAATATTTTTGGGGAATATTTCTGCATTAAAATCCCGTCGGCCCGCTATAGCAGTTCCCGCTCCGCTATAGTGGTCTTAAGCGGTGTTGACTGCCTTTACCACCTCTATAGCAGTATTTTCCACCACTATAGCAGAGACCTATACCATGGACAGTTGCACTCGTCATGGATAGAATGTCCAGAAATTTCCCAATTTTGGTCATTTTACAACACACTTTCTTTTCCCGACAACTCGAAACAACCCCTTCACGTCAAACGTGATTTCGGGAGTTTTACTTACCCAAATTCAATTCCAAAAAGTCTCCCGGACTCCTTTATATCTTGGCTACGTAGAAGACTAGCTTAACACAAGACACATAAACCAATCCTTAACCGGATTTCCTTAGACTCCACCTCGCTCCAAAACTGGTTTAGGCTAGCCTAGCCCAGAATTCAAACTCCCGAACCCGGAGTTTTCTAACTCTAAAACTTGGAATGATTGGACTACCCGTAACAACAGACCTGGTTATTACAGTGTTCTTCGATATTAGGTTCGGCTATGTGTTCTATATATATACAATTTGAGATAATGGATTTTAGCAAATGATCACAGCTCCAGATATTCCTTCCTGGTGCAACCAAGATGTACTATAACCTATAGAAAGTCTATTGGTGGAATGGCATGAAGAGGGACATTGCAAATTTTGGGGCTAAGTGTCCAACTACCAGCAGGTAAAGATAGAACATCAGAGACCAGGAGGTATAACTCATGATATTGACATTCCTACTTGGAAGTGGGAAGTAATCAATATGAACTTCATTATAGGTTTACCATGCACCCTCTGACAACATGATTCTATTTGGGTGCTAGTAGACAGGATGACTAAAGCAGCCCACTTTTTGCCTGTCAAGACTATTGATTCAGCAGAGGATTATGCCAGGCTATACATTTATAAGTTAGTCAGATTGTATGGAGTTCCCTTGTCTATATTCTCAAATAAGGGCACTCACTTTAACTCTTAGTTTTGTAAGTCTTTCCAGAAAATTCTTGGTACTCAGGTGAATCTTAGCACAACATTTCATCCACATACAGAAGGACAGATAGAGCGTACCATCCATACCTTAGAGGATATGTTAAGGGCTTGTATATGATCAATTTCAAAGGTAACTGGTATGATCACTTACCTCTTATAGAGTTTGCCTACAATAACAGTTTCTGCTCTAGCATTCAGATGGCTCCATATGAGGCACTTTATGGGTAGAGGTATAGGTCACCTATTGGTTGGTTTAAGGTAGGAAAAGCAACATTGATAGGGCGAGATTCAGTCAATGAGACTATGGAAAAGGTTCATCTTATTAGGGAGAGGCTGAAGACAGCCCAGAGTCATCAGAAGTCCTATGCAGATATGAGAAGAAGAGACTTAGAATTTAGAGATGATGATTGGGTATTTCTTAAAGTTTCACCTATGAAGGGTGTCATGAGATTTGGTAAAAAAGGGAAACTTAGTCCCCAATATGTAGGTCCCTACAGGGTTTTGAGAAGAGTTAGCAAAGTAGCTTATGAGTTAAAGTTGCCAGTAGACTTAGCATCAATGCACCCAGTCTTTCATGTATGCTTGCTGAAGAAGTGCATTGGTGATGCAGCCTTAGTTGTGCCATTAGAGAGTATAGGTGTGAAAGATAGTCTTCCTTAGGAAGAGGTCCTTGTTAAGATATTTGACCATCAGGTTTGGTTTGTTGAGGAACAAGAAAGTCGCTTCGTTGAAAGTTCTTTGGAGGAACCAGTCAGTTAAGGGAGCTACTTGGGAAACAAAAGCAGTTATGATGACTAAGTACCCTTATAGTTTTCCTTCTACTTCATCTCTAGCTTGCGATAACAATTTCCTCATCAGTATTCCGTTTAATTTCATGTTCCATCAGCTGTTCTTGCATTTACAGCATGCATTCATGTCTCCCAAACTCAGTCCAGTTATATTTCAGTTAGAATTCAGCTGGTAGGGATTGGAGCTCTTTCCATCCAAACTCAACTTATTTAGCCTTCATTCGAGGATGAATGATCCCAAAGGGCAGATATTGTAACACCCCTAAAAATTCTAAGCTAAGAACTGGACCAAAATTCTAAGTGTGAAACTGTCATAGTGATAGTCAGGGACCATAGACAGGTTCCACGAATCATGGAATAGACCATGGACTGTGGATGTCATCTGTGGAAATAAAAGAGAGGCCAAGCATTTGGCCTGAGAACCACGTCCAAGTTCCACATATTATGGAATAGTTCACGAGCCATGGTTTGCCATCGTGGAACTCAGGCCTAATGCCTAGAAATTTCCCAGGGAACCACCAGTGGGTTCCATGGCTTGTGGAACCATCCATGGATTGTGGTTCGTAATTGTGGAACCCTGTTTCAAAATTTTTAGCAGTTTTTCAGTTAAGTTCCCTAGGGGTATTTTAGACTTTTCTTATTCTTTTAACTCCTAGGATAAGTCATTTTAGGCATAATTTGAGGATTTTTATTCACACTAAGTCAAATTTCCCTACATTTGCATGATCAGAACTCAGAAAGAAAGGAAGAAACTCTTCTCTCAAGCTTCAAGACCTAGGGATTTCTTCTCCAAATCTTCAAACTCAATTCTTAGTTCAAGATTCTTCTACTACCAGGTATGTGGGTATTCAATAAGGGTTTAGTCTCTCTTATGTCCAAAACTTCAATCTTCAAATTTGAATTCTATGGTTTTTATGAAACTAGGGTTCATACCCTGTTATGTAGATTTTTACAAGATTTTAGTCCTTATAAATTCTATATTATTTATATCCTGTTATAAAGGATCTATATCATAGTTTCAATGATTAGCATGAACTTTTACAAGAATTTAAGAAATCAAGAATTTAGCCTCAAATTGTAGTATTTTCATGTGAATTATTTTTCTTCAGAATTTAGCCTAGGGTGCTAGCATTCAGTTTTAAGTAAGAAACTAGTAAGTTTTTCAGTCTACAACTTTTTCAGAAAAATGATTTCAGACCAGTTAAGTTCTGATCCATCTTTTAGAACTTCAATTTTAAAATGGCTATCAGTATTTAGTTTAGGAGTAGTACTTAGCACCGAGTTGGACTAGGTCCTTGGTTACACCTAAAGTCCCAGAACTACGTGCCAACATAGGTCTATTAGCCCCTCAGTTGGGCCTGAGAATTAGTGATCACGCCATCTATGCCTTTATAGCCTAGCAAGGAATATTGGGTTCTCTCGATGGGGCGTATACATCAGACTCTATGTTTAGCTCATGTGGTTTATGTTGGTTAACATACTCTCCCACAGAATTAGACACAGTAGATATGTACTTGGCCCCCAGATCAACATTACTATTTTCATTATTGACTTTTCAACATATTCCTGAATTTTATATTTTATGCATATTATGTTTAGGCCTTTGTACTACAGATTCAGTTTACAGTTTTTAAACAACTAATCAGTATTTTAGCATATTAGTATTTTTTAGCTTGCATATCTCACATGCTCAAAATATTCAAAGTACTGATCGCATACTCTCTGTGTTGTATCCTATCATGATGCAGGTTCAGGTCCTCATTCTTAGCATCACAATCAGTATGCTCTAGTTCCACTTCAGCGACTATCACTGGTGAGTCCTTATTATCCGTGGATGGACTTTTATGAAGCGTTTCTTCTAGTTATTTTAGTTTTCAGTATTTGGAGTTAGCGAGGGGCTTTTCTCAGTAACTCATTAGTATTAGAGGCTTTTAGATATAGAGTCAGACACTTAACTTGTTTTAGTTGGTTTGATTTTGCAAACTTTATATACCTTCATATATTCTTCCGTTATTATTGAAACTTGCAGTTTTTATCAGTTTAGCTTCCGCTCAGTCTTTATTATTCAGAACTATTTAGTTATGCCATGCAATAGGTTAGCTTTAGGTCACTTGTGACTCTAAGCACTGTGTTGCATCCAGGGTATAGGCTCAAGAGTGACAAATCATGAAAGAGTAGTAAATCGCAAATTGTTCTCTTCGAATATGCACACAAGTGTACTTAGTCGCTAAAGTAATAAGTAATTGCAAGCAATCGAGTTTGTCTATCCCACAGGTACTTGTTTCTTACAATCTCTTACTTAATTTCTAATGAAATTACTAGAACAAGTGTTGTTCAATTTCAAGAGAGTTTTTTGTTTGATTATTAATTCTACTCAAGCAAGAAAGTAAAGTGATTAAACTGCAAGAGTTGTTCATATAGGCATTAAGACCTAGGGTTATGGCATTTTCATAATTTCATTGTATTTTTATATAGTTTATAAGAATTATAAACAAATTTATCATTTTGCTGACTCACAGAGTTGATATTATGGTCATTGTCTCTCTATCGTTTAACCGTCTACCCAATTTTTTCTTCTAACTACATCATTGAGCTGGAATAGTCAAACTAATATGCATGCATTCATATATCTTCTTATATTTGAGCCAAGAAAGGTCATCTAGGAATGTTTCAATCCTAGCGGCTAATCCATCCATCGACACACCCTTCTCCACTTGACCCATGTTTTCTTCCTAGTTTTCATCCCCTGAGTATCACTAGGAATTATCCATTTATCCTATTGGTCACGAAGCAATAGAATAATAAGCATAATATTAAGATAACGAAACTTGGATGGTAAAAATTTGCAAATAACAATCTATAATTCTACTTAAGGAAGAAAGTAAAGTGATTAAACTGCAAGAGTTGTTCATATAGATATTAAGACCTAGGGCTATGGCACTTATGTAATTTCATTGTATTTTTATATGGTTGATAAGCATTATAAATAAATCTATCATTTTGCTGACTCACAGAGTTGATATTATGGTTATAATCTCTCTATTGTTTAACCGTCTATCCAAATTAGCCTTCTAACTACATTATTAAGCGGAAATAATCAAACTAATATGAATGCGCTCATATATCTTCTTATATTTGAGCCAAGAAGGGTCATCTAGGAATGTTTCCATCCTAGAGGCTAATCCGTCCTTCAACACACCCTTCTCCACTTAACCCATATTTTATTCCTAGTTTTAATCCCCCGAGTTTCACTAGGAATTATTCATTTATCGTATTGGTCACAAAGAAATAGAATAATAAGCATAAGATTAAGATAACAAAACTTGGATGGTAAAAATTTGCAAATAACAATCTATATAAATATTCATACTATAGTTAGAACCCAAGATAGAGTGCCTTTATCCACTCATAATCTAATTAAAAAGAAAAAATTCAAGTAAAGAACAAGAAATATGTTTAAGCAAAAAGTTAAGATGTAGCCCTAGAATAGTTAAGAATTTATCTGGCTCTATGCTCTTACAATGTTCATCTCCCCTAAAGATGACTAAGGTTGGGTATTTATAGATTTTAGAAAACCTAAGAAGATTCTCCAAGTCATATTGAGACATGGCAAAATTTGCCCCCATCTATGACCTTTCGTGGAGCGAGGTAGGCTAGCTCGCACTAGCCTTCGCACCACGAGCTCCTGTTGCTTGTGTTTCCCTGCTTCTTGCACGCTATAAAACTTCTGAGGGGGTTGAGATTAGACCACTCCTTTTTTTAAACTTCATCCGACGAGCTTCTGGACTTTGCTTTGAGCTTTTCTTGGTGAGTTTTCTCACTTTTTGGCCCATACTTGTCAAATTCTTGAGTATTTTACTAACTGTCACACCTAGAGACTACTCCCTAGGCATAACACGACACTCAAGACCACAAGTGCTCCAAGTTAACCCTGGTCATATCATATTCAGATATTCATAAGAAACATAGCGGAAGCATAAATAAAAAGTTAGTCAACCCAATCCATAAATGATAAAGTCAAGATGAAACATAATTCGAAAGAGAGACCTTAATACTATCTATGTCTGAAAACCTCTAACTATTATAAAGAGTTGATGGGACAATACCCCAACTAAATCAGAAATCCAAAGAAATAACATGAAAGAGACAGGTCTAACACTATCCCTCGGATAATGAGGACTCGCCAACAAAAGATGGGTCTCTGGTGATGTCTATCCATGAGTCTGAGGGAAACAACCGGTATCTGCATCATCAAAGGATGCAGTGCAAGAATATGCGTCAGTACTATAGGATGTACTGAGTATGTGAGATATGCATAAATGTAGTAAAATGTACTTAAAACATAGTTAAAACTGAATCCATGCATAATACGAGAAATCATAAGATATATCATAATTTAAGCATAAAGTAAGAGATAACATAACATAAGACTTAAAAACATTTATACGGGAGTTTCTCTTAACCGACATAAACCATGATGAGCTACATGAAGTCTAGTGTCATACACCCACAACAAAAAAGGTTGTCCCAACCGACCAAGGTTAGAACCTTATCTATCAGGATCCTATTATAAGCCACAGAGGACAACCTACGGTGGCAACGTAGTTCTGGGACTTAAGGGTACGCTAAACCCTAGTCCAAATTGGTGCTAAATACTACTCCCAAAACATACATATAGCTCAACTTATACTTATGACATATCTAATGCCAATCTATTTGAAAAGAATAAGGACATATCTAATTGTCATGCAATTCACATATCATAAGTCTTAACACTTAGCATAGCCATAATTCCAAAATATATTTTTCTTTCTAAATTCATAACTTGAAAAATTAGGCATACAATTTCATAATACATAAGGTCATGTTATCTAAACATGTCAATTTTCACTTGAAAATATGCAATTCAATGGAATCATGCTAGAAATCATCTTTAATGCATGTGATTTTGAAATCAATTAAGAGACTTCAAATAAATCATAGATAAGTAATGAGAAACCATGAATTGATGCTTTAAAACTGAACCCATAAGTTTTTCCCAAATTGGGTAAGAACCCTAATTTCACAATTTCATAAATCAAAGTAAAACATGGGGTTTTGGGCATAAGGGTGAAAGGAATCCCTCATTGAATACCCACATACCTTATTGAAGCTTGCTTGATCTAAGATAAAAAGAAGTGGAGGATTGAATTTGGAGCTTGAAGTAGTTTCTTTCCTCTTTTGGTAGATGAATGAGGAGTAATGAAAGACTCAGGCTAATAAGAGTAGAAACCCTACTAAAAGTGGCTAAAATGACCTCACTTAAGAGTTAATAGGGTGTGTAATTGTAGAAATACCCCTGGGATTTAATTAGAGAAAAGTTGTTAAAAACCTCAATTTCAGGTTCCACGAGTCCTTTCCATGGACCGTAGAAGTAACCACGGCTCGTGGATTGGAGTCGTGGTTTCTGAGACAAAAGTTAGGCTACGGATAGTTTTTTATGATTAAACAGGATGACTCGTAGAAACTTCTACGATTCGTGGAACCCACTCGTGGTTCCTGGGAACTGGCGACCCTCAGTCTGAGTTCCACGAGTTGGTTTCACGACTCGAGGAACTATCCACGGGCCGTGAACCAGGCTCGTGGTTCTCAGACCTAAGGATGATCTACAGGACTGGTTTCATGGATCACTTCCGTGACTCGTGGTTCTATCCATGGCTCACGGACTTGACTCGTGATCCCTGGAAGTTTCAAAATTTTCAGAATTTCTAAGTTTAAAAGTTGAATTGAATTTCGGGATGTTACAATATCTACCCCTTGGGATCATTCATCCTCGAATGAAGGCTAATCAAGGAAAACTGGAGAGAAAATATCCCAACCAAATAACAAAATATAAAACTCACGGATAAACATGAAAACTGAGCTATTTAACTTAAAACATGATAGAACTAACTTCAGAAAATATGAATGCATGCTAGGATCATGAGAGAAACTGATGGAGTAGAATCGGGGGGCATATTAAGGAGGAAACTATTACCTCAAGTTGAAACTGAATCGCAAGGAAAGAGATGAGGGTACTTGGCTTTCATGGCTGCTTCTGCTTCCCAAGTAGCTCCCTCAACTAGCTGATTTCTCCAAAGGACCTTCACCGAAGTGACTTATTTGTTTCCAAACCTCCAAATATGATGATTAAGAATATACACGGGAACTTTCACATAATTGAAGCTATCCTTTACACTCACATATTCCAAAGGAACAATCAAGGTCGGATCACCAACACACTTCTTCAACAAAGAAACATGGAAAGCAAGATGAACAGTTCTAAATCTGATGGCGAATCCAACTCATAAGCAACACTACCAACTCTCCTCAGAATTTGATAAGGACCTACATAGCAGAGACTAAGCTTCCCTTTCTTACCAAATCTCATCACACCCTTAATGGGTGGCAACTTCAGAAACACCCAATCATCAACCTCAAACTCCAATTCTCTTCTCCTCACATCTGCATATGATTTCTCTTGACTCTGAGTGGTCTTCAACCTCTCCCTAATGGTCTGAACTTTATCCATAGTCTCATGAACTGAATCTGGACCAATCAAAGCTGCTTCATATACCTCAAACCAACCAATCAGAGATCTACACCTCCGCCCATAAAGTGCCTCATAAGGAGACATCTGGATGCTATAATAGAAGTTGTTGTTGTAGGCAAACTCGATAAGAGGAAAGTGATCATCTCAATTACCTTTGAAATCAATCACACAAGCTCTCAACATATCCTCCGAAATTTGAATAGTATGCTCTGCCTGGCCATCTGTCTGTGGGTGAAAAGTTGTGCTAAGCCTTACTTGAGTAACAAAACCTTTCTGAAATGACTTCCAAAATTGGGATGTAAACTGAGTACCCTTATCTGATATGATAGAAAATGGAACACCATTAAATTGGACTATCTCCCGAATGTAGAGTCTGGTATAATTATCTGTTGAATCGTAGTCTTAACAGCCAAGAAGTGGGATGACTTAGTCATCTTGTCAATAATCACCCAAATAGAATAATGTTATCTGCGAGTATGAAGCAAACCAATAATGAAAATCCATATTGATCGCTTCCCATTTCCTAGTAGGAAGATCAATATCCTGAGTCATGCCACCTGGTCGTTGATACTATACCTTTACTTGCTGACAGTTGGGACACTTAGCCATAAAATTTGCTATGTCCCTCTTCATGCCATTCGACCAATAGATTTCTCGTAGGTCATGGTACATCTTGGTGGCACCAGGGTGAATAGAATACCTGGAGCTATGATCCTCTGTCAAAATCTGTTGTCTCAACCCATCTATGTCAGGAACACACAATCAACCCTGATATCGAAGCATATTGTCTCCCCCTTGGGAGAAAACCTCTACCCTTTGCTGATGGACTACACCTTTCAACTGGTGCAAAATGGGATCACCGTCTTGCTTCTCTTTCACTTCAGCTACCAAAGATGATTCGAAACTATTCTGAACAATAACACCACCTTCGGTCGAATCCATAAGGCAAACTCCTAATCGAGCAAGTCGATGAACATCCTTGGCCAATTCCTTCTTCCCGTCCTCAACCAAAGACACACTACCCATAGACAACCTACTAAGTGCATCCGCCACGACATTGGCCTTACCCGGATGGTAAAGCACACTCATATCAAAATCCTTAAGATTCTCAAGCCATCTCCTTTGATGAAGATTCAGCTCCTTTTGAGTGAACACATACTGAAAACTCTTATGATCGGTGAATACATCCACATGAACATCATACAAGTAGTGTTTCCAAATCTTCAAAGCAAAACCAAGGCCGCCAACTCAAGATCATGAGTAGGGTATTTCCTCTCATGAATCTTAAGGTTTCTAGAAGCATAAGCAATCACCTTGCCACGTTGCATCAAAACGCTACCCAAACCAATCCTAGAAGCATCATAATACACCACAAAGTCATCTAGTCTCTTGGGTAGAGCCAACACTGGAGATGTGGTCAACTTAGTCTTCAATTCCTGAAAGTTCTTCTCACATAGATCAGACCACTGAAATTGTACCTTCTTCTGAGTCAACCGAGTCAATGGGGAAGCAATGGAAGAAAACCCTTCCACAAATCTCCTGTAGTAACCAACCAAGCCCAAAAAGATTCTAATATCAGACGAGGAAGTGGGTCTAGGACAGTTCTTTACTGGCTCAATCTTTTGAGCATCAACTCGAATACCATCTCTAGTCACAATATGACCCAGAAAAGCAACAAACTGCATCCAAAACTCACACTTGCTAAACTTAGCAAATAACTATCGATCCTTGAGAGTTTGCAACACCACTCTCAAATGGTCTGCATGCTCCTCCTTACTTTGAGAATAGATAAGAATATCATCAATGAATACAATCACAAACATATCCAAATACTGCTTGAACACAAAGTTCATGAAATCCATAAAGGATGCAGTAGCATTCATTAGTCCAAAAGACATAACCACAAATTTATAATGACCATACTGAGTTCTGAAGGCTGTCTTCAGAATGTCACACTCTCAAACACGGAGATGATGATAACCGGATCTAAGGTCGATCTTGGAGAAGTAATTGGCACCCTGAAGCTGATCAAACAAGTCATCAATCCTAGGAATGGGATACTTATTCTTGATTGTTACCATGTTCAATTGACGGTAGTCAATACACATTCTGAGGAAACCATCTTTATTTTGCACAAATAAAACTAGAGCACCCCATGGAGAGATGTTGGGTCAAATAAAACCCTTATCAAGGAGGTCTTTCAACTGATCTTTCAATTCTTTAAGATCCGCAGGAGCCATTCTATAAGGAGGAATAGAGATAGGATACATATCTGGAAGAAGATCTATTCCAAAGTAGATCTCCCGCTCGGGAGGGACTCCGGGCAAATCATCGGGAAACACCTCAGGAAACTCATTCACAATAGGAACTAATTGGAAAGATGGGGTTTCGGACTCCATGTCCATAACCCAAACTATATAATAGACATAACCCTTAGAAATCATCTTCCTAGCCTTAAGATAAGATATGAAATGACCCTTCGAGGATGGAGGACTACTTTGCAACTCTAAGACAGGTTCATTTGGAAACTTAAAACTGACTACTCGAGTACGACAATCAACTAAGGCATAACATGCAAACAACCAATCCATCGTAAGAATAACATCAAAATCAGTCATCTCCAATTCTACTAGATTCACTGAAGTGAATCAATGAAGGACTGAGATAGGGCAATTTTGGTAGATTCTTTTCGCTAGGACTGACTCACAAATAGGAGTAGAAATACAAAAGGGTTCTAAAAGCTATTCAGGGCAACTTTTAAACTTGCAAGAAATATAAGTGGTCACAAAAAATATGGAGGCACCCGGATCCAATAAAGCATACACATTGAGAGAGAAGACTTTTAACATACTAGTAACAACGTACGGTGAACTCTCCTGGTCTTGGCGAGAGGACATGTCATAAAGGCGGTTCTGGCACTGACCACCAAAACTAAAAGCAGTTCCTTGCTAGGCCGGTCGACCTCCTAAGGCTGTTGGAGCATACTGAGTCCTACTACCTCCCTGTACCTTCTTAGCTGAAGGGCACTCCTTAATCTTGTGTCCAACCTGACCACATCCAAAACATCCACCTGAACCGGCTAACCCTCACCAAGATGAATCTTACCACACTTCTTGCAAGGAGGGTAAGGGGTCCCCTTTGCAACACTCCCCTATGAATAGGAACTAGATCCTCTACCAGTCTGATCATTATGAGGCCTAGGGCCTGGGTAGGAGCACTAGCTAAAGAATGAATGGGCCCTTATGATTTCTTCTGAAACGAAGAGCAATGTTCGCCTCCGGGCTTCTGATGGCCAAAGCCTGAACTCTCTGATCTAACCATCTTATTCTCCCTTGCCTTTTCCCACAACTTGTCTCCCTCAATCTGATAGGCATGAGTCATAAGTTGAGAAATATCCATGTCACCCAAAAGCATCATGGACCTCCACTCCTTCTTTACCAAATCTGATACTCTGTACACGTACTTACTCATCTCATCTCACGGGTCAGCCACTATGAAAGGAGCATACCTAGAAAGCTGGTTGAACTTCAATCCGTACTCCAGAACTGATATGGAACCTTGCCTCAAATTCACGAACTCTTTGACCTTAGCTTGCCTCAACTCCCTCAGAAAGAACCAGTCAAGAAAAGCCCTCTCAAAGCATTCCCAAGTCATAGGGACCATATCCCTATCCCTAGCATCCCTTCATTGAGTGAACCAAATATGAGCCACATCCTTGAGTTGATAGGAAGCTAGCTCAATACCATCAACACCACCCACTTGCATTACACCAAAGATCTTATTTACCTTATCTAAGAAATTTTGTGGATCCTCACCAATATTTGAACCCCAGAACTCAGGTGGGTTCATGCAAATGAAATCTTAGACTCGGGCCGCTACTCCACCTTAAGGATAGGCAGGGATAGGAGCCTGGTGATTGGCCTGACCGATCATAGTCTGAGCTAGCATATGACTGACATTTTTGAACTCCACATTAGTGACCTCGTGGTCGGGAATAAGAGGGTCAACATTTCGAGTGGCTCGGCGAGGCATGGCACGCAAGAAGGCATAATCTGAAACTCATAAAGAATGGATTAGAGGGTAATAGAGTTAAACTCTATCGCACGATATTGATCATGAAAGAAGTGAAGTTTTTCCTAAGAAACCTCGTAGCTTCTTTCTCATAAGTGTGGCGCGCTTCACACATATAAAAGAGACTCTACTTGATGCGGCTTTTGGACAGCCTAAGACTCTTGAACCTGACTCTGATACCAAGTTTGTCATGGCCCGAGCCTACCCCCTAGGCATAACACGGGACTCAAGACCACAAGTTTTCCAAGTTAACCCTTGGTCATAACATATTCAGATATTCATAAAAAACATAGCGGAAGCATAAATAGAAAGTTAGGCAACCCAATCCATAAATGATAAAGTCAAGATGAAACATAATTCGAAAAAGATACCCGAATACTATCTATGTCTGAAATCCTCTAACTATCATAAGGAGTTGATGGGACAATACCCCAACCAACTCAGAAATCCAAAGAAAGAACATGAAAGAGACAGGTCTAACACAAGCCCTCGGATAATGAGGACTCACCAACAGAAGCTAGGTCTCTCACGATGTCTAGCCACGAGTCTGAGGGAAAGAGCATGTATCTGCATTATCAAAAGATGCAATGCGAGAATATGCGTCAGTACTATAGAATGTACTGAGTATGTGAGATATGCATAAATGTAGTAAAATGAACTTAAAATATAGTTAAAACTTAATCCATGTATAATATGAGAAATCATAAGATATATCATAATTTAAGAATAAGGTAAGAGATAACATAACATAAGACTTAAAAACATTCATACGGGAGTTTCTCTAAACCGACATAAACCATGATGAGCTACATAAAGTCCAGTGTCATACACCCACACTAAAAAAGGTTGTCCTAACCGGCCAAGGTTAGAACCTTATCTATCAGGATCCTGTCATAAGCCACAGAGGGCAACCTATGGTGGCAACATAGTTCTGGGACTTAAGGGTATGCTAAACCCTAGTCCAACTCGGTGCTAAATACTACTCCCAAAATATACATATAGCTCAACTTATACCTATGAGATATCTAATGCCAAATCTATTTGAAAAGCATAAGGACATAACTAATGTCATGCAATTCACATATAATAAGTCTTAAAACTTAGCATAGCTATAATTTCAAAACATACTTTTCTTTCTAAATTCATAACTTGAAGAATTAGGCATGCAATTTCGTAATACATAAGGTCATGTTATCTAAACATGTAAATATTCACTTGAAAACATGCAATTCAATGGAATCATGCTAGAAATCATCTTTAATACATGGGCTTTTGAAATCAATTAAGGGACTTCAAATGAATCATAGATAAGTAATGAGAAACCTTGAAATGATACTTTAAAACTGAACCCATAAGTTGTCCCCAAATTTGGTAAGAACCCTAATTTCACAATTTCATAAATCAAAGTAAAACATGGGGTTTGGGGCATAAGAGTTAAAGAAAGACCTCATTGAATACCCACATAATTTATTGAAGCTTGCTTGATCTAAGATGAAAAGAAGTGGAGGCTGGAATCTAAAGCTTGAGACTTGGAGCTTGAAGGAGTTTCTTTCCTCCTTTGGTAGATTAATGAGGAGTAATGAAAGACTTAGGCTAATAAGATTAGAAACCCTACTAAAAGTGGCAAAAACAACCTCACTTAAGAGTTAATATGGTGGGTAATTATAGAAATACCCATGGGATTTAATTAGAGAAAAACTGTTAAAAACCTCGGCTTCAGGTTCCACGAGTCCTTTCCACGGACCGTAGAAGTAACCACGGCTCATGGAATTGAGTCGTGGTTCCTGAGCCAAAAGTTAGGCTGCAGATGAGTTTCTACGATTCAATAGGATGACTGTATAAACTTCTACGATTCGTGGAACCCACTCATGGTTCCTGGGAAACTGGCAACCCTCAGTCTGAGTTCCACGGGTTAGTTCCATGACTCGTGGAACCATCCACGGGCCGTGAACCTGACTAGTGATTCTCAGACCTGAGGATGATCTGCAGGACTATTTTCACGGGTCACTTCCATGACTCATGGTTCTATCCACGGCTTATGGACTTGACTCGTAATCTCTGGAAGTTTCAAATTTTTTAGAATTTCTAAGTTTAAAAGTTGAATCAAATTCTGGGATGTTACACTTACAATACAAAAAAATGCTACATAAACTCTAAATCATGGAAATGGATATAAAATAAGTGTATTAAGCTGGATTATCCTCAAAATAAGGCATAAACATGGATAAATCATGGCTAAAAAGAGTATAAATAAGCCCCCGCATAACCACCGCCCCCCTTATATTTTGTTCGTCCTCGAACAACTAACTAGATACTTCAAGCTTAATACCTACTTCACTACACAAGTTCAATAGGCTACTCTTACCCAGATTACCAAGACATTTAAAAATACAAGCAACTCTCATACAAAGTACGTTAAAATCAAGACAATTCTATCAAGACGACGTGGTCTCTAGAATCGACTCTTTAACATAATATATTGGTCAAATTATATTCATATAATCAAGCAAAGAAATTGAATATATCACCAAATTTAGATCACCTACGTGCCATCACTTCAAGAGATGTCTCTCACATAATTGCAATATATCACAATTTTTAGGGCATATAAATGAAATACTATCTCTCACTCTGACAAAAGAATTCAAATGCATACAAAATATACCATAGCCTTGCCCTTAGAGTAATACTCCATCAACAAAAGCATTAGAAACATAGGATCAAAAGGTTTTTTATTTGATCGTGATGTCGGCTAAGTGACAAATAGAAAATATTTAGTTAAAATAGTTACTACTCTCCCTATGCACTTTTAAGACAATACATTTGAACAATTTAAGCTATTTTTCTCTTGTCTTCTAATTTTAAGTTTTCTTTACACTTCCCTTTTCCTATCCTCTATCTCCCCTCATCTTTAAGCATTCTCTCTATTTTCATACATTGTTAGTAAGGAACAACTTTTTTTATATTAGTATTCACTTTTCAAGCATTTGCTCACCTTACTACCACCATATAAACTTTATTTCTTTTCTTCCCACACCAATTCCTATTGATTCACCATTTTTTTCTTTACTTTAAGTTTTAACTTTTAAAGTGCACTAGAGATTTTTAGTATTAAATTAATGACAAGTTTATCAACAAAGAGGAAAAACTAAATTAAGCGGCTATCCAAGAAAGGCTTAAAAAGCTCAACAGGTCTAACTATGGATAATGGAAGGTAGACAAAAATATAGTCAATAATTGGCTTTCACAACGAAATGCCTTAATCATGTCCTACAAATCCATACTTTATTTTACTCTATACACACACCGGGCAAGTTCTAGATATCTATAAGAACATAAAATATACAAAAATCTCACCATAAAATGGTACATAATAACAAAACTGGCTCATTATCAACTCTTTACCTAATAATACAATTCTCAATGAAAATATTCTTAAGCCCTTTTTATTGGTATAGAGTCAATATTAGAGCCTTACGTGTCTTAAATAGACTATATCTACTTTTTTATGCATGATGTTATTAAGAGAGCTACCTAATATTGTCTTAGTATATCTAGATTAAAGCACCTATCTTGTTTAAGCGTGTTTTGATTACTCCTCCTTTTATCCTAAAACTTAAAAAAACTATAAAAATAAACACTATAAGAAATACTATGATATACGGTTCAAAGGACTCCCTCGAAAAAAAATCAGAAATAAAAATCAAGGGTTGCACTAACAAAAATAACTACTAGCACGACACAATAATAATACTACTTAACTACTTAAATTAATAATTAAAATTACTTAAAGTGATAAAATCCTAAAATTACTATTACAGACCATAATAAATTCAACGTTAACTTCCCAGAAAGCAAGAAATAAATCAAAATAAAATTAAGTGACCAAAATAAAAATCAGAATAATTCGCGAATCATAAATAATATATACAATCAGATCTTTCTATAATGGCCACTGATTATAATGATATTTCACTATAATTGCCTAATTTGCTCCAGAAATCATTTTCATGTTATATTTTACTTCTCTATAACAACATTTAACCTATAGCAGCAATGACATTCATTATAACAGTACACTCTTTGTAAAATAACCCTTCTATAACAGTTAAAACATATATTATATATAAAATAAAATATTAAAATATTTATGGTAGTCATCATTAATGTCATGCAGATAGTAAATTTCAAGTAAGACTATCAAAAACAAAAAAAATGATATGTATATGATGTCCATATTTTTTTTAATTTTGCATATTTTTGTGTATAACAGCTAAATGAGATCTAAATGTCAAAATGTCACTATACATATATAACATCACCTTGTTATAGCAGCCATGAAACCTTCAGATAAACGCTGCCACTATAGATAGGTCTGACTGTAGACCCAAATAAATCAAATGGAGTTTCTTCATCCCTCACTTCATACTAAAGATTGGAACTGTTCTCAGTGCCACAAATATAATCAGAGGTAAGAGAGGTAAAAAAACTCTATGGTCAATCATTATCCTCCAGATCACTGGGTGCAAAGTCAGTGTCCTCTTCATTATTATCACGATCAGAGATCTCCTTATCCTCATCATCTTTGAAGACAAGTGCCTCTGAAATGGGAATGTCATTATCTATAGGCTCCACGAACACTGAACCAATTTCAAATGTGAGTTGTGCATGTGCATTGAGCAAATTCCACTTCTCAAGTTGTGCCATCTCCTCATTTATCATTGCTCTAGCATCAAAACTCAACTGGAGGATTGTCATGCTAATTAACTCCCCATTAGATAGTCATCTCGTGCATGTTTCTCGTTCGCACTCATAGTTAATCCCATAATATCCTTAGGTGCCTTTGCAGTAGTTAATTCAACCAAAATTCCACGCCTCTAAGAGTAGAAGTCTGTCGGCTTCTGCTTAGCATGTTGTTACTGAAGAGAAAAAGTCAAAGTCTCACCAAATGAGAAACTTCGACCACCGTCGATCCTAGCCTATTGCATTATAGATCTCATAAGAGTACCCTCATTCACCCTCTGTCATTTCATAAGATAATAAACCAAACACACAGAATCTCATGATCTTTATGGTATACTCACATGGAAGCAACCTACTAAAAAATTATTTTCAACCATACTCTAGCCTCTCTATGAAGTAGCACATCCCCAAAGTCTTATTATTTCCATTGTGCTTCCTGTGGATCCATCTGGCAGTAGAGCGCACCCCACAAAGTCTGTGATGGATCACCTGATACGGTAGGCGTGCACATAGCTCAGTGAATGCACACTCAATAAAACTAGAATTCTTAGTAACTAGCAAAGCATATCATCTTTAAAAGAAACAAGCATACCTTAAAACTTAACCTCCTCAGGATCCTCTACAAGGCTCCAATTTTCATAAAACTGCCGGATGAGGATAAGGTTGCACTCACCGGAGTGGCAAATATAAACTGTAGACCCAACTCATAGCCTCTATACCAGATGGCTGGAAACTCAGACTGCAGCTTCACTTTATTTACAGGTATCTCAGCTAAATATTTCTCTTTTGTGAACTTATTGAAGCATGATTCACCATGATTCTCAACCAATTTGATATTGTATGGATTTTTTACCACGGAAGGTGGAATTGGTTGCGTAGGTTGCACCAGCCCTTGATTCCTGGATGCCTGACTTGTACGATCCGTCTTCCTCCTTTGGCCCTCAAGGGCCTTTTCTTTCCATTTACTTCTAGTTAGATATACATTATAGCTACAAAAGAAATAGAGTTAGTAAATGTATAATATGGCTAAAAAAATAAAATAAATGTGAAGTTGGTGGATCCCACACTTAATTTGCTAGCACGAGTACTCAGACCTCTCCGAATTACCTTTTATAATTTACGCCAATTTCACTCCACTATATATCCTCTAAAATATTCCTTAATTATACATGGACCACCCCACACTTATACTTTTCTAGTCTTTAAGTTTATTGAATGACTAGCAAATCCTTAGACGAACATAATCTATCTATCATACACCCATGACTATAATTTGGGACGTTTTCATCAATCATTTTGCATACTTTAAAGGTTCTATCCAAAATATTCATGTGAAAATTCTATAAATTTTGCTCAATTTCCATCACTTTATCAAATTTCTACACAACTAATCCTAACAACAATTATATAGGAATCAAGTCTATCATAAAAATCACAATTTAATTCATACAAAAATAATGACAACAGAATCTACCAAAATGAGTAATTTTTCAAGACTTAAACAAATTCCTAAAATGAAAATCAAAATTTAGCCATGAAAATTAAAAATTAATGTGTAGTATTGTCTCAATATCATCACAACAACTATTTAGAGCTATTCAAACAACTAAGCCAACCCACATTATGCTAAAATCAAACAATGTTCGTGGTTTTTCAAACTTTAAGCATTTGGAAAAATTAAAATATTAAAAAGTTAATACCATGGGGAAGTTGGAGAATGGTTTTAGCATGAAATATAGAAGAAATTTATATAAAAAACTGACTAGTTGAAGTTTTGTAGAAGTTGGGGGAAGTATTTTGGAGAGTTTAATGGAGAAAGAGTGTAACGACCCTTTTCGTTGTCATGAGTGAGCTATTCGTGCGAGAAAATAGGTTAAAAACTTTTGGGTTGGGGAGTTAAAAATTTCAAGCTAGGCTAAGCTTGGACAAAATCTAAGCAAGGTGAAGTCTAGGGCAATCCGAGAAAGGATTGGGTAAAACTTCTAAGTTTGAGCTAGATTTTCTATTAGCTAAGACGTTGAGCCCGTAGGACTTTTATGAAATTAATTCGAATGAGTAGAACTCTTGATATCAAACTTGACGTGAAGGGATTGATTTGGAACATCAAGGTCTGAAGGTGTATTGTGAAATGGGCAAAATTGGGAGGATTCTCGAGGTTTTTTCCTATGTCAGCCACTATAGCGGGTGACACGTTGCTACAGCGACAACCGCTATAATAGAGAAATTCCCGCTATAGCAGGAGTCAAAGGCGGTCAACCCTACTATAGCGGGTGACTTTCGCTATGGAAGTGTTGCTATAGCAGGATTGGACTGCTATAGCAGGATAAGTCACAGTAAATACAGAAATTTCCCCAAACACGTTCATTATTTCTCAAGAACATTTTGGGGAAGGGCAGCGGCAATTTGGGAGATTTTCCATCAGTTTTCCACTAAGATTCTTCATAAAGGTAAGGAATTTGTTTCGCTAATCTAGTACTTCAATTTCTATACCTTAGAATCAATAGTTTCGGGCCTTGGGGAGGGTTTGGCTTGACCTAAGATGGAAAAATCTTGTTTAACAAGGAATGTTGGGTGTAGAAACCTTGGTTTTTATTTATAAACTATTTATTCATGATTATATACCATAATTCGCTAGCCTTCACAGAGCCAGAAAATGTATCAGGTAGCTACTTGGCATCGAGGTAGGGTAGGTTTTCTTCTTGAGTAGATTAACCTATTCATTTTGTATTTATTGTATAGACAGAAAAGGAAAATGCATGCTTAGGTCTTTGGGCACGGATTCTGGAGAATTGTTGTGGTTGGAT
The DNA here is from genome assembly GCA_003996215.1 of Jaltomata sinuosa. NCBI lineage: Eukaryota > Viridiplantae > Streptophyta > Magnoliopsida > Solanales > Solanaceae > Jaltomata > Jaltomata sinuosa. The sequence continues at coordinate 114,256 of QJPP01002456.1, read as the reverse complement.
TAGCTGAACTAGGAAATAGTGGAGTTGGGATGATGTTTGTAATATTTCAGGCTGTCTATAATTTGTTATGTGTTGGTTAATGATAGGATTTAGGGACTGGGATGTTGGGAAGGTTCGGGGAACTGGAAATGCTTGGGTAACTAAATAACCAATGAAGAAGGTAGTTTTGGACACAAGTTATTATAAAGAGGTTAGATAAGTAGGAGGGTGGAATGTCCATAGTTAGGGGAGGTTATCCCCATATTGTATTCGGTCTTAGTATAAGTCCTGGAACTTAATGTATTTACTAGTTATTTGTTAACAAGGGGTCAACGGGGGCACAGTCTTTGGACGGGATTCGAGGTTGAGTTTATGTACCCGGAATGGGGGTAGGTGATGGCTACTAATTTCCAATATGCATTATGTGTTCATGTACCATTATTTAGTAACGTATGAATTGCATGCTTAGGGAATGAGTTGTGAATGTCTAATTGTCCGGTTATACGTCTCTGTGAAATGAACTTATTTATTGCTTGTTGGTTTACAAATGGGTTTGTTCATTGTTTGTGGTTGATTGGACTTAGTGTGACATTTGGTTGGCTTGGGTACCACGCTTGGTATGGGAATTAATAATGGTTGGCTCGAGTACCACACTTGGTATGGTAATACTAACAGTTGGCTCGGGTACCACGCATGGTATGAGAATTCATAATGGTTGGCTCGGGTACCATGCCTGGTACGAGTTGTTTTAAATTGCATTATTGTGTTCTTTGATGGTTCCATGAGTGGATCGAGTTATAAATTCTTGACTGTGATTTTTTCATATAGTCCATAAGAGGCCGGATGACTATATCTAATTATGGGGTTGATCTTGGTGTAGGTCGGAATTGCATGTCGAACACTTAGGTGATGTTAGGAGGATACTTGGTGGGTTCGGGCTATGTAAAAAGGGTATATGTTGTTGTCTTGAGTGTGTCAAGGGTTGTCATTGGGTTACTTATAGCCGATGGGCTAGGTGGAAGGTTGTAGGTCGGTAGTAGTATTGCTGGATATTATTATCGGGTTGGGGAATCTTCCTAGAGATCCTTGAGGGGTCCGGACACTTGTGTGTAGCACCCTGAGTGTAATTGGTCTTGTTTGGCAGTTGACTGGGCTATTTGTGGATATTTGGTCATAGGGATTTACTTGGGTAACAGAGTGGTAGTCTGGGTCTAGACTTAGTGGTTGGACTAGGGTTAAGGTGACTTGGGAAGTCTAAGAGTTAAGTTTACTAGGGAAGTCTAAGTGTTAGTATGACTTGGAAATTCTAAGGGTCGGTGTGATTTAGGAAGTCCTAGGGGTCAGGGTTCAGAGTCCCGAGTGAGGGAGTTGGCAGCGGAAGTCATGAGAAGGTTTGGGTTGATAGTGGGTTTGGGAAGGATGGATGTCGGAGGGAGGCCACATTAAAATTAATTACATGCTTTCCCTTGATTGTCTTATATGATGGTACGAGTGGATTCGGGTCGACCGATGATGCCTACCAGTACATGTATTTGTAATGATTCTACTCTTGCTATAACTTTTTGGGTATAGTCTGATTGCAGGGTTGGTGATGTTTTTTAGGTGCATGATGATGGCGATCTTCAGCAGCTTCTACTTCTTGTTCCCATGGTGGAAATTGTGCCATTTCACATTTCCCTTTATTACTCCTGTAGTAGCTCTTGTACCGTCTTAGACTAGATCCTAGGGAGGGTATTTGTATTTTTAAAGAGGTTTTTCTGCATTAAATTATAAATGTTTTTATGTATTAATAGAGTTATTTATGATTTTACTTTGTTTTCTGCGTTACTTGTTGGATCGGGTGGTAAGGGTTCTCCTATCTAGGTGGATTAGAGTAGGTGCCCGCACGACCCGATAGTTGGGTCATGACAGCTAGAGATATTCAAACTCTAGCATCCAAGTTCATGCAGTTGGGTATTTCAAAAAAGGTGGAGTGTTGTCCAATGTTGAGGTTAAACCCATATTTCTGGAGAAAATCAAGGCCAAAAATTTTAAAGATGTGCAATTGAACAATCTCCAGAACAAGGTGGTGTCTGGGGATATCCCGTATGCCACACTTGATGCATGTGGGGTGTTATGGCTTAGAGGGCAGATTTATGTCCCTCGGGTTGATGACTTGGTTTAGAATATGTTGGCAGAAGCTTATGGTTGTGGTACTTAATTAATCCGGGCATAACCAAAATGTATCGGGACCTGAGACAACTTTATTGGTGCCTTGGGATGAATAGGGACATAGCTGAATGTAACACTCCAAAAATCAAACTAGCTTTCTAAATCTAAAACTCTGAAAAATTTCAAGTTTTCAGGGATCACGGGTCCAAACCACTGACCATGGTTTAAACCACGACTCATGGAATGGAGCTGTGGTTTGTCTTCTGCAGTTCAACCTATGGTCTGAGAACCATGAGTTGATACTACGGATCGTGGTTCATTCTACGGACCAAAGTGTGGACTCGTGGAACTTGATTTGAGGGTTGACAATTTCCCCAAGGACTACGACTCAGGTCTACTGACCATAGTCCATTCTATGGGTCATCCTGTTGACTCGTAAAACCTGTTCTGCAGCCTATCTTTTGGCTCAGGAACAACGAGTAGAAACCACGAGTCGTGGTTCAGTCTATGACCTGTGGAACCCATCCGTAGAACCCGAAGCCAAGAAATTTTACAGCTTTTCCTTAATTAAATCCCAGAGGTATTGTCATAATTACCCACCCTTTTAACTCCTAAGTGAGGTCATTTTGGCCATTTTATCATGATTTCTAAACCTATTAGCCTAATTCCCTTCTCATTTCCTCATTCATCTACCAAAATAGGAAAGTAACTCTCTCAAGCTCCAAGTCTCAAGCTCCAAGTTCAAGCATCCTTTTCTTTTCAATTTCAGTTGGGTTAACTTCAATCAAGGTATGTGGGTATTTAATAAGGGATTTCTTTCACCCTTATGCCCAAAACTCATGATTTTTACTTTGATTTATGAGTTGGTGAAATTAGGGTTCTTACCCAAATTGGAAAAAAGTTATGGGTTTTGTTTTAAAGCTTCAATTCATGATATCCCATTCATTACCCATGTTTTACTTATGATTTCTTGAATGATTTAAAAAGCCCATGCATTAAAAATGATTTCTAGCATGATCTCATTGATTTGCATGTCTTCAAGAAAAATTAGCATGTTTAGATAATATGGCCTCTATTATCATGAAATTGCATGCCTAATTCTTCAAGTTATGAATTTAGAAAGACAAGTATGTTTTGAATTATGGCTATGCTAAGTTTTAAGGATTTTGAAGTATAAATTATATGACATCAGATATGTCTTCATGTTTTATGAAAGGTTTGGCATCTAGATATGTCTACCTAAGCTATGCTAACTGCATGGTATTAGATATACCCATATACTTTTTAAACAGATTTGGCATTAGATATGTCATTAGTTAGGATCAGTTTGCATCCAGATATGCATTAGTATTATATGAGCTATAGATATTATTTTGGGAGTAGTATTGAGCACCGAGTTGGAAGGGATGAGAGTTCCCTTATTCCCAAAACTATGTTCCCCCGTAAGTTCTAAGTCCCCTCAGTTGCGCATCAGATTTAGTGATCACGCCACAGTCATGCCTTTATACCCTGGCAAGGTATATTGGGTCCTTTCGATGGGGCATATATATTGGATTCTATGTAGCTCACATGGTCTATGTCGGTTAGAGAACCTCTCGCAGAGACAGTATCAGGTTTTAAAATGCATTGACTCTTTGCCTTCAGACTTCAAGACTATTATGATTGCTATGATATTTTGTATATCTTGCTTTGGAATTGCATTGAGTCTCTTGCATTTCAGTTTTACACTTAGACTTGCGGCTAGACTACGCCAAACATTCAGCTGATTATTGGTGAGTCCTCATTATTCAGGGACTAGAGTTAGAGCGCCCATATTTATGCTTTCATTTCAGATTTCGAGTTAGCTGGGGTCTTATCCCAGCAACTCTTTATGACAGTTATAGGCTTTTGAGACATAGACAGTGTGCGAGTTCCCTTTTGGATTTGTATTCCTATTTGACTTGATTATGTATACTTTTGATTTTGGATCTTCGTAATTGTGCTTCCACTTGTCTATTTGAACTATCTGAGTTATGATATGACCAAGGGTTAGCTTGGGACACTTGTGGTACCAGGTCTCATGTTACATCAACGGGGTAGCCTCGGGGCATGACAAAATTGGTATCAGAGCCAGGTTCAAGAGTCCTAGGATGTCTGAAAGCTGCATCGAGTAGAGTCTTTTTCATGTGTTTGAAACGTGCCACACTTATCATAGGGAAGCTATAAGATGTCTTAGAAAAATTTCACTTCTTTCATAATCATATCGTGCGATGGAGTTTAACTCTAATATCCCTCTAATCCTTTCCTTGTACATTTTAGATTATGCCTCGACGTGCTAAGCCTCACCGAGCTGCTCGAAATGTTGCTTCTCAAGTTCCAGCCCCCGAGGTCACGAATGAGGAGTTCAAGAATGCCATCCACATGCTAGCCCAAACTATGGTCGCTCAGGCCAACCAGCCGGCTTCTATTCTCGACCATCCTCAAGGTGGGGTAGTGGCTCAAGTTCATGATTTTATCCGTATGAACCCACCTGAGTTCTGGGGTTCAAAAGTGAGTAAGGATCCACTAAATTTTATCGATGAAGTGAAGAAAATCTTTGATATAATGCAAGTGGCTGGTGTTGATAGTGTCGAGTTGGCATCCTATAAACTCAAGGATATAGATCATATCTGGTTCACGCAATGGAAAGAAGCTAGGGCTAGGGACGTGGTCCCTATGACTTGGGAGTATTTTGAGAGGGATTTTCTTGACTTGTTCTTCCCGAGGAAGTTAAGGCAAGCGAAGGCCGAGGAGTTTGTGAACTTGATACAGGGATCCATGATTGTGCAGGAGTATGGGTTGAGGTTCACTCAGCTTTCCATGTATGCTCCTGCTATAGTGGCTAACTCACAGGATCAGATGAGCAAGTATATCTATGGAGTCTCGAATTTGGTGAAGGAGTGTAGATCTTCTATGCTATTGAGCGACATGAGTATCTCCAGACTTATGACTAATGCTCACTAGATCGAGGGAGACAAGCTTAGGGAGATGGCTAAGGAGAACAAAAGGGTCAAATCTGAGGGTTTGGGATTTAGCCATCAGAAGTCCAGAGGCGGACATCAATCTTCTTTTCATAAGAGAACATCAGGACCTGTGGATTCTACCGCTAGTACTCCTTCTCAGGCCTCCAGGCCTCATCATGATCAATATGGTAGAGGTGCAGGATCTTATTCTCAGGGGAGTGGTGCAAAGGGGCCTTCCTACCTCATTTGTACCAAGTGTGGAAAGAATCATCTCGAGGAGTGTCTAGCCAGTAGACAGGGTTGTTATGGATGTGGTCAGGTTGGTCACAGGATTCGAGATTTCCCTTCAGCTAATAAGGGACAGGGTGGAAGCAGGACTCAGTCTGCCCCAGCAGCTCCAGGAAGTTGACCAGCCCAGCAGGTCACTACTTCTAGTTCTGATAGTCAGCGCCAGAACCGTATTTATGACATGTCCTCTCGACAGGACTAGGAGAGTTCACCGGACATCGTTACTGGTATGTTGAAAGTCTTCTCTCTAGATGTGTATGCTTTGTTGGACCCCGGTGCCTCCTTATCTTTTGTGACCCCTTATGTAGCATGCAAATTTGGAATTCATCTTGAGTTTCTTCTAGAACCTTTTTGTTTTTCTACTCCTGTTGGTGAGTCATTCCTAGCCAAAAGAATCTATCGAGATTGCGCTATCTCAGTCATTCATAGAGTCACTTCAACGAATCTAGTAGAGTTGAAGATGATTGATTTTGATGTTATACTTGGTATGGATTGGTTGTCTGCTTGTTATACCTCGGTGATTGTCGTACTTGAGTTGTCAGTTTCAAGTTTCCAAATGCACCTATCTTAGAGAGACAAGGTAGTCCTCCATCCTCAAAAGGTCATTTCATATCTTATCTTAAGGCTAGGAAGATGATTTCTAAGGGTTATGTTTATCATAGAGTTTGGGCTATAGACACGAAGTCTGAAACCACATCCCTTCAGTCTATTCCTGTTGTAAATGAGTTCCCAGAAGTGTTTCTCGAAGATTTTCACGGAGTCCCTCCCGAGCGGGAGATCAACTTTGGGAAATATCTCCTTCCAGATACGAATCCTATCTTTATTCCTCCCTAAAAATGGCTCCCGCGGAACTTAAATAGTTAAAGGATCAGTTGAAGGATCTTCTTGATAAAGGTTTCATCAAGCTTAGCATTTCTCCATGGGGTGCCCTAGTTTTGTTTGTGTGGAAGAAGGATGGTTCTCTTAGGATGTGTATTGACTACCGTCAGTTGAAAAAGGTCACAATTAAGAATAAGTTTCCCATTCCTAGGATTGATGACTTGTTCGATCAGCTTCAGGGTGTTAGTTTCTTCTCCAAGAACGACCTTAGATCCGGTTATTATTAGCTTCGTGTTAGAGTGTGAAATTTTAAAGACGACCTTCAGAATTCGGTATGGTCATTATGAATTTGTGGTTATGTCTTTTGGTCTAACGAATGCTCCTGCAGCCTTTATGGATTTGATGAACCGTGTGTTCAAACAATATCTGGATATGTTTGTGATTATTTTCATTGATGATATTCTTATCTACTCTCGAAATGAGGAGGAACATGCAGACCATTTGAGAGTTGTGTTGCAAACTCTCAAGGTTCGACAGTTGTTTGCTAAGTTTAGCAAGTGTGAGTTTTGGATGCAGTCTGTTGCTTTTCTGGGTCATATTGTGACTAAAGATGGCATTTTGAGTTGATTCTCAAAAGATTGAGGCAGTAAAGAACTGGCCTAGACCCACTTCCTCGTCTAATATTAGGAGCTTTTTGGATTTGGCTGGTTAATACAGGAGATTTGTGGAAGGGTTTTCTTCCATTGCTTCCCCTTTGACTCGATTAACTCAGAAGAAGGTTAAATTTTAGTGGTTCGATCTATGTGAGAAGAACTTTCAAGAATTAAAGACTAGGTTGACCACAGCGCCAGTGTTGACCCTACCCGAGGGTTCCGATGACTTTATTGTGTATTGTGATGCTTGTAGAATTGGCTTGGGTTGTGTTTTGATGCAGCGTGGTAAGGTGATTACTTATGCTTCGAGGCAGCTTAAGATTCATGAGAACAACTACCCTACTCATGATCTTGAGTTAGTAGTCGTGGTCTTTGCCTTGAATATTTGGAGACATTACTTGTATGGTGTGCATGTAGATGTATTCACCGATCATAAGAGTCTTCAGTATGTGTTCTCTCAAAAGGAATTGAATTTGCGTCAAAGGAGATGTCTTAACCTTTTTAAGGATTATGATATGAGTGTGTTTTACCATCCGGGTAAGTCCAATGTTGTGGTGGATGCACTTAGTAGATTATCCATGGCCTTGCTCGGTTGGGAGTTCGCCTTATGGACTCGATAGAAAGTGGTGTTATTGTTCAGAATAGTTCTGAATCATCTTTGGTAGCTGAAGTGAAGGCAAAGAAAGACAGTGATCCTATTCTACTTCAGCTAAAGGGTGCAATCCATCAACAAAAAGTTGAGGTTTTCTCCCAAGGGGGAGATGGTGTGCTTCGGTATCAGGGTCAATTGTGTGTGCCATATGTAGATGGGTTGAGACAGTAGATTTTTACGGAGGATCATTTTTCACCCTGGTGCCACAAAAATGTACCGTGATCTACGGGAAGTCTATTGGTGGAATGGCATGAAGAGCGATCAATATGGACTTCATTACAGGTTTGCCTCATACTCGAAGTACGATTTTATTTGGGTAATTGTCGACAGGATGACTAAATCAACCCACTTCTTAGCTGTCAAGACTACTGATTCAGCTGAGGATTATGCCAGACTCTACATCCGTGAGGTAGTTCAATTGCATGGTGTTCCATTATCCATCATTTCAAATAGAGGTACTCAGTTTACATCTCAGTTTTGGAGATCATTTCAGAGAGGTCTTGGTACTCAGGTGAAGCTTAGCACAACTTTTCACGCACAGACGGATCGCCAGGCAGAGCATACTATTCAGACTTTGGAGGATATGTTGAGAGATTGTGTGATTGATTTCAAGGGTAGTTGGGATGATCACTTACCTCTTATTGAGTTTGCCTACAACAATAGCTTTCATTGTAGCATCCAGATGGCCCCTTATGAGGCACTTTATGGGAGAAAGTGTAGGTCTCCTATTGGTTGGTTTGAGGTAGGTGAGCCAGCTTTGATTGGTCCAGATTTGATTCATAAGACTATGGAGAAGTTTCAGCTTATTAGGGAAAGGTTTAAGACCGCTCAGAGTCAACAGAAATCATATACAGATGTGAAGAGAAGGGAGTTGGAATTTGAAGTTAATGATTGGATTTTTCTGAAGGTGTCACCCATGAAGGGTGTGATAATATTTGGCAAGAAAGGGAAGCTTAGTCCCCATTTTGTAGGTCCTTATTGGATTCTGAGGAGAGTTTGTAGAGTTGCTTATGAGTTGGAGTTGCCAACGAATTTAAAAGTGGTTCATCTGATTTTCCATGTTTCCTTGTTGAAGAAGTGTGTGGGTGATCCATCCTTGATTATTCCTTTGGAGGATATGGGTGTAAAGGATAGTCTCACTTATGAGGAGGTTCCTGTAGAGATTCTTGATCGTCAAGTTTGGAGGTTGAGAAACAAAGAAGTAACTTCGGTAAAGGTCCTTTGGAGGAATCAGCTAGTTGAGGGAGCTACTTGGGAAGCAGAATCAGCCATAAAAGCCAAATACCCTCATCTCTTCCCTTCTGACTCTGTTTCAGCTTGAAGTAAAAGTTTCCTCATTAATATTTCTATCCTACTCTATTCCATTAGCTCCCCTCATGATCTTAGTATGCATTAATGTTTTTCGAAGTTGATTCAGTCATGTTTTAGGTTGCAAGATCAGTTTTAATGTTTGTTCTTCAGATTTTATGTGTTGTTGACTGGTTGGGCTGTTTTCTCTTAAGTTTTCCCTTGTTTAGTCTTCATTCGAGGATGAAGGATCCCAAGGGGGAGATATTGTAACATTCCAGAAATCAAACAAGCTTTCTAAGTTTAAAACTCTGGAAAAAAATTCAAGTTTCTAGGGATCACAGGTCTAAACTATGGACCGTGGTTTGAACCACGAGTCTTGGAATGGAGATGTGGTTTATCTTCTGCAGTTTAACCTCTGGTCTGAGAACCACGAGTTGATTCTACATATCATGGTTCATTCTACGGACCGTAGTGTGGACTCGTGGAATTTGATCTGAGGGTTGACAATTTCCCCAGGAACTATGACTCAGGTCTATGAATCGTAGTCCATTCTATAAGTCATCTTGTTGACTCGTAGAACCTGTTCTGCAACCTATATTTTGGCTCAGGAACCACGAGTCGTGGTTCACTCTACGACCCATGGAACCCATCCGTGGAACCTGAAGCCAAAAATTTTACAGTTTTTTCTTAATTAAATTCCAGGGGTATTTTCATAATTACCCACCCTTTTAACTCCTAAGTGAGGTTGTTTTGGCCATTTTTACCATGATTTCTAAACCTATTAGCCTAAGTCCCTTCTAATTTCCTCATTCATCTACCAAAAGAGGAAAGTAACTCTCTCAAGCTCCAAGTCTCAAGCTCCAAGTTCAAGCCTCCTTTTCTTTTCAATTTCAGTTAGATTAACTTCAATCAAGGTATGTGGGTATTTAATAAGGGATTCTTTTCACTCTTACACCCAAAACTCATGATTTTTACTTTGATTTATGAGTTGGTGAAATTAGGGTTCTTACCCAAATTGGGGAAAAGTTATGGGTTTTATTTTAAAGCTTCAATTCATGATTTCCCATTAATTACCCATGTTTTAATTATGATTTGTTGAATGATTTCAAAAGCCCATGCACTAAAAATGATTTCTAGCATGATCTCATTGATTTGCATGTCTTCAAGCAAAATTAGCATGTTTAGATAACATGGCCTCTATTATCATGAAATTGCATGCCTAATTCTTCAAGTTATGAATTTAGAAAGAAAAGTATGTTTTGAATTATGGTTATGCTATGTTTTAAGGATTTTGAAGCCTAAATTATATGACATCAGATATGTCTTTATGTTTTATGAAAGGTTTGGCATCAAGATATGTCTACCTAAGCTATGCAAACTGCATGGTATTAGATATACTCATATGCTTTTTAAATAGATTCGGCATTAGATATGTCATTAGTTATGATCAGTTTGCATCCAGATATGCATTAGTATTATATGAGCTATAACTATTATTTTGGGAGTAGTATTGCGCATCAAGTTGGACGGGGTGAGAGTACCCTTATTCCCAGAACTACGTGCCCCTGTAAGTTCTAAGTCCCCTCAATTGCGCATCAGATTTAGTGATCATGCCACAGTCATGCCTTTATACCCTGGCAAAGAATATTGGGTCCTTTCGATGGGGTATATATATTGGATTCCATGTAGCTCACATGGTCTATGTCGGTTAGAGAACCTCCCGCAGAAACAGTATCAGGTTTTAAAATGCATTGACTCTTTGCCTTCAGACTTCAAGACTATTATGATTGCTATGATATTTTGTATATCTTGCTTTGGAATTGCATTGAGTCTCTTGCATTTCATTTTTACACTTATAGCATGATTTCAGCTTTACAAGTTTATTTAGCATGCTTATCTCAGATTTCTATTTATCTCATATATTCAGTACATCTTATAGTACTAATGTGTTTTGCGTTGTATCCTTTTATGATACAGATTCAGGCCTCTGCCCTTAGACTTGCGGCTAGACTACGCCAAACATTCAGCTGATTATTGGTGAGTCCTCATTATTCAGGGACTAGAGTTAGAGCGCCCATATTTATGCTTTCATTTCAGATTTCGAGTTAGTTGGGGTCTTATCCCAGTAACTCTTTATGACAGTTATAGGCTTTTGAGACATAGACAGTGTGCGAGTTCCCTTTTGGATTTGTATTCCTATTTGACTTGATTATGTATACTTTTGATTTTGGATCTTCGTAATTGTGCTTCCACTTGTCTATTTGAACTATCTGAGTTATGATATGACCAAGGGTTAGCTTGGGACACTTGTGGTACCAGGTCTCATGTTACATCAACGGGGTAGCCTCGGGGTGTGACACTGAATATATGTCCAAGTGTCAAAATTGTCAGCAGCTGAAATGAGCATCAAATGCCAGCAGGATTGCTTTAAAAGATGCCCATTCCTGAGTAGAAGTGGGAAAAGATAGCCATGGACTTCGTGGTGGGTGTTCTTAAGACCTTGGGAAAACATGATTCAATTTGGGTCATCGTGGAAAAGTTGACAAAGTCAGGTCATTTCATATAGGTCAAGATGGATTTTAACTCCCAATAGTTGTCCAAGATTTACGTTAAGGAGATAATGAGGTTGCACGGGTTGCCCCTTTCCATCATTTCAGATAGAGGTACGCAGTTTACTTCAAGTTTTTGGAAAACTACACTAAAAGTTGGGCACCCAGCTTACTTTTAGCATAAATTTTCATCCTTAGATGGATGGTCAGTCGGAGAGGACAATTCAGGTGTTGGAGGACATGCTGAGAGCATGTATGATTGATTTTTGGGTCTATTGGATCTATTTTTATTATTGTGTGAATTCTCATACAACAAAAAATATCATTCCACTATTGACATGGCACTGTTTGAGGCACCTTATAGAAGGGGATTTAGATTTCCCAAAGGGTGGTTTGAGGCAGCTTATATGAAACCCTTGGGCATTGAATTGGTGATGAAAGCTCAGGAGAAAGGGAGAGGTATTTAAACCAAGTTATTGGTAGCCCAAAGCAGGCAAAAGGATTATGTTAATCGCAATCATCAGCTTTGCCTCCGATGATTTGGGCTCAGTTTCATGCCCTATTTCTGGAAAAATATATGCCATATACTCTCAGGGATTGAAAGAAGGATGAGTTTCTGGCCCTTGAACAGGGCAGCATATCTGCTGCAGCATATGAGGCTAAGTTTCATGCCTTGTCTTACTATGCTACCCAACTATTGGGCACTAAGTAGGAGAGGATTTGTCTATATATTGAGGGTCTGAATACTGAGTTACAAGTTCACCTATTCACATGACTTCTGCAGGGGATAGTTTTAATGAGGTGACTGATTATGTAAAAAAACTGGAAGGGGTCAGGCAGGTTGGGCAAGCTTAGATATTAGCTAAGAAGTCCAAAAATATGGGTAACTTCAGTGGTTCTTACTCCAGAGGTCCCAGTCAGCAGATCCATTTGGCTCGTCTTATTCAGTCAGTCTTGCCAACTTCTACAGGTGGTCATCCAAGGGCCATTCAGTATTCTCCGGCTCCTAGAGGTCAGGGAGCTTCATATTCTTCCTCCAGCAGGCCCTCTCTTGATCGAGAATGCTTTTATTATGGTGATGGGGGTTATTTTAAGAGGGAATTCCCTCTCAGATAGGCATGTAATCATGTGCAACAGCCAACTAAGGCTGTAGTTCCAGCAGAAGGAGGTGGCAATGGCAGGGGACGTCTATAGGGTAGGCGAGATAATAACAAACTAGGCCATGGAAATAGAGGTTATGATAATACGGGGAGGGGAGCAATGCAACCAGATAAAGAAGTTGCCCAGATTAATAATAGGGCCCATTGTTATGCCTTCCCAGGAAAGTCTGAGGCCAAGGCATCTAATGTTGTGATAACAGGTACAATTCTAGTCTGTGACCGGATGTATTCCTTTTTATTTGATCCAGGTTCTACATATTTATAAGTATCTGTTAAATTTTTCTTGGGTCTGGACTTGATTTGTGATGTTCTTGATTCTACTATTCATGTTTCTACCCCAGTTAGGGAGTCTGTGGTAGTGACCCATGTGTATCGTACATTCTCTATGGTGTTTGTTGGTTTTCAGACTTGGGTAGATTTCATTACTTTGTATATGCTAGACTTTGATGTGATCTTGGGTATGACTTGGTTTTCTCCTTATCATGTTGTGTTAAACTGTAATTCTAAAATAGTAATTCTAGAGATTCTGAGTAGGAATAGACTAGAATGGGAAGGTAGGTACATGCCTAAGCCAGTGAATATCATATCCTTTGTTTGGGATAGAAAGCTAGTAGAGAACGGGTGTTCAGCCTTCGTGTCTCATCTTCCAGATGTTAGTGCGGAGTCCCCTTCCATTGAGCCAATCCTTGTGGTTTCTGAATTTTAGAAGGTATTTTCTATGGATCTGCTTGGTATGCCTCCGGATAGGGATATTAACTTTTGTATAGATTTGGAGTCGGGCTCTCGCCCAATCTTTATTCCTCCTTATCGTATGCCTTCGACACAGTTGAGGGAACTCAAAACTCGGTTTCAAGAACTTCTATATAAGGGATTCATTCATCCCAGTGATTCACCTTGGGGTGCCCGGTCTTGGTTGTGCAAAAAAGGATGGTAGTATAAGGATGTGTATAGACTACAGGCAATCAAACAAGGTTACCATTCAGAATAAGTATCCATTACCCTATATAGATGACCTTTTTGACTAGTTGCAGGATGCTTTGATGTTTTCAAAAATTGACTTGAGGTCAGGGTACCATCAGTTGAAAATTAGGCCTAAGGATATACCTAAAACGTCTTTCAGTACTCAATATGGGCATTATGAGTTCCTGGTAATATCGTTTGGGTTGATCCATGCACTGGCGACTTTCATGAGTTTGATGAATGGTGTCTTCAAGTCATTTCTGGATTCTTTTGTAATTGTATTTATAGATGATATTTTGATCTACTCCAAGAGTAAGAAAGATCATGTAGAGCATCTTCGCATTGTTCTGGGGATTTTGAGAAGACATAAATTTTATGCCAAGCTTTTGAAGTACGAATTTTGGTTGTCTCTGGTTTCTTTCTTAGGGCATGTGGTCTCATAAAAAAGGGGTGATGGTAGATCCCCAAAATATTGAGGCAATTAAGAGTTGGGTCTGGCCTAGCTCGGAGATTGAGGTTAAGAGTTTTCTGGGTCTTGCTAGCTATTATCGCAGTTTTGTCAAGAACTTTGCTTCCATTGCTACTCACTTGACAAGATTGACTCAGAAGGAGGTACCATTTATTTGGTCTGACAAGTGTAAGGAGAGCTTTCAAAAGCTCAAGACACTCCTGAATACAGCTCATATCCTATCATTGCCGGTTGAAGGTACGGATTTCATTGTGTTTTGTGATGCTTCATATTCGGGTTTGGGTGTTATATTAATGCAGGACAGAAATGTTATAGCTTATACTTTGAGGTAATTGAAACCTCACGAAAAGAACTACCTAACCCATGACTTAGAGTTGGCAGCGGTGGTATTTGCACTTAAAATCTAGTGATATTATCTCTATGGTGTCAAGTGTGAAGTGTTCACAGACCATCATAGCCTGCAACATGTGTTTACGCAGAAGGATTTGAATCTAAAATAAAGGAGGTAGATGGAGTTGTTGAAATATTATGACGTGACCATCCAGTATCATCTGGGTAAGGCCAATGTGGTGGCAGACGCATTGAGCCAGAAAATAGTCAGTATGGTCAGTTTGGCTTGTTTAGGGGTGTCTAAGTGACCTTTGGCTAGATAGATTCAAACTCTAGCATCCAAGTTCATGCAGTTGGGAATTTCAGAAAAGGGTGGAGTGTTGGCCAATGTTGAGGTAAACCCCACATTTCTAGAGGAAATCAAGGCCAAACAGTTTAAGGATGTGCAATTGAACAAGCTCTAGAACAAGGTGGTATTTGGAGAGGCCCCGGATGCCATACTTGATGCGTGTGGGGTGTTATGTTTTAGAGGGAGGATTTGTGTCCCTCAGGTTGATGACTTGGTTCAGAATGTATTGGTAGAAGCTCATGGTTCATGGTACTTAATTCATCCGGGCATAACCAAAATGTACCAGCTGGGATGAAGAGGGACATAGTTGAATATGTGTCCAAGTGTCAAAATTGTCAGCAGGTGAAATAAGAGCATCAAAGACCTGCAGATTGCTTAAAAGGATGCCCATTCCTGAGTGGAAGTGGGAAAAAATAGCCATGAACTTCGTGGTGGGTCTTCCTAATACCTTGGGAAAATATGTTTCAATTTGGGTCATCGTGGATAGGTTGACAAAACCAGCTCATTTCATTCTGGTCAGGGTGGATTACAACTCCCATCAATTGCTCAAGATCTACGTCAAGTAGATAGTGAGGTTACACGGGGTGCCCATTTCCATCATTTTAGATAGAGGTATGCAGTTTACTTCTAAGTTGTAGGGCAAACTACACGAAGAGTTAGGCACCCATCTCACTTTTAGCGTAGGTTTTCTTTAGACGGATGGCCAATCAGAGAGGATGATACAGGTGCTGGAGGAGATGCTGAGAGCATATATGATTGATTTTAGGGGCCATTGGGATCAGTTTTTACTGTTGTGTGAATTCTCATACAATAACAGTTATCCCTCCAGTATTGACATGGCACCGTTTGAGATACTTTATGGAAGGGGATATAGATCGCCCATAGGGTGGTTTGAGACAGGTGATGTAAATCCCTTGGGCGTTGACTTGGTGAAGGAAGCTCAGGAGAAAGTGAGAGGTATTCAACCCAAGTTATTGGCATCCTAGAGCAGGCGAAAGGAGTATGCAGATTGCAAGTTAGGGACATAGCATTTCAGGTTGGTGAACAGGTTCTGTTGAAGGTGTCACTGATGAAAGGAGTAATGAGGTTTGGTCAGAGGGGTAAGCTTATCCCCCAGTGTATCAGTTCATTTGAGGTTCTCAAAAGTGTGGGGTCGGTAGCTTAAAGGTTAGCATTACTGCCCAGTTTGTCCAGAGTCCATCCAGTTTTCCACGTACCCATGCTGAAGAGATACCATAGGGATGGGGAGTACATTATCAAATGGGATTCGGTATTTTTTAGATGAGTTCCTTCAGTACGAAGAAGAGTCGATTATTATTCTTGATCGAGATGTCCGAAAGATGAGAATGAAGAAAATCAGATCGGTGAAGGTTCAATGGAAACATCGTCTAGTTGAGGAAGCCACTTGGGAAACAAAGAAGGACATGTGGGACAAGTACCCTCACTTTGAGGATTCATGTACTACCCTTTTTCTCATTTTAGCTCATTTTTTTCATATTTGATCATTCAGGGACGAATGATGGGTAAATAGGTATCTATTATAAAGACCCTTTCTATCATTATGGGTGAGTTATTCATGCGAGAAAATGGGTTAGAAAACTTCCAGGTTGGGGAGTTGAAAATTTCAGGCTAGGCTAGGCTCGAATAAAATATGAGCGAGGTGAAGTCTAGGGAAATCTAGGAAAGGATTGGGTAAAATGTCTAAGTTTGAGGTAGATTTTCTATTATCTAAGATGTTAAAGAGTCCGTAGGACTTTTTGGAAATGAATTCGGGTGAGTAGAACTCTCGATATCAAACTTGACGTAGAGGGGTTGGTCTGGAACATCAAGTTCTGAAGGTGTATTGTAAAATTCGCAAAACTGGGAGGATTCTTGAGGTTCTATCCCATGTCTGCCTCCATAGAGGGTGACATGCTACTATGGCGATGACTGATATAGCGGGAGTCAAAGATGGTTAACCCCGTTATAGTGAATGGCTTTCGCTACGACAGCACTGCTATAGCGGGATTAGGCTGCTATAGAGGGATAAGTCACTGTAAATGCTGAAATTTCCCCAAGAACATTCATTATTTCTCAAGAACATTTTAAGGAAGGGCATAGGTTATTTGGGCAATTTTCCATCAGTTTCCCTCCAACATTTTTCGTAAGGTAAGTAATTTGTCCCCCTAATCTAGTACTTTAATTTCTATACCTTAGAATTGATAGTTGCAGGCCTTGAGGAGGGTTTGGCTTGACCTAAGAAGGTGTAACAAGGAATGTTAGGTGTAGAAACCTTGGGTTTTGTTTATAAACTGTTTATTCATGATTATATATCTTAATTCGCTAGTGTAGCCATAAAAATTGGTAGTTCTAGGTGAATTATTGGTGGGAATTCCCTGGTTGGGTGGAATGATCATGAGGTTTGCCTGGGGTTTGGTATTATGATGTAATACAGGAATATTTAGGCCATTTGGGTTGATTTTTGTGTTATGTTATTGTTTTAGACGAAGATCAAGCTAAGACTTCAAGATATGGGAAAGCTCTAATCCAGTAGAGCATTCGGGCTTAATTCAAGGCAGGTGATAATTGGATTATTTCCCAAATTACGTTATGTGTGCATGTTAACTATTTCATTAGTATTGCATGTACATTTCATGTGTTAGGGGATAAGGAACTGAATGTGAATGATATTTGGTTGCCAATCTCATGCAATGAACTGTCTTAAATACTTGTTGCTTTTACAAGTGTGAGTTGTTTTTCATTGTGGTTGTGATTGTTGTGATATCTATCACTTTTGGTTGGCTCGGGTACCACACCTGGTATAATTCATTGGTTAGCTTGGGTACCACGCCTGGTATGAGATATCTATCGGTTGGCTCAGGTGCCACGCCTCGTACAGGTTCTATTATGGTTGGCTCAGGTACCACACCTAGTACATGTTTGATTGTGTTTTTGTGTGGTTGTTCCATGAGTGAACCGGGTTATTTCTTGTGATGCAATTATTTACATGTTGGTCCATGAGTGGTCGGGGGTGGTTTTGTTTAATGCTTGGTTGGTTCTTGTGTAAACCGAGATTGCATGTTAAACACTCTAGATGTTGTCTTAGGTATCCTTGGGTGGTCCAAGTTACTTAAAAGGTATGTGTAATTGCATATATTATTGTTATGGTGGTTTTGGACATATCTCATGTGATAGTTAAGTTAGGTTGATAGTTAAGAGTCTGGGTTATATTCACTGACTTGGGTTACACATGTTTTGTCCTGTTTTACTAAGTTATAGTTATGTGTTCATATTTGGTATGTTTGGAGCTGGCCGATAATCCTACAACTACACTGTTGTTTTTGTATACTAATATTTCACTTGCTCTTCTTTTGTTGAGTACAGGTCATATTCCGGTGGCGGCTGAGCAACCTCAATTGTGACACGAGCATTTCCTGAATCTAAGAGTGAGTTGCTTATTTTGGGCTGCCATAGATTCATATACTCTTTCTAGTCTATTGTTTGGACTTAGATTCCTTTTTATTTAGGGTTGCATCCCCATATTCTAGACTATGTTAGATGTTTTGGTACACGACTTTTAGATTCTAGGGGGATTATTTCAGCAAGTTTTATGATAACTATTTTAGTTATGAATATTGGTTTTAATTAATGCAAACTGATTTTTTGTTGCTTAGTTGGTTAAATATTGGCTTGGTTATTTGGTTCTCCCATCGAGGGTTTGGTATGGGTGCCACTCGCAGTGAGTTAGGTCATGACAAAGAGAGATTGGCAAATTGGGTAAGAGAAGGAAGAAGAAGAGCAAAAGGGTTTTGGGGGGACTGTGGAAAGTGGGAAGGTACATGGGACTTATAGGGGACCTTAACCTTTTGGCAACATCTTTGGCAGCTCACACAGCGAGTCCAGGCAGGTGGCCTTGGACATCGCGCGGAAAGGCTTCCCAGATGTGGGAAGTTTAAATTTTTTCTATTTTCATCTCTACACTTTATTGTTGTGAAGTTCTCAACCCCTATACTTGCACATGGTCAAAATAAAAACTATTAGGATAGGTTGTCTCCTACCAAACGCCTTATTTAAGGTCGTGGCATGATACCTTATTAAATTTTTCTCATTTTTTCATATTTTTCTTGTTTTACTCCTACATCTATTACATTTATTAAAATTCACAGAGTGGCTCCCTAGTTGCACTTGATTTAACATCACGGCACAATGCATTTTTACTTTTATCAATCTGGATCCTCAAAGAAGTTAGAATAGTGGGGTTCTTTGCAAAAGTGGCATTCTTTGAATCTTTCCTTACGCCTTCGTACTCCTTCCATTAGTGTTCTAATCATAGAATTCCACTCTTTGGCATGTCTTGTCACGTCGCTTAAAAAATTAATGGCTGCATTAAGAATGAGATCTCTTAAGTCCTCTCTAGCCACAAAACTGTCTATGGACTGATTATGAAGTCTAATGCACGATAGAACCCTTCAACTAATACCACCTCATTAATCACATGGTCAGGAGGGATCAATAGGGTTTTAAGTCTTTCCCACACTTCAGATATAAGCTCAGCTTCTCTTTTCTTAAAATATAAAATATCCCTACCATCTCACATCTTATCTCTTAGTGGGCACTATTTGTAACATAATACATCTATAAGCATATTCCATGTATGGATAGAGTTTGGTAACATACTTTGGTACCACACCTTTACTTCTCCTATGAGGGAATGTACAGACAGTCTCAATTTCAATGTTTCATCAGAAAACTGCACACTCCGATGTTGTCAGCAAACTCCCATGAAATTCCTCAAATGCTGCATTGGATCTATATCCTTTGTGTTTTGAAATAATCCTTTTCCCTAAAGAGATTTCTTTGCTAAAGCTTCTACCAATAAAAGTGTTGATTCAGGATCATCTTCTACAATTTGTACGGATGAGACCTCTTTATATATCATTGAATGCTTTGTTGTCTTCTAAGCATCAAACACTTCGACTTTATCATGTGCTCGCATAGTAAGATATACAGATACCTCATCAATGATAGCTTTTCCTATAGCCAATAATGGATGCTCTAAAACAAATGGAACTTTAAATTAGGGCTCAAAATAGAGGATTACAAAATCCACCGAGAAGATCAACAAAATAATCTACACCAATACATCTTTCATAAAACCCTCAATCTTAGCCAGGTATTTTTTCAACTAGTTTTAGAACAGTTGTAGTGGCTTAAAGACTGCCCAACCCCATATTTCTAAATAAGTACAAAGGCATCAGATCGATGTTAACTCCCAAGTTGCATAGTAACGTAGCTTTTATCTGTTGCACAATGGAAATTTCAAGATGGAAACTTTTTGGGTCTTTTAACTTCATTGGTAAATGATTTTGAATTCGAGATGAGTTTTATTCAGTGAGTGATACAGTAGCATGTTTCATCAATTTCTTTTTATTGGTTACTAAAATCTTTAAGTGCATCGCATATTGGGGAGTGCACTGCAACATATCAACAAGAGGACCATTAAGGTTTACCTGCTTTAGTAGATCAAAGAACATTGTACTAGCCACTTCCTCCCTTGCTCTGATATGCTTTTGTTAGAATAGAATAAGTATTCTTGAAACTACCGGCGTAGAACGTTTTACAACTCTTTCTCTTGGAACCTCAGTTCTTGCCTCTTGACTGCTTTTTCAACCACTATTTATGGCATCTATTCCCCCATCTCCTTTCTGCTTCTAATCATAATCGCATTCACCTGCTTTGGATTGGGATCTATATAACAAGGTAGACCTCTAGGAAGCCTCATACTTTGCGCTTTAACAATCTAACCCATTTATCTTTCTAAGGTTTGGATTGCTAGTTCATGGTTCCTAGTAGTTACTTCCTGCCTTTGTTGTGCATCTGACAATATTTTCAACGGTTCATTTATATCATTAAGGTGTCTATGCACTGGATTATTCTAATTTTGTTGATAGCCCTGTTGCTGACCTTGTTGTCTATATTGATTTTGATTTTGATTGCAATCCTAAGAGAAATTTGTATGGTTCCTCCAATTTGGGTTATAAGTATTCTCAAAAATTCTAATTTTTTGTGCCTCTACCTACATAGGCCACAAAATATATGAACTCTTGATTATCTTTGAGCATATTTGTTGTATGATCACATCCACAGACCTCACAGAACAACTGTGTTTATTGAACTTGCTAAACTTGAGCCTACGACTGCACTTGCCCCATTAGTAGTTTGCTTAGTTGATTAAAGTTGTTATTCATAGTGGCGATACGCATTTGTATACTAGTCATCCCATCAATTTTCAACATTACCATTATATTCTTTATATCATCTTATTGGACTCATCGGTCCACTCTGGATTGGATACTAACCTGTTTAAAAGAAACATTAATTTATCGTAAGTTTTCTCCAATGCTTGTCCACCTGCAACTCAATCAAGAAACAGTTTAGAGTGAATATCTAAACTCTCAATAAAATTATATGCTAAAACTTCCTAGTTCTATCGATGATGAGGAAAACTCAGTAATAACATTTTAAAATATTCCCATGCTTGGGTAATCCTTCTCCTTCTTTTCTCTTAATGCCCAAAATTTCACTTCTTAATTTGGTCATCTTTACAGATGGAAAGAACCTTAAAATGAATTTCTAAGCTAAATCATCCCATGAAGTATAAAATTTGGAGGTTTAGTTTTTACGGCCCACATCTTGGATTCATGTAGTAGTGAGAATATAAATAGAGTAAGTCTCACATAGTCCGATGAGACACCCTATGTAATGTATGTATCTGAAATCTCCAAGAAATTTTGGAGATGAACCTGCAAGTCCTCATGTGGTGAACCTATAACTGCCCACTTAAGTGCAAGAGTTGCACCATATTTTGTTTCAGCTCCCATCTTCTAGTGATTGTTGATATTACATACTGGAGATTTCACTACCAGAGTTGGTAGTGGGTTTTCCACCACTGTTGGTAGGTCCTTTACCATTATCATCAATGATAGTTTGCTCTTTGCTAATAACAACGCTTGATCCCTCAAATTTTGATGGGAGAACCTTTTTCGGTTCCAGATGGAATGGAGTTAGGATCTCTTTGGTTTCAAAAAAGTCTGTTTTGCTATAAGAACTTTAACATATACTTTTCACCTATAATAATGCAGCTAAGATCAAGTCATTAACACCTACAAAGAAAATAATATAAGAAATATTTAGCTTATCAATACTTTCAAGTCCCTGGAAATGTCACCAAAGACTTGCTCGCTTCCGAATATGAATGTAAGTGTACGCGGTCACTAAAGAAAGAAGATATTGGAAGAAATCAAGTTTGTTAATCGCACAAGTACTTGTTGACTAGCTCTTAATTAATTTCTACTAAAATGACTAGAACATGTGTTGTCCAATTCAAAAGAGAGTTTGTTTTTTATTATTAATTCTACTTAAGCAAGAAAATAAAGTGATTAAATTGCATGAGTTGTTCATTGAGATATTAAGATCTAGGGTTATGCCGCATTTGTAATTCCATCGTATCTTTATACAATTGATAAGTGTTATCATGAAATCTACTATTTTACTGACTTACAAAGTTGATATTATGTTCATGATCTCTGGATCCTCTAAACATCTACCCAAATAAGCCTTCTAACTATATCATTCAGCGGAAATAATTGAACAAATATGAATGCACTCATATATCTTCTTGTATTTGATCTAAGAAGGTCCATATAGAAATCTTTCCACCGTAGAGGCTAAACCATCACAAACACATCCTTCTCTCCTTAATCCATATTCCTAGTTTTCATCCTCAAGTTCCACTAGAAATTATTCATTTAACCTATTGATCAGGAAACAATAGAATAGAAAGCATAAGATTAAGAGAATAAAACTTGGATGGTAAAAATATGCAAATAACAATCTATATAAAAAATACGATATTCATACGATGGCCATAACCCTAAATAGAGAGATTTTAGCCACTCATAATCTAACTACAAAGAAAAAATTTAAGAAACAACAAGAAATAATGCTAGTAAAGAGTTAAGAAGTAACCCTACAATACTTGAGACTTTTGTCTTGCTCTGTGCTCTTACAATGTTTGTCCTCCCCTATAAATGACTAAGGTTAGATATTTATAGATTTTAAAAACAACTAATAAGACTCTCTATGTCACACCACGAGCCTACACCCTGGGCGTGGCCGATACTCAGAGCCACAGCTGACCTGAGCAAACCCTTGGTCTGGCTTATTACTGAACTGAACACTTAAAATACTTACGGAAGCTTTAAAATAATAGGCATGCTAGTTTTTTAAAATCAAAAGTGAATATTTGTATGAAAGAAATTTCAAAACATCAATAGTTGAAAGTAAACTAAATATTTGACACTTTACTGACTCATCTATGAAGCCTTTAACATAAGAAAGAGTCTACCGGGAGAAGGCCCCAGACTACCTTGACAATCTACTAAACCAACTAACAACTAATAAGTCAATTGGTTTCCTCTGAAAGAAAGAAGGCCTCACCAAAGCTGAAAGTAAGAGAGACCCTAAAGATGCACCTACTGTAAAGCCTGAGTACCTAAATCTGCATAATTAAATGATACAGCGCCAAATGGCATTAGTATGTGGATATGTACGGTATGTAATAAGTTGAATAGAAAACAAGGCTACCATAGTTGATATTGAATACAAGGCTGATAGGAGTACAATAGGAAGTAATGACCGAAATACAACTAACTGATGTAAGTAAAGCATAAGTATGTAAATGAATAATAAAATGTTTTATAAACTTAAAGTTATGCATCAATAGCAATTGCTGAAAATAACTTTAGTTCTTAGTTAGGGAGTGTCACTTAACCGACAAACACCATGTAAGCTCATAATGCTCCAATGTCTTATCCGTGTTGGTAGAGCTATCTTATACCTTGTCAGGGTATAGGATAAAGCTTAACTAATAGATCCAAACTGAGCCACTTTTGGGCTAAAGAGGAGTCATCTGACTTGCAAAATGATCATATCCTACGCTGGAAATGTAATTTTGTGACTTGAGTTACTTGGACCCTTACCCATATAGGTACTAAATAATCCTCCAAAAACAATATATATGCTCAATAGCTAGTAGGTCCCACTTTAGGGGGGAAACTGAAAGTACTTTACTTTTATAAGTCATTACTCAATGCTTTAACTTCTTAAATTGAACCTTTCTTTCTTTCTAAAATCATACACTTGAGATCTTTAAATGTTTGACTTGAAATCCCTTCATGAAATACTTCTTTAAAGCTTTTTAAACCACTTTCTCATGAGAATAATGCATAATGACAACTTTGTAGGCAACACATTCAAAATCAATAACAAATCAAGGGGTTCATGGGATAGGAACAAACATGAAACAAAAAAAAGAAGCATAACGATATACTTTTCAACACTTTTTTGTAATAGAAATCAGCAACAATCATTCAAGATATAAGGAATTCATAATAGGAGGTTTTAGGTAAAACCCCTAGATGTAATTTTTCTAAAACCTAAACTTATAGATGGTGGCGCATAAGAAAGAATGGGATTCCCTTACTATAGTAGCCTTACATACCTCAAGTGCTTCAAACTTTGAAGGAGAATCTATAAATTATGATCTTGGGACCTAGAGAATGACTTTTCCGAAGAACCCTAGGATTTTGTATCAAAAAACTTGTTAGAATCCTTAGTCTAGGGCAAGGAATCATTAAACCCACATGGAGAATGGTAGAGATGAGTTACCCATCCTTGAGAGGATGAAAGGAGTCACCTACGGTTTAGATAACTGATTTAGACATGAAAAATAATGAGAAAATGACTAAGAAATCCTTTTATAGGCGTCTAAACTAACAAAAGTACGGTTAGATCTACGAATATGGACCAGGTCTATGGACTATAGTCTAAGCCATAGAATCCCTCTGAGATTTTTAGGTCATAGATCTACATTTTTATGATGCGAATTATAGACCATACTCTGGGTTTACGAATTTTAGATCGAGTCATAGTCTCCCTCTAAGATTTTTGATATATCTCTGAATCAAGTCTACAAGTGGCCTTTACGGACAGTAGATAGGGATTACAAACCGTACTGGCACCTATTTTTTCACTTTGAGATTTGACATCTCTTTGATCCTTTTTGATGACTTGGTCTATGGATCATTGTTTAATACTACGAATTGTACTACTTATCGTAAAGACCTTGGAGTTAAGGTCTATCAGGATAGATTCTACGGTTCACTTTATGGACTATGCTTAGAAGTACGATTTGTGAAAGTGGTCGTAGTCCTCTATAAACATTTCTGCAACCATCAAGTGCTTTCAAAATACTAGTTTAGGAACAGGGGTGTTATACTACAAGTCAAATTAGGACAGGGGTAGAATTCGTCCCCGTCTGTGATCCTTCATGGCGCGAGGTAGGCAATATCACTTTAGCCTTTGTGTTACGAGCTCCAGTTTCTTATGTTGCTCTGCTTCTTGCAGGGTATAAAACTTTAAAGGGGGTGAAATTAGACCTCCCTCCCCCCCGGTTCACTTTGAACTTCTCACGGTGAGCTTCTGGACTTTGCTTTGAGTTTTTTTTAGTGATTTTCTCACTTTTTGGCCCATACTCGGTCAAATTCTTGGGTATTTCACCTATAATGCACACAACACACTACATAAGCTCCAAATCATGGAAATAGGTGAAAAACAAGAGTATTAAGCTAGATTGTCCTCACAATAAGGCATAAACATAGGCAAATCATGTCTAAAAAGAGTGTAAATGCGCCTCACATCACAAATCTTAGGTGTATGGAAGTCTTTCTTTCCACGCTCGAACCTTCAGACCGAATAATTGTATCACAAGTAAAATCCATCACAAAGTCTTCTCACCAAAATTACCTAGTAGCCCTAGTTACTCCATGAAACTGATTCTTATTACTAATATAATACCTCTAACTACCAATCAACTTGTTCAAATTTGTAGATCAATTCTTAATCACTACACACACATTCCTACTACATTCTTAGATAATTTCACACAAGTATACCTGTTGAAAAGTACCTTTTATCCACAAGCTCATTACCTGTAATGACCGGGTCCGTCATTATGGATAGTCCAATCGTGCTAAGTTTTAGAGTTAGAAAACTCTGGGTTTGGGGGTTTGAAATGGGTTAGGCTAGTCTCGGCCGGTTTTAGAGCGAGGTAGAGTCTAGGGAAATCCGGGTAGGAATTGGGTTAGGTGTCTTGTTTTGAGCTAGTTTTCCACGTAGCCAAGACATAAAGGAGTCCGGGGGACTTTTCAAAATTAAAATTGGGTAAGTAGAACTCCCGAAAATGTGTTTGACGTGGAGGGGTTGTTTTGGGTCATTGGGGGAAGCAAGTGTATTGTAAAAGGACCAAATTTTGGAGATTTCTGGACATTCTGTCCGTGACGAGCGCAACGACTCCGCCATAGCGACCTCTGCTATAGCTGTGGAAAATACCGCTATAGTGGTGGTCAAGGCGGTCAATGCCACTTAAGACCACTATAGCGGAATTCGTCTGCTATAACGGGACCGCTATAGCAGAGTGGGGACCGCTATAGCAGGCCGACGGGTTTTTAAGGCAGAAACTTCCCCAAAATAATTCAGTTTTCTACAATTCATTTGGGAGAAGAGCTAGGGCAATTTCAGGCGTTTTTCCTCTTTTCTTCATCGTTTTTCTTCCCTAAGGTAAAGTTTCTACTCCCCAAACTTCGCACTACTTTTTCTATGTGGTAGAATTGCTAGGAAGGAACTTGGGGGAAGGTTGCAATAACCTAGGAATGGTGGAATCCGGGAAAGAAAGGGGATTCTAAACATGAAAGCTCTTGGGGATTGTTAAAAGTGAAATATAATGATCATATGTTGTTAAATTCCTCATTTTTATCTATGAAAATGATAGAACTAGGGAAATTAACGGTGGGAAAGCCCGGGAAAAGGGTGGAATGATCATGTATGGCCTGGAGTTTTGGGATTTGGTGTAATACGGGTAATGTGCAGGCCTTGTTTGTTAATTTTATGTACTTGTATGTTATTCTAGACAAAGAACGAGAAAGAAATCTGGAACACGGGAAAGCTCGGGTTGAATAAAGCTGGGATCATTTCGAGGTAGGTGATGGCTTACGAATTCCTGTGAATGTTGTATATTTTGTACTCTTATCTAAGTGTTTGAATGAATTGCATGACTTAGAGGAATTATGTAGAATGTCTAAGGGTCCTTTTTACAGTCTGTGAATTGAACAGTGTGTTGCTTGTTGGTTTACAAGTTATTTGTTCATTATTTTGACTGTGAATTATTGACATTCGGTTGGCTCAGGTACCACGCCTGGTACAGGTATACTAACGGTTAACTCGGGTACCATGCCTGGTATGGGTATAACAAATGGTTGGCACGGGTACCACGCCTGGTACGAAATACTAATGGTTGGCTTGGGTACCATACCTGGTACGAGTTTATTTTACTGCATCATGGCATTGATATTATTGCATTGCATTGACTGTTATTGGTTCCATGAATGGACCGGGCTATTCTTATTGAATTGTGATATTCACTGGTGGTCCTTAAGTGACCGAGAATCCTGTTATATTTTTTTAGTTGGTCTTGGATTAGGCCGGGTTGTCTGTTTAACACTTAGGTGTTGTTAGAAGGGATCCCAGGATGGGTCCGGGCTAGGAAATAAGGATGAGTTATCGAATTCTGTGATTGTGGCTTAGAGTTATAAGAAGTGGACTTCATGTGAAACGAGCTAGGTAGAGACTTGTAGTCTAGGGGAGCCTATTGACTTGTTGCATATTTTCTGTACTTGTACTTGATTTGTTGTACTAAATTATACACTATTTATTTGGAACTGGCTGATGATCCTACCAGTACACAGTGGTGGTATACTGATATAGCACTTGCTTTTTTTTTCTTGTGAGTTCAGGCAATCTTCCAGCAGCTGAGACGCGACCTCATCTATAGTACCAGCGTTCCAGACTTCAAGGGTGAGCCGCTTGATCGAGCTGCCTTGAATCTATCATTAGTGTTGTAGTCCATTTGTTTCAGGCTTAGACTATTTCCTTATATTTTTGGGGTTGCATCCCCGTACTCTAGACATTAGTAGAAGTATTTGGTACAGCGACTTTCAGATTCTAGGGGGTAATTTTCGCAGGTTTATATTAATGAAGTTGATTTATTGTTATTGAACTGCTAGTTTATTTTATGCACTAGTTTTTAGCTGTTAGAACGATGAAGTTCGGGGAAGTGATGGTTCGCTCACCCAGGGGTTGGGTGAGTGCCACTCACGGCGGTCTGGGTCGTGACAAAGATGGTATCAGAGCCCTAGGCTCGTTGATCTCGTCGTACCAAACAGATCTAGTAGAGTCTTGCGGAATGGTGCAAAGACGTCCGTACTTTTCTTTGAGAGGCTATAGGGCTTTAGGAAAACTATCTCTTCCTTCTTTACTTCGTGCTATAACTTGATTCCAATTGGTATCCGGTGATACAAATTGGTATCTAAGATCATTCACTCTTCTGTCCACAGATGGTTAACACAAGGAATAACGGAGCTAGAGCAGCGGTCTCAGCTGCAGGCCCGGCTATCTGTGGTAGAGGCAGGGGAAGGGGCAGAGGACGAGGTAGAGCCGCACCCGCCAGGAGTGGAGCTCAAGAGGCTGCAGGAGAGAGTGAAATAACCCCTCCCCCACCTCAGGAACACGTTGCTGAAGATGTAGAAATTGTGGCTGAAGATTGTGAGGCACAGGAGGAGGTAGCACCGTTTGGGGGTTCAAGTCTACCTACTATGACACCAGAAGCCTTTCAGCAGGCTTGGAATATTTTGAGTGGGTTGGTTGGTACTGGAGCCATACCCGCGGCTTTTGCAAACCAGGCCTTGGGCCCTCAATCAGTAGGTACTACAGCGCCTAGGATAGATGCAGCTTCAGGCACAAATGACTTCTTCAGGCAAATGCTAGGCCCAGTGATGACAGGGAATGAGCATGAGATGCTGACCAAGTTTCTCAAGCTGAAACCTCCTACTTTTCAGGGTACCGACAAGGAGGATGCCTATGAGTTCATCTTGGATTGCTATGAGAGGTTGCACAAGTTAGGTATTGTACGTCAACATGGGGTTGAGTTTGTCACATTTCAGAGGCAACGTGATGCCAAGCAGTGGTGGAGGTCTCATGTGGAGTGTCGGTCTTCTGTTCTACCCTCACTGACTTGGGAACAGTTCCACGCTTTGTTTTTAAAGAAGTACGTACCCCATACTTTGAGGGACCAGAAGAAAGATGAGTTCTTGAACTTGGAGCAGGGTAGCATATCAGTCTCTGCTTACGAGGCTAAATGCCATGCCTTGTCTCGTTTTTCCACATAGTTGTTGGGTTCCAAGGAGGAACAGGTCAGGTTGTTTGTGAAAGATTTGAATACTGAGCTAAAGGTACTGTCAGTGCATATGACTTCTTCAAGAAAGGGCTTTAATTGTATGGTGGGTTATGTGAAGCAACTTGAGGGAGTCAGGCAGACATGGCAGGCTAAGTCATTAGCCAAGAAGTCTCGGAATGAGGGAATTATGGTGGCTCACATTCCAGGGGTCATCATCAGTAAGTATACCCAGCCCGTCCTATTCAGTCAGCTCTGCCAGCTGCTACAGGTGGTCATCAGGGAGCTCATAATCAGTCTTCATCTCCTAGAGGCCAGGGAGTGTCTTATACGTCAGCTAACAGGCCTACACTTGACCGTGGATGCTTTCATTGTGGTGATCTGGGCCACTTTAAGAGGGAGTGCCCACTCAGGTAGACAGGTAATCAAGGTCAGATAAGTAAGCAGGGTCAGCAGCAACCTAGAGCGGTGGTCCCGGCAGGTAGAGGTGGTAATGCTAGAGGTCATCCATAAAGTATGCGAGGAAATTTTTTGGAAGGCCGGGGTGATAGAGAGAATGGCGGCGCGGGCAAGGGTGCAACGCAGCCAGTATGGGAAGTTGCTCGGATTGATGATCGGGCTTATTGCTATGATTTTCCAGGGAGGACTGAGGCGGAAGCCTCAGATGTGGTGATCACAGGTACCATTCTTGTCTGCGATAAAATGGCTTCAGTATTATTTGACCTAGGTTCTACATATTCTTATGTATCTGTGAGTTTTGCATTGGGTCTGGAATTGACTTGTGATATTCTTGATTCCCCTATTCATGTTTCTACCCTGGTTGGAAAGTCTATGATTGTGACTCATGTTTATCGTGATTGTTCTGTTGTGTTTGTGGGGTTGAATACTAGGGTAGACTTAGTAATTTTGGATATGACTGATTTTGATATTATCTTGGGCATGACATGGTTGTCCCCTTATCATGCTGTGTTGAACTGTAACACCAAGACTGTGGCTCTAGAGATTTCGGGTAAGGATAGACTAGAGTGGGAAGGTGTGTACAGGCCTAAGCCAGTTAAGATAATATCGTTTGTTCGGGCTAGGAAGATAGTGGGGAGGGGGTGTCTAGCCTTCTTGGCTCATCTCCGAGATGATAGTGTGGAGTCCCCGTCTATTGAGTCAGTTCCCATGGTTTCTGAGTTTCTAGAGGTGTTTCCAGCGGATTTGCCCGCATGCCTCCAGACAGGGATATAGATTTCTGTATTGATTTGGAGCCAGGCACTCATCCCATTTCCATTCCTCCATATCGTATGGCTCTAGCAGAGTTGAGGGAACTTAAAACTCAGCTACAGGAACTCCTAGATAAGGGATTTATCCATCCCAGTGCTTTGCCTTGGGGTGCTCCGATTTTATTTGTAAAGAAGAAGGATGGTAGTATGCGGATGTGCATAGATTATAGGCAGTTGAACAAGGTGACCATCCAGAATAAGTACCCTCCACCTCGTAGAGATGATTTGTTTGACCAGTTTCAGGGTGCATCGGTGTTTTCAAAAATTGACTTAAGGTCGGGGTACCATCAATTAAAGATTAGTCCTGAGGACATTCCTAAGACTGCCTTTCGAACTCGGTATGGGCATTATGAATTCCTATAATATCGTTTGATTTGACCAATGCACCGGCAGCATTCATAAGTTTGATGAATGGGGTATTTAAGTCATATTTGGATTCCTTCGTGATTGTGTTTATTGATGATATTTTGATCTACTCCAAGAGTAGGGAGGAGCATACTAATCATCTTTGTATTGTGTTGGACATCTTGAAATGCCAGAAACTCTATGCGAAGTTCTCAAAGTGTGAATTTTGGTTGGCTTCAGTTGCGTTCTTGGGGCATGTAGTGTCAGAAAAGGGGGTGATGGTAGATCCCCAGAAAATTGAAGCAGTCAAGAGTTGGGTCCGGCCTAGCTCTGTGACTGAGGTGAGGAGTTTTTTTGGACTCGCAGGGTACTACCGGAGATTTGTTAAGGATTTTGTGTCTATTGCTACTCACCTAACCAGGCTGACACAGAAAGATGTACCATTCATGTGGTCCGACAAGTGCGAGAAGAACTTCCAAAAGCTCAAGACACTTTTGACCACAGCTCCTATTTTGTCCTTGTCGATTGAAGGTAAAGACTTTATTGTTTACTGTAATGCTTCACATTCTAGTTTGGGTGATGTGTTGATGCAGGATAGGAATGTGATAGCCTATGCATCCAGACAGTTGAAGGTGCATGAGAGGAACTACCCGACTCACGACCTAGAGATGACAGCGGTGGTTTTTGCACTAAAGATTTGGAGACACTACCTTTATGGTGTCAAGTGTGAGGTGTTCACAGATCATCACAGTCTACAGCATGTATTCACGCAAAAGGATTTGAATTTGAGGCAGAGAAGGTAGATGGAACTACTGAAGGACTATGATGTGACCATTCAGTACCATCTGGGTAAGGCTAATGTGGTGGCAGACGCATTGAGCCGAAAAACAATTAGCATGGGTAGTTTGGCTTCTTTGGGGGTGTCCAAACGACCACTAGCAAGGGAAATACGGGCTTTAGAGGCCAAGTTCATCCACTTGGGTATTTCAGATCAAGGTGGGTTGTTGGCCAGCGTTGAGGTCCAAGTCACCTTCATAGAGGAAATAAAGGACAAATAGTTTCAGGATCCGAAGCTGAGTAAGCTTCGAGGTAAGGTAATATCCGGGGAATCCAGGGATGTCACGTTAGAATCTGCTGGATTACTAAATTTCATAGGGAGGATTTGTGTTCCTCGAGTTGATGACATAATTCAGAAAATCTTGGCGGAAGCCCATGATTCGCGGTACTCAATTCATCCGGGTGTGACCAAAATGCACATAAACTTAAGGCAGCGTTACTGGTGGCCCGGAATGAAAAGGGACATAGTGGACTTTGTGTCCAAGTGTCAGAATTGCCAGCAGGTAAAGTATAAGCACTAGAGGCCTGCAGGACTATTTTAAAGGATGCCCATCCCAGAGTGGAAGTGGGAAAGGATAGCCATGGACTTCATGGTGGGTCTTCCCAAGACATTGGGGAAGTATGACTCAATTTGGGTCATTGTTGATAGGCTGACCAATTCCGCTCATTTTATTCCGGTCAGGGTAGATTAAAATTTACAATAAATGTCCAAGATCTACGTGAAGGAGATTGTGAGATTGCATGGGGTACCACTGTCCATCATTTCAGACAGGGGTACACAGTTCACCTCTAAATTTGGGGCAAGCTACATGAAGAGTTGGGTACACAACTCCCTTTTAGCACAGCCTTCCATCCTCAGACTGATGGCCAGTCGGAGAGGACGATCCAGGTATTGGAGGACATGCTGAGAGCATGTGTGATGGACTTCGGGGGTCATTGGGACCAGTTTCTACCATTGTGAAAGTTCTCGTACAGTAATAGCTACCACTCTAGTATTGACATGGCACTATTCGAGGCATTGTATGGAAGGAACTGCAGATCACCGGTTGGGTGATTTGAGGAAGGCGATGTAAAGCCCCTGGGCGTGGACTTAGTAAAGGAAGTGCAGGAAAAGGTAAGGGGAATTCAGTCCAAATTGCTGGCTGCTCAAAGCAGGCAGAAGGAGTATGCAGATCGCAAGGTCCGGGACATGGAATTTTAGGTTGGTGAACAGGTATTGTTGAAAGTGTCACCAATGAAGGAAGTTATGCGGTTTGGTAAAGAAGGCAAGCTTAGTCCTCGGTTCATCGGTCCATTTGAGGTTCTTGAGATTGTGGGGCCAGTGACTTACAAGTTAGCACTGCCGCCCAGTTTGTCGGGCGTCCATCCGGTATTCCATGTATCCATGCTTAAGCGATACCATGGGGATGGGGATTACATCATCAAGTGGGATGAGGTACTTTTCGATAAGGATCTTCGTTATGAAGAGGAACCAGTCTTGATTCTTGCTCGGGATATCCGGAGGTTGAGTACAAAGGTGATTGACATGGTAAAAGTTTAGTGAAAGCATCGTCTGATTGAGGAAGCCACTTGGGAAACCGAGAAGGACATGCGGGACAAGTACCCTCAGTTGTTTGAGGATTCAGGTACTACACTTTCTTTCCTTTATTTCTGTAAATTCGAGTTTGATCATTTGGGGATGAACGATGGGTAAATTTGTATCTATTATAAGGACCGAGTCCGTCATTATGGGTAGTCCAATCATGCCAAGTTTTAGAGTTAGAAAACTCTGGGTTTGGGGGTTTGAAATTTTGGGCTAGGCTAGTCTTGGCCGATTTTGGAGCGAGGTGGAGTCTAGGGAAATCTGGGTAAGGATTGGGTTAGGTGTATTGTTTTGAGCTAGTTTTCCACATAGCCAAGACATAAAGGAGTCCGAGGGACTTTTCGGAATCGAAATTGGGTAAGTAAAACTCTCAAAAACGCATTTGACGTGAAGGGGTTGTTTTGGGTTGTCAGGGGAAGCAAGTGTGTTGTAAAAGGACCAAATTTTGGAGATTTTTGTATATTCTGTCTGTGATAAGCGCAACGGCTCCGCCATAGCGACCTCCCTATAGCAGTGGAAAATACCGCTACAGTGGTGGTCAAGGCGGTCAACGCCGCTTAAGACCGCTATAGCGGAAGTCATCCGCTATAGAGGGACCGCTATAGCGGAGTGGGGACTGCTATAGTGGGCCGACGGGTTTTTAATGCAGAAACTCC
Organism: Jaltomata sinuosa; assembly: GCA_003996215.1. Classification (NCBI taxonomy): domain Eukaryota; kingdom Viridiplantae; phylum Streptophyta; class Magnoliopsida; order Solanales; family Solanaceae; genus Jaltomata; species Jaltomata sinuosa. Next base: position 80,612 of record QJPP01002456.1, on the reverse strand, counting down.
CCCAAAACAATTCAGTTTTTTACAATTCATTTGGGAGAGGAGCTAGGGCAATTTCAGGCGTTTTTCCTCCGTTCTTCATCGTTTTTCTTTCCTAAGGTAAGGTTTCTACTCCCCAAACTTCGCATTACTTTTCCTATGCGGTAGAATTGCTAGGAGGGAACTTGGGGGAAGGTTGAAATAACCTAGGAATGGTGGAATCCGGGGAAGAAAGGGGATTCTAAACATGAAAGTTCTTGGGGATTATTAAAAGTGAAATATAATGATCATATGTTGTTAAATTCCCCATTTTTATCCATGAAAATGATAGAACTAGGGAAATTAACGATGGAAAAGCCTGGGAAAAGGGTGGAATGATCATGTGTGGCCTGAGGTTCTGGGATTTGGTGTAATCCGGGTAATGTGCAGGCCTTGTTTGTTAATTTCATGTACTTATATGTTATTCTAGACCAAGAACGAGAAAGGAATCCGTAACACGGGAAAGCTCAGGTTAAGTAGAGCTGGGATCATTTCGAGATAGGTGATGGCTTACGAATTCCAGTGAATGTTGTATATTTTGTACTCTTATCTAAGTGTTTGTATGAATTGCATGACTTAGAGGAATTGTGTAGAATTTCTAAGGGTTCTGTTTTACAGTCTGTGAATTAAACGGTGTGTTGCTTATTGGTTTACAAGTTGTTTGTTTATTATTTTAACTATGGATTGTTGACATTCGATTGGCTCGGGTACCACGCATGGTACAGGGATACTAACGGTTGGCTCAGGTACCATGCCGGGTACGGGTATAATAAATGGTTGGAACGGGTACCACGCTTGGTACGAAATACTAACGGTTGGCTCAGGAACCATGCCTGGTATTTTACTGCATCATGGCATTGATATTTTTGCATTGCATTGACTGTTATTGGTTCCAGGAGTAGACCGGGCTGTTCTTATTGAATTGTGATATTCACTGGTGGTCCTTGAGTGATCGGGAATCCAGTTATATTTTTTTAGTTTGTCTTGGATTAGGCCGGGTTGTCTGTTTAACACTTAGGTGTTGTTAGAAGGGATCCCAGGATGGGTCCGGGCTAGGAAATAAGGATGAGTTATCGAATTTTGTGATTGTAGCTTAGAGTTATAAGAAGTGGACTTCATGTGAAACGAGCTAGGTAGAGACTTGTAGTCTAGGAGAGCCTATTGACTTGTTGCATATTTTCCGTACTTGTACTTGATTTGCTATACTAAATTATACACTATTTAATTGGAACTGGCTGATGATCCTACCAGTACACAATGGTGGTATACTGATATAGCACTTGCTTTTTTTTCTTGTGAGTACAGGCAATCTTCCAGCGGCTGAGACGCGACTTCATCTGTAGTACCAGCGTTCCAGACTTCAAGGATGAGCCGCTTGATCGAGCTGCCTTGAATCTATCATTAGTGTTGTAGCCCATTTGTTTCAGGCTTAGAATATTTCCTTATATTTTTGGGGTTGCATCCCCGTACTCTAGACATTGGTAGAAGTGTTTGGTACTGCGACTTTCAGATTCTAGGGGGTAATTTCGGCAGGTTTATATTAATGAAGTTGATTTATTGTTATTGAACTGCTAGTTTATTTTATGCACTGGTTTTGAGCTGTTAGAACGATTAAGTTCGGGGAAGTGATGATTCGCTCACCCGGGGGTTGAGTGAGTGCCACTCACGGCGGTCTGGATCGTGACATTACCCTAACATTGATTCACTTCTTGGTCTCAGTTGATATTGTTGGTCCTTAAATAAATCTCTGAAATGCACTTCATAACTTGAATTAGTTACCACCTACCATTGATCCGCCACTTTGAATTACCTTATTGATTGATCGATACCTCGCTTGAGTGCCCCTAAGTGATGTTTTCTTAGGTAAAGCAACTCATGTGTCTTATTGTTCATGACTAGAACATTTTAGGTAGCTCCTCAAGTAATTGTCCTTCACAGTTATTAACAACCAGATTCATTTTTATTAAGTCAATAGTTCTACCCAGTAGTCTCACTCCATGAAAGCTCACAAGATTCACGACTTTTCTACACCATAACTATTAAGAATGTCATACCTAGATCATACTATACATTTTTCCATTTCAAGTAACTACAATGTATTATGCAAACTAGCCAGTCTTTGGCCCAAACTAGTATATACTTCTGTCTTAATCTCAAGAAAAATGTGAATATGTTCCTTACTAAAGAATCACCACTACATATTACCATAAAATTCGATCATCACGGGAAGCTTCCTCCTCTCATATTATGCTTATCCTTTAATAACCTCATTCAATATCAAACTTGGGAAACCTCATGACTCTTTTCAGATAGACATTTTACCATTATGACTGTCATATCATCAAAATCAAATTATTCAAATTCTCTTTGGTGTACCTCCCTTTTGTCTGATCGAAAGAAAATTCTTCATACAAATCCCATAAGATCTCCTACCAGCTCAAAGCTCGTTACCAGAAATCATTACTCATGCATTACCGCGATCGTTGAACTCTTATTCGATACACTAGTCTTCAACAATTGTTATTCTCCTTCAAGATATCAGTATATGCACTTTTTTCATCACTGAATTATGGAACCTTGTCGATACACACGCTCATAAGGCTGTAGAAATTCTGATCTATATAGATACATTTCTGTTCTTATCTCACCATGAGAAATCCATCCTTGTTATGTCAACCTCATCAGTTGTAGTCTTTAAAGTCACAATGCTTATTACCAGGTTATCCCATCAATTGTACCATTTTTAATCATCAACTCTTCCTAGATATCGATTATGCCATATCTACACTCAATCCCTTGCTGAGCAGCTACTCAGGGAAGATATGACCATCATATAGTTAATTCTTTGCAACATTATTTGCATCTCCTCATATATAATACCAAATTGGAGAAACAACTTCACTCAATATGTCCTTGAACCATTAACTACGGTCTAAATCTAGATACACATCCCTTAGACTGGCCTACCTATTCCATATTGATACAATCTCCTGCTACATACCGTGCGATCTCATCTCCAACTATTAGCATGCAAATCTGAGAGCATGTCTTCAGCATTGATGAGAAAATAAAATAAGGATATTTTAAGAGCTATGGTAATCTAAAAACGCATGGTAAAAATCATAGAATAGAAGTTTTCTAATATCCTATAGCCTCTCAAAGATGAGTGGCGGACGTTTTTGCACCAATATGCAAAACTCTACTAGACACAACTTTATACTCATAAGACCAATGAATCGTGTTTTAATACTAAATTATCACGATCTAAAAAATGAGATCATGATGATACATATTCTAACCCACTGATAGGTAAACTAACCCTTAACTAAACTAATTATTTACCAACAGGCGGAATGAAAGTAAGGAAGTAGTGAAATTAAATTCTTAAATTCACTTTCATAACCTAAAATGGATATGCAGAAAGTAAAATAGTCTGCAACACTAAAATCTGGTGACATGAGTAAAAGAAGCTAAAAAGCTTCTTAAATAACTATAATAGATCTGAAAGACTACATAATTGTCTGAAAGATGGAGACATGCATAAAGTAAGGATAGAGAAGTATGAATGCTATTAAACAACCAAGAAGCTATATTTAAGGACTCTAATAAGCTCCAAAACTCAAAGCAAGATCACCTACTACTTGTACTAGGAATCACCTACTACTCGTACTAGGGACAAATCCTGCTACAAAGATGCAAAAATTAAGGGTGAGCACGAGGAAACACGTATACTCAGCAGCAACATCGATCAATCCTATGTAAATCAATTGTGAGAGTTAGTCTTACCATGCCAGTCTCCACGCTTAATAAAGCAGGAAATTAGAATTCAATATAATAATCATGAATTAATAAAATATCAAGATAAAGGAAGTATTCAATTAATTTTAGAGTTACAACAATTTGCTAGCACAAATAAGATTAATTTAACTGATTAGAATTCACAAAAACATACCACTGACATAAAGTAATACAATGTATATGATTTGAATATGATGTGCTAGCCACTGCACCAGTACACATATATCACATCTATCAGTTGATCGTGAACCATTAAGGACTCACGAGGTTCATGTGGTGCCACCAGATCCTGCCCATAGATAATCAGAGATTACTCAATCTGAATCCTTTTTGTAGGCCATCGAAGAGTACACTATCGCCACTCAATTTGGATCCTACCCATAGTCCATTAGAGAGTATACTATAAAATGCAATTGTACCTCATAATCGTATCTCTATACATTTGGATCCTGCTCTTAGGTCATCGGATAAGAAGCATATGATTCACCAAATATTATGCATATGAACTCATATAAAAATGTAAATAAATATCTCAAATACGGGAGAAAGTAAGTCATGAATGGATATAATTATATTAATCATCAAAATAATACTATAATTATATTTAAAATCATGAATTATAGGTGACAAGACAATCAAGTACTTATGTAAAAGGTAATTAGCTCATTTAACATGCTCCCTGCATACCCTGATTTCAATCAGTCAAATATAAAAAATTTAATTTTTAACAAGTCATGAACTGAAATAAATGTCTCCTTCTCAAATCAATATTTCTAGTATATTTAGAATTATGAATTATTATTCTCAAGCCAATCAAGTAATCGTGTATCAATTATTTAGCTCGTTTAATATACTCCCAGCATACATTGATGTCATGAATTAGGCAAACATGCAATATCTGACTTCTACACATAACATGTCACTGGTACCTATATAAGTGCTCATTATTTTACTTATATGTGACTCTCAAATACCCTTAACTCATCACATAAGTAATTACCAATACAACACTTAATAAAGAGTCTATAAAGTCTCAACTTATCTTAAGTCTGAAATACAAAAATATCAAATTAATTTTTTTTTCCTTTTTGCAATGCCTCTGAATGGCTCCAATCTGGTCAAATATATAATTCACAAGAGTATACGTGTCTGTAGACACCTATATTGCTATACTTCTATCTTGGGTCTAAAAGGTAAACCCTGGACCCCTAACGTCAAAACAATAATTTTCTTCAAAGAAATTAGTTTACCCATAACACAAGGGTCTCAAATATAAAATTTTACCAAAAATAGAGACCAAGTTGGACTCCAATCACCAACATATGATTTTTTTAACTTTAGGCATAAAAACTTCAATTTCTAACACTCAATCATGGATAATGTGTTAATAAACTTAAGTAATTATGGGGAATAATAAAAATAAAGATTAGAATCTTACCCTTTGATATGAGAAAAATACCGCAAAAATTTCCCAAATCGAAGCTCCCTGACTTTCAAAAATCAATTTTTAGTGAATCAAACGAAGTCTAGAATTTAACCACTCAGGAATTTCACTTCTCCAAGCCCCAAATTTAAACTAGTGCACTATTTTGCACCTGCGGGGTCGCAGCTGAAGACCCATTTCTGCATCCGCGATGCACCAGCACCAACAATCTCTTTTGATAGTAAAATGAGCATACGAACTCAAAATTCAAAGATTCATTTTGCTATGATTTTGAATTCAAGATACGAATCTAATGGTTCAATCAAAACACTATTTAAAGCTCATTTGTTTTAGGGTAGGAACTGTTGAGCCAACCCGAATGTTGAGCGTTAAACGTGTATAAAGTGTGAGAATTTCCAATCTAATATTGTCCGATTCAACAATCAAACAACATCAATAGTCTTAAATCTATGCAAAATAACAAATAATGCATCAAATTGGGCAAGATGGTATATTTTCATGATTTTAGGAGAAGTCAAAGTGAAACTCAACCTTAGGTTATAAAAGTCAAATTTCGAAACAAGTACATGAATGAATTACCCATAAGTTCACAATTGCATTCCTATAATCAATTCGTATATTGACTTAGGCCTCATTTATTTTTATTAAGATTATGATGTCAGAATGCATATCTGAATGATTAAGATGTTGTCTCTAGATCTGAATACTGAAGGATTAAGGTTGTTTGTTTTCAACATCTGAATATGCATAATTTATTTATTTGTAAATATAAAAAATATAATTCAAATAAAAATTAATTATATACTAGAAAAATACTTAATTTAATAAAATAAAATTATTATTTGCTTAAAAAAATAAAGCATTTATGTTTGCTAGTGATGATGGAGATGGTTTGTAGTGGTGATAGCGGTGGTAATGGTTGGTGTTAGTGTCTAGTAATATTGACGGTGATAGTGTGATAGTAGAGGTGGTTGGTGTTGTAGTGACTGTCATAATGGTGACGATTGGTAGTGTTGGTGGTCGTTTTGTGATGATGAAGTTAGTTAAAGTTAGTAGTTGACGGTGTTGATGGTGGTGACTAAAGAATGTGTGGTAGTTGGTGGCGGTTTTAGTTGTGATGGTGAAGGTGGTTGGTAGTAGAGATTGACCGTACTAGTGGTAGTGGCTGATAGCGGTGGAGGTGGCACCGACGGTGACAACGGTGGTGGTGGTGGCTGAAAATGTGTGGTGGTTGATGGTGTGTTGATGATAGTTAGCAGCGGTGCTAGTTGTGATGGTGGAGTTAGTTAGTAGTAGGGATTGACCATACTGGTGGTGCAGGTGACGATGATGGCGGTGACAATGGATAGAATTATAATAATAAAGGTAGTAGGTATAGTAGTGGCTAATAGTAGTAGTGGTTGGTGGTGGTGGTTGATGACGGTAATGGTGGTTGACAATGGTGGTGATAGTTGTGATGACAAAGATGGTAAGTGATAGTGAATGGAGATTGTGGATAGAGTGGTGGTGAATATTATGCATACAAGAATACCCTCTTAATAGTATTAAGATTTTGTTCTAAATCTTAATGATTAAGACTCATTCAAACCAATTAAGTGCTTAAATCTTAATGAAAATAAATGCACTTAATGATCTAAGGTCTAAACCATTCAGATTTAGACCTCCATTAAGAATAAACAAATGAGGCCTTAATAAGTTAGGTACGTAAATCCCCAATTTATAGAAAATTAGGTCAAAATTCTCCAATTTAGCATTCAAATCTCATGAATTTATGGTTAAATTGCACCCAAATCTAGTATAATCATCATAGGACGTTAGAGAATCTCTCTCTTTGGATCCATCCACCCGAGCGCTTACCTTCTGAAAATAACAAAGTATTGGCATGAATTCGTTCATATTTGAATTTATTCCAGAACTTTCCTGCTTTGCAATTGTGATCCTTTAATGCAATCGTAATTCTCAATTTTCCTTTGTTTATGTTATTATGCTTCTTATGCATGATCGTGCTTCCTTGCTTATTTTTATTCCGTGATATTGTAGATCTTTCTTTTTATAGTGTGATCGCACTGACACTAGACATTAGAAAAATCAATAACTGCAAGTAAATTATAAATGTACCTGAAACTTTGAACCATCGAGTCACCTTTCAAACCATCCCTGCAAGTCATATACAGTATTATGAACTTAAATCATGCTCAAAACTCAAGGCTGGCTTCATCGTGAAGCCAATGAAGCCAAGGCTTTAGACATTTTTGGGGGTCCCATCTTTTTTTAACAATTATAGGTTTATAGTTTTGTAGATTTTTTTCTTTTGAAAAATATCGAGTACTTTTTAATATTTTTTCTATCTCATTTTTCTATTGCTTTAGTTCAAAATAATTATCACTTTAGAATTCAAAACTAAAGTATTGTTTCCAACTTTACCTTTAACCTTAAAGAATATTTCTTTCTAATACTACTCAATTTTAAAAAAAAAACATTTGATAAATAGGGATAATTTAATAAATTATACCTTGTATTTATTATTGCTTAATAAAAGTCAAAAAAGTTAAAGCAACAGTTAAAATGAAATAGATGGAGTAAAAACGTAAGAAATATTTCAATAAGACAAAAAAAAAATATTATTTTTCAAATGCATACTTATAGTGTTGCTATAACAATTGCCTCAACTAAAAAAAGTTTTTTAAAATGAAAATTGATAAAATCTTACTTAACATCAACAACGTCACAAGAGAAATTAAATGAAATAGATATACTATCAATTGAAAAGAAATTACTGGATAAATCAATTATACTATTTTATTCATAAACTTGCATCTCAAAAAACTATAAAAATAGACTTCAAATAATAATGTATATTAAATCTTTTTTTTGTAAAAAAAAAATGCTTTAGACCAACAACTATATTGAGCCGCCCTTGTCAAAGCTCAATGTAAAATACAAATAGTAAAAACTAAAAATCAATAGTTCGTTATATTTTAAGGTTTTAACTCGTTTGAAATCATCTCAAGTCTCCGGCTCTTCACAAATCCCAAATGTGTACACACCTATCTAAAGTCTGAAAATACAATTCAAATTGTAAATGTTCAATATTAAAGATTAGGTTATTAGACTCGCCTTTGAGAAAATATAATTATCCAATTCAACAGTCAACCCAAATCAGACATTTAAGATTTAACAACCAAAAAGTCACATCAAATGTTATTATCAATTATGGTCTTATTGACTAATTGATCTCCTTTTCATGTTGAAACACATGAAAATTGGAATTGAGGTTTCCATCACCAGCAAACATTAACTATATTATTATCAATTATGGTCTTATTGACTAACTTAAACATGATAAAATCACGCGTATCATTGTTAAGAGTCGTGATGAAGAAATAAATTTTGGATCTAGCTAACTCAAATTCAAAAACTAGATTATAAGGGAGAATTGTCCAAGACTATATAAGGAGACCAATTACATATTTCATATTCGATACGGGACTCTTAATTACACTCTCCCACACGTTCAGACCTTGTTAACTAGGGCGTGGACAATATATTATGTGGGCCCAACATCAGTGAACAAGAATTGAGATGGACCTGACTCTGATACCATGATAAAATAAAGGATTTTGGGCCTAACTCAAGCCTAAAGGCTATCAAAAAGGAAAGAGGATCGTCCAAGCAATATAAGGAGTCTCAAAATCTTGTCCCGGTCGATTGTGGGACATTTCTTTCAACACTCCCTCATGTCAAGACACTGTATAAGGTTACTTAGTACTTAGGTCGTGAGTTCCAACCCATGAAGTATGGAAAGTGCCAAACATTAACGGCCTGGAGTGTGCTCAATCTTGAATCGAGGTATATTCACAATCCCGCACAGTCCGGGGCCCCATATCGAAGTCATGTAAAAAAATAAATCATAAGTCTAACTCAACCTCAAAAACTGACATTAATTATTCATTTCATATTCGATGGGGACTCGTACCAGTCATGTTGTAACTTTACCACATATTTCATCATTTCTTTCGGGAGAAAGAAAAATACAGTTTTTCCTGCAAAATAGTTTATTTTTTTCTTTTCAGCAGACCACCTTGCGAAAAAGACTTCCTCAATACAATATTAGACTTCCTCAAACTCCCAACTTTGTGTCCTCCAGGGGTGGGTTCTTCAAATTTTGGAAAAAAAATCGCGTGATTTTAAGTGCTCATCACAATAAATAAGTTAAACATAATATATGTCACATCCTTTAATTATGCATATTCATTGTAACAAGACATAAAACTTTTTTTGAGGTCGTATGTTCTACCCCTACTAGCAATATAATAATACATTTTTACTGCAGCAATTTTACTTTTTTATTTTTAAACAACTAAAATGACACGCATTTTACGTATTATTACGTATCTTGTCGACTTATAATGTAACTACCTTTTGTTTTCATTAGTAAAGTTCAATTTATTGCCTATTTTTACGTATCTTATCGAGTTATAATGTAAGAGTATTACCTTTTTGTTCTCATTAGTAAAGTTTATTTTGTTACCTTTTCATGTGCTTACTTCTTTATATTTTGACACTTCTTAATGAAAATCCGGGCTCCGCCACTCCACAATATAGTCAATCCATTTAATTTTTCTTGAATCATTATATAAGGAGCTCCTTTTTAGATTGCATCCATATTCATTTCTCTTTTTAATTTTAATTTTAATTTTGTGTAATGTTAATTAAAAATATAATAAGTTAAAACAATAAACTTATTTCTAGAAGTTGATAATTTTATTTAAAAATATAATTTTAGTGCTTGAATTTGCTTAGTGTGATGCTTGAAAATTAAACAGAAAGGAAGGGATGTGTAATTTAATTTTTCAATGTTCTCACTGTCACTTTTTAAAGAATAGATAGTTTATTAGGGAAAAAAATGTTGAGTACAAACTTTATTACGTGAAAGAAAAAAAGAAGGAGAATATCATTGATATAGAATTAAATTGTCCAACTATCATCATTAATCACATGGTTAATAAGTACTTTTCTTTTTTATAAAGATCTTGTTCTTTATTTTCCTTGAGAAAGTAAATATACTTTGAACAAAAAATAAATATAAAACCTACAAAACACTCTCTAAAATACTAACCCTAAAGAAGCCTGCGTACTGCCAGAAACATGACCGCGACGGCCGTTCGACAACCTCCGCCGCCAAAGGTTGTTCAACCTTTAGCCAATCCTATCACTACCACACCCTCTACTATCACCTATGCCTCGACCCTCAACCCTATTTCATCACAACCACAAAATATCCCGCTGAAACAGATACAATATTTGCATGGAGAGCCAAGAATCGTATGGGGGAGAAGAAGTCAATCAAATTATTGCTAATGAAGCCCTTCAGTATGCGGTAATAGGAAAATTCTCATATGGGTGGACAAATATTCAAGATTTGAGGAGACTAATACCAACGCAATGTGAGCTCAAAGGGATGCAAACATTGGATTGCAGAGCAACAGATTCGTACTGATAAGGGCTTCAAATCTAGAAGACTACGTAAGTCTACTATCAAAGCCACAATTCTACATCACACAGAAACATTGGTCATACTCTATGAGGACTCTGAAATGGAATCCTCTATTTGATCCGGATGAGAAGACTACCACTGCCATAGCCTGGATCTCATTTCCTTCACTAGCACCAAACTTGTTTGACAAAGAGGCAATCTTTTCCCTAGCATCTGCAATTGGGAAGCCCTTACAAGTAGATATGGCAACATATAATAAAATCAGACCAAGTTGTGCAAGGATCAAGGTGGAGATAGATTTGTTAGGAGAGTACCCAAAAAGGATCAATGCAGGAATGCGAATGAAGTCAGGGGAAATAAAAAGAAAAATGGGTGCCAATCAAATATGACTACATTCCTAAATATTGCAAAACCTACAAATTGCAGGGGTACAATGAGAAGGAGTGTCTTGTCATGCATCCAGAGTTATACTCAAAGGAAGAAAAGTCAAAGGAAGAGACAAAATAAGGACAAGAGGAGGAAAAGAGGAAGGCGGAAGACAACAAGAAAACAGAAAAACATGGAGCAAAGCAAGAAACAGATGAAGGTTTCATAGAACAAAGGAAGAAAGGTTTCAGAAGAGGGAGACAGTCAATAGAAATAAGCATGTGACCACTTGGAACCCAAAACCTCAGCAGAAAGGAGTTAATCTAGGTAATAACTTTGATGCTCTGAACAATGAGGAAGAGAATGATGAAACAAGGAATAACCAAGAAAGTGATCCAAACAAGGATCAAAGTGTCAGCTCCAAACAATGGGTGGAGAACACTTTTTGCAGGCAATCAGAGAATCGGGGCATCTCAAAGAATGATGATAAAACAAGAGAGACCATAGAGGGATAAAGAGACCCCAACAAACATTAATAAACATAGAAGACAACAGGGATAGAGCATGAAATGGACAAGGAAGAGAGCTCAGGAGCAGATGCAACAGAAGAGGAGCTGCAGAATAAGAAAAATGAGAGTGACTTGATGAATCTAGTAGAGGAGAGTGACAAACCAGGAAGACCATTTCCAATACGAACACTGGTACCAAACACAGAGACCCTACTACTAGACAATGTACCCCATGAAGAGAAAGAAGAAGAAGATATAGAAAGCAATATGGAGGAAGTTGCTAGAAGTGGATACTTGTCCCAAGACAAGCATAACTCATGAAGGGAATCAACAAGAAAACAAAAGAAAGCAGCAACATCAAGTCCAACATCACTACAAGGAGCAAGAAGGGCCTGACCTACTCATCTGAGCGATGATAAGCAAAATAATTTTTTGGAACATCAGATTTGTTAACTTTAAAAATACCCTTGAGAGATTAATGAATCTGAATAGAAGACGTCACTATGCTTATATAGATCTTTTTAAGTCTTTTAAAAGTCCAGAGGAAATAGAAGGATATAGGAGAAAACTGGGCATTCAAAATGCAATTTCTAATTGCTCTTCAAAGATTTGGGTGTTCTGGAATGATGATTAGGATGGTCAAGTGGAATATGATACAATGAAATAACTTACACTGAAGTTCAGTCATACCTCTTCTTATACATCATGCAAAATAACAGCAATCTATGCAAGATGCAGTGCTTTAGAGGTTGGAGTTATTAGATGACCTAAAGGTGATAGTTGACACAACTCAAATACCTTGGGTAGTGGGAGGAGACTTTAATATGATCCTGGATGATTCAGATAAACTGGGAGGCTTGCCAGTTACTCAACAAGAGATCACGGACTCTGCCTAATGTTTGAGAAGCAGTGCTCTTATTGAATTAAAGACAACTGGAAGCAAATATATACATGGTGGAATGGAAGAATAGAAGTTGCTTGTATTTTCAAGAAATTAGACAAGGTGCTGGTCGACACTGATTTCATGAATAACCTGCCAGACAGTGAGGTATATCATTTTATCAGGGAAGGCTCAGACCATGCTCTATTACATGTGATATGTAATGCTTTGTAAGATCAGGTTTAAGACTATTTAGATTTCTGAATTTCTGGACAAAACATCCAGACTTCAGGAGAGTAATGAAGGAGAAGTGGAAAGAAGAAGAGGAAGTCTCACCCTTTGCTATTTTTAATAAGAAGATGAAGAAGGTAAAGACAGGCTTGGCACAATGAAGTAGGAACACATTTTGAATTATCTTCCAGTAGATTACAACCCTGGAGGTAATAATTAAGGTAAAGGAGACATAACTAAAAATTAATCCCTCAGACACAAACAGAGCAGGGCTAAGCAAGGCAGAAGCTAAGTTGAAGAAGTTTTTCCACCTTGAAAAAGACTTCTGGAAACAAATAACTGGAATGAGATGGTTTTAGGATGGGGATAGAAACACCAAATTCTTTCACAATTATGTAAAAAGAAGAAGGAAGAAACTTCACATTACTGAGATAAAGACAATGCAGGGAGACACTATTAATACCACTCAAAATATAGGGGAGAAGGCTATTAAAGTGTTTAAAGAATAATTTATATAGACCAATTTATCTTCTAATTTTGAAACAAATCCCTCAACTGATCTCAAATGAGCAAAATAAGTAGATGACTAGAATGCACTCATTGAAAAAGGAAAAAATAAGTGGTGAAGGCTCTAAATGGGAATAGTGCCAGTAGTCCAGATGGATTTTCAGGAAATTTTTTCCAGCCTTGTTGGGACATTATGGGGGATGACATCACTAACGTGGTCAAGGACTTCTTTTGTGGTCAAGAGTTGCCAAGGTATATAACTCATACCAACCTGGTGTTAATTCCTAAAGAATGAGATGGTCTCTACTTTTGGGGATCTCAGACCTATTAGCCTAAGTACTTTTGCTAATAAAGTCATATCTAGACTATTTCATGGGAAACTAGTAGAGTTGTTGCCACGGATTATATCTCCTAACCAAATAAGTTTTGTTAAGGGAAGGAGCATTATAGAGAATGTTCTACTGGCACAGAAAATCATCAGAGACATTAATAAAGAGGATAAGCTCCACAGTGCTGTTGTGAAACTTGATACGACAAAAGCTTATGAAATGATTTCTTCGATATTCCTCACTAAGGTCCTACGAAAGTTTGGATTCTCAGAGGTGATCATAGATATGGTACTAAGACTGGTTTCTAACAACTGATACTCAGTCCTAATGAATAGACAATTCTTTGGATTTTTCAAGTCATCCAGAGGGCTGAAATAAGGAGACCCTTTATCCCCTACCCTTTTGATCATAGCTGCAGAGGTTCTCTCCAGAAATCTGAATCATTTATTTAGGGATCCTAAATTCCAAGGATATGTATGCCAAAGTGGAGCCCTGAGGTAAATCACCTATCCTATGTTGATGATACTATCCTTTTCTACTCAGGGCAAGCACATTCTATGAAGAATATAATGAGAATTTTGAGAAGGTGTCAGGACAAATGATCAACCTAGATAAGAGCTTATTTTATCTACATAAAAGGTACTAATTGGAGTATGCCTAAGTATAAGGAGGATCACTAGAATCAGGAAAGGCACTTTCCTTTTGTGTACCTTGGATGTCCTATCTTTTATGGTAGGAAAAAAAAAGAACAGTTCAAAGGGTTGATAAAAAAGGTGATGGGAAGGATCAACTCATGGCAAAACAGACTCTTATCCTATGGAGGTAGGTATGTATTGATTGCTCATGTACTACAATCTATGCTTATATTTCTAATGTCAGTTATGAACCCATCTATTGGAGTGATTAATCTACTGCACAAGATATTTGCTAAGTTCTTATGGGGAAACACCACGGGGGCAAGGAATAAACACTGGATAGCATGAGAAAAGTTATGTCTCCCTAAGGAAAAATGAGAGGTAGGTTTAAGATCACTACATGATGTGTCTAAGGCACTCTTTGCCAAACTATGGTGGGTCTTCAGAATGAGTATTAGCTCTATGTGGAGAACATACATGTGGAACAAATACTGTAAAAAACTTCACCATTGCTGGTGCAAGGAAGAGGGGCATCATGTATGAAAAAAAAATGATAAGGGTAAGAGAGGAGATAGAGCATAACATATAGTGACAGGTACTTGCAAGCAACTCCAGTTTCTTGTATGATAACTGGACCAAGCAAGGGGTACTATACTACCTAGAAGGGGACAATGCTAAGGATGATGATATGGAAGTAAAAGATTTTATTATAGAAGGAGGATGGGATGAAGAAATGCTAAGAAGCAAAGTGTCTGAGGAAATAACAGAGTATATTTTGATGAACATCAAACCTCCTGATGATGGGTTCATGAATGACATACTATGGTGGATGGGCAACACAAAAGGAATCTTCACAGTGAGCTCAGCATGGGACTTATTGAGGAAAAGAGAGGAAAGCAGAGGAAGTTATGAGCTACTCTGGGCAAGAAGAGTTCCTTTTAAAATCAATTTTTTCACTTGGAGGGTATGGTTGAGAAGAATATCAACAAATGACAACCTGAAAATAATGGAGATTAACAAAGTCTCCAGATTTTAATGCTGCAACAACACCTATGTTGAACAGACCATGAGCCATCTTTTTCGAACAGCTCCCATACCCAATAGGCTATGAAAGGAGTTTAATGGTTTTCCGGGACTAAACATCAACAACATGCAGCTGCAACAAGTGATCATAGCTTGGTGGAAACAAAAAGAACCAACTAAGTTGGTTACCCTATTCAGGGCTATACCAGCCTTCATTATGTGGATTCTATGGAAGAGGGAGAATACTAAAAGACATGAAGGAGACACAAGCTTTGATTCCATGGTGTTCTAAGTGCAGAACCTTATCAAGCAAATGGTGAGATGGCTAATGCCATAGATAAAGGAAATCCCTACTGAGTGGCAACTGTAGTTAATATCTTCATCAACTATAAACCCAGGCTATTCCATTGCATGGTCACATGGAGACCTCCAGAAGGAGATACCATTAAGTGTAATACAGATGGATCTATTAGGGCAACCCTGGATTAAGTTCATATGCCTTCTTCCTGAGGAATAAACATGGGGATCATATATATGCTCAGGCAAGGCAAATAGGGAAAGCCACTAACATGGAAGCAGAAGCTAGAGCCATCTTAGAAGCCTTACAATACTGTGTACAACAAAGGATTTAGAGTTTGTTATTAGAGACAGACTCACTAAGCCTAAGGAACATAATTAATGAGGTATGGAAGATAACCCGGGAACTAGCTAAGGCTATGTAATGCATCAGACACATCAAGCAGCAGGTAACAGTACATGTAAGTCACATATACAGAGAAGGAAATATTTTTGCAGACTCTCTAAAAAATGTAGCTTTTGAGATCGAATCTACACAAGAATACTATACATTTCAAGATCTTTCGATCATTAGCAGGAAGATATTAAACATGGACGCGGCCCAAATACCCAACATAAGAGTTAAAACACATAGGATAAAGGCACAATGAAAACAGAAGCACCCAGTACAGCCATTCACAGTCAAAAGTTTGTACATAAAGAAGCCATAAAAGTGCAGGCTCGGAAGCATAATCACAACACAAATATTTATAATAATATATTTCCGGAAGGAGACATTGCTGTAAAAATAAGAGCTAGGTTTCTAAAATCTAGCTATAAAAAAACTTCACCAAAAACAAAGGAGTTCGGGATCTGGTTCACTGAGGTAGGAGGTACTGCAAACCCAAGCAAGGAGGTCTTGTGCACATAAGCTCCATGCCTGCAAAGGAATCAGTCAGTACAGGAACCAATTGATCTAGAAAAAAAACAGAGACAAGGAGAAAAGAAGGATTACCGAGGTCTAGCCTATTTAATCACCATTACGTTCTTTGATACCTTGGGGATAAACCCTGACCACCTACAAATTAACTGTCAGAAAAATCTCATCAGAAAGAATGGAAAAAAGAGAAGAGGAGCTCACCTTGGTACTGTTAAGTGAGAAAAACAAGGCTACCCAACTCAAGGTCAGGCACAAGAGTGGAGCACACCCAAAGAAGGAGATCCTTCAGATGGAGGTTTCAATGGCAGCACCCTGGCAGCATCGATAAGCGACGGAGAAGACAAGAAAGAAGATTATCAGACAATCTTGGGAGATGTTTGTTATCAGATATTTATTGTTTTCTTTTTCTTGGTTTGGTCCGAGTCATTAGTTTTGGACTAGGTCTTTTATTTCCTTTTTTGGTCCCTTGGCCCTTTGTACATATTCCATTGATTTATTAATAAAAATGGTCTCCTGGCCTAAAATTAGCTTTAAATATATATAAGAGGCCTAAAGTTTATTCTTGAGTTGAGTGGATTTGGCCTTTGGCCTTTGGCCAGCCTTTATTTTTTTTAAGATAAACGACCCAACAGGCCCCTTCAATAAGATAAAAGGTCTGTACAAAAAGGGACTTAGCCCGAAGTGCTAACCCAATCAAAAGAACAGAAGTTGAAAGTAAAATAAAACAAAACAAAGAGCAAAAATAAACAATTTAGAAATGGGAAAATACACCACACGGTCCTTGTAGAATCAGCTAGAAGTCTCCACTGTGACCTTTCGTGTCCCCAGACACCATAGGAGCTCCATGACTAACCCGAGAGCAAGCAAACAAGGATGAAGAACTGGAGAGAAAACTTGGTCAAGCTTGAATCTCAGTTTCCAGGCATTGAAAGAGGTAAACTCTGAGTAGATCCAGTCTTTTCTGCTAATAAGACTTTTGTTTATTCAACCTTTCAATATATGTCTACAAGCATAAAAATAAAATAGTTCAGAAGCTTAATTGCGCAACCATGGTTAAGTTTTGTACCTCCTTTCCTTAAATCTAAATCCGATGGGTTGAACCCCTGTCATGACCCAACTATCGATCCATGTGAGTACCTACTCTAACACGTAGATAGAAGAACTCTTGCCACCTGAATTAAAACAGGTAATGCTAAAATCAATAAGAAAACATAAGAAAAGCCTTTAATACTTAAAACCCATTACCAAAACTTTAGTACAATAAAATCCTTTATAAAAAAAAACAAAAATCCTCCCTAAGAACTAGTCTAAACAGGTACAAGAGCTTCTAAGAGGATACAAAAGCTAAACAAGGCATAGCTTCCACCATAAGAAAGATAGGAGTAGAAGCTACCGAGGATCACCATCGTCTTCACCTAGGAAACATCACTGATCCTACAACCAAACTATACCAAGTGGCATAGCAAGAGTAATATCAGTACAAACAACACATATTGGTAGGCATCATCGATCTACCCAAATCCACCATATAATATCATGTAAATATTTAGAACAATCATCCAATATAAAAGTTACACAATCCAGGTCCTTATCAACATGCTCTTACTACCCAGGTATAATACCCATGAACTTTTTACACTCTTTCCCAAACCTCCCTACTTTATTTCCACGGCCAACTCCACTATAAATAGCCAATCCACCCTCCTATCTTGGTCATAACCTGACCTCTTATAACACTAAGACTCTCCAGCCTACCCATCTTGATCAATACTAGAAATACCTTACTGGTTCTAATTTTGAACTCAAATTGGCTAACTATCCCTGTTAGCCGGTTCACCACTCTCACTTAAGCTCCTAAGTCAACAACCCTGACCCTTGAGTAAACTCTCCATTTCCTTTTTTTTCCTTTTCTTGAGCTTTTTAATAATTTTGGTGATACATCTGCCTCAAGGAGATAGTTATGTTGCTCATCATCAGCTAAGTCAATTTTTAGAACTCTTTTTTCTTGGATTTCCTCTAAAACATATATACCCCCCCCCCCCCCTTAAAAGTTATGAGACACTATATCATGTAATACTCTATTAGGAGATACCATTTGGATAGCATCTATGTGATTTGGGATAATCATAATAGCCTTGTCATTATCAACCTCTTCGGTCTGCTTCTCCACACCTTGATTGTTGACAATTGCTACTTCCTTATTGACCTCACTCTGTCTATTAACAACATCTGTAATTGAGTTGTTATCCATTATTTCCCCAACTGATTCCTTGTTTGCATCTGTATCATTCTGATCTTCACCCTTATCTTCATTGTCTATTATTTGTTGATCATAGGTGTTGTATTGTGCAGGTGAATCATTATCAACAGAAAACTTGGCATGCTCATTCGAAGTTTTTCCAAATACTTGCGTGACCCAATCTTTAGTTGTCTCCCTGTTGTGCAAATCTGTATCCCCTTATTTCCACAGTTCTGCAAATTATCTGTAATAATAGGACTGGAAACATTAACGTTAGAAGTGCTAGTACTTGCATTGTTTTCTAGTATTACATTTGCTGCATTATGATCATCCCCTAGGACTGCAAACCTATTAGCACTGGACACATTGATGTTAGAAGTGCTGGTACTTGCATTGTTTTCTGATATTTTATCTGTTGCATTATGATCATCCCCTAGGATTGCAAATCTATTATCCTTCACCACAGTCCACGACCCAGGGTCACCAATCACTCTACCACTGGACAATACCCTCACTTTTCCTTTTTGAAAATAATGAACCCATGGTCGTTCATGTGTATCAGGTATTTTGCTCTCCTTTCTTTATCGCCCCTTTTCTCCCTTTTCTTCAACTAACTCCTTCACTGGATTCACATCTCCCTGTTGTTTGTTACTTCTACACTCTTGCTTGTTATATCCCAGCATTTTACACTCTTGACAGTATTTAGGTACATAGTCATATTGAATTTCTACACCTTATGATCTCACCTCCTCAGTTTCCTCATTAACAATATCCATCATCGCAGACTTGGAAAAGTTTCCTTTCAAATCCACCAAAACCTTCACTCTCGCACAACTTGGTCTAGTTTTATTAATTATCACTACATCAAGTTGTACGGGCTTCCCAACTGCAGATGCCAAAGAAAATAAATTCTTTGATAAATAAAGTAGGCAATAGATTTGGAAAGAAAATTCAAGCCATAGCCTTAGTGGTTTCTTCATTAATCTTAAATCTTGCATCATAAATCAATGTGTGCATAAGATACGAATACTCATCCTTGCATACAATGTAAAAAGGCCCCTTTAGAGATAAGATTAATAAAATATGCATGCTAATTAAGCCGAATGAGAATATATTTGTTACGCAATAGCCCAATTTGACAATCACCTTTAATATCGCATTGTTTAGATACTATCAATCGCAATTCCTCCAGGTCTGTCACCTCATATGTGAACCTGCCAATGACTGCATATTGCAAGTTTTCTGTTTTATTCATAGTATTCACCTTTGACTGCAACCATTTGATACATGGAACACCTTCTATATAAAAAAACTTCTTTTTGCGGGATGGATTCTTTGTTTTGAACAACATTTGGAACCGAGTTAATATAAGACTTTTCCATAGGCAAACTAGGATTTGCGGTAGGAACATTTGAATGAAGAGGGGAGAATTCAGTCACTGAAAGTTGGCCAGCCTCCGTAGAAGGCTGGTCGGCGGCCATGTTAGTCATCAGATTTAGGATTTATCGGCCATAGTAGGAGAGAGAAGAGAGAGTGTACACAATCTAGAGAAGTTTTGGGATTTTGGTTGTTGTTTCAATATTTTTGTCTTGATTTTATAAGAGTTTGGTTTGAAGACTTATTCTGCTTCTAAATTGCATTACTTTTTTATTTTTGTCGAATATTGACTTGGTTAAGGGTTGGATTATCTATAGGTGGGACTGAGATAGGTGTCATCACGGCCTTCGAATTTTGGATTTTCACACATGCACTCCTCCCACAATATACTAGGTATTTTGAAAACGGTATTGCAAGTTTCGAGTCATTAATCTTCTAAAAAAGCTAGCAATCCAGAAGTTAAAGTCTCACTCACCTCAAAACTGGTGAAAATTTTCAACTTAATGTTGTCCAATTTACCAACCAAACAACATACAACAGTCTTAATCTATGCAAAATAACGAATAATGCGTCAAATTAGGCAAGGTGGTATATTTTCACGATTCTAGGAAAGTCAAAGTTAAAGTCAATCTTTGGCTAAAAAAGTCAAATTTCAAAATAAGTACATGAACGAATTATCCATAAGTTCACAATTGCATTCTTATGATCAGTTCGGATATTGACTTAATTAGCTAGATATGTAAGTCCCCAATTATAGAAAAATTAGGTCAAAATTCCCCAATTTAGTGTTCAAATCTAATGAATTTATGGTTAAATTGCACCACAATTTATGTATAATCATCATAGGGTGTTAGAGAATCTATATTTGAATGATTCAAGTTAAAAGCAACTCGTTGGATCCACCCAGACGAGCTCTTACCTTCAAAAAATAACAAAATCTTGGCATGAAATTCGTTAATATTTGAATTTATACCTGAACTTTCCTTCATTACAGTTGTGATCCTTTAATGCTATCATAATTCTCAATTTTTCCTTTGTTCAATGTTATTATGCTCCTTACGCACGATCATGCCTTTCTTATTTTTCTTCCATGCTATTGTAGATCATTCTTTTTGTAGTGCGATCGCACTGACACTATACACTAGAAAAATTAATAACTGCAATTAAGTTATAAATGTACCCAAGACTCCGAACCATCGAGTCACCTTCCAAATCATCCCTACAAGCCATATTCAGTATTAAGAACTTAAACTCATGCTCAAAACTCAATGTAAAATACAAATAGTAAAATTCAATAGTTCGTTATATTTTAAGGTTTCAACTCGTTTGAAATTATCCCAACAAATCCCAAATAATTGTACAAACCTATCTAAAGTCTCAAAGCACAATTCAAAAGGTTATTGGACTCACTCTTGAAAAAATATAATTATCCAATTTAACAGTCAACCCGAATTAGGCATTTAACAACCACAAGTCACATCAAATGTTAACTTTGATCTCCTCTTCATGTCGAAACACATGAAAATTTTGGATTTGAGATTTCCATCACCAACAAACATTAACTATACTATAGTATCAATTATGGTCTTATTGACTAACTTAAATGTCATAAAATCACGCGTATCATTGTTAAAAGTTATGATGAAGAAAGAAATTTTAGACCTAGTTCAATTTCAAAAACTAGATCATGGGGGAGGAATATTCAAGACTATATAAGGAGATCAATTACATATTTTATATTTGATACGGGACTCTTAATTACACTCTTGCATGCTCAGACCTTGTTAACTGGAGTGTGGACAATATAATACGTGGCCCAACATCGGTGAATGAAAATTGGGATGAACCTGACTTTGATACCCAGTGGCGGAGCCACATGCAATTGAGGGGTGTCGACCGACACCTCTTCGTCGAAAAACTACACTATGTAGTTAGGTGAAAATATATTTTTATGTATATATATATTATGTATTGACTCTTGCTTAGCTTCTTCGTGAATTTACTTCTTTATATTCTGACACCTCTTAGTAAAAATTTTGCCTCCGTCATTGCTGATACCATGATAAAGTAATAGATCTTGATTCTAACTTAAGTCCAAAGGCTAGCTTAAAAAAAAAGGAGGATCGTCCAAGTCCAAGCAATATAAGGAGTCCCAAAATTTTGTCCCGATCTGATGTTGGACATTTCTTTGAACACCCCCTCATGCGAAGACATTGTACGGCCTGTAGTGTGCTCAATCATGAACCAAGGTATATTCACAACCCCGCACAATCGAGGGGCCCAAATTGGAGCCATGTAAAAAACAATTATAAGTCTAATTTAACACCAAAAATTAGCTCTAATTATTTATTTCATATTTGATGGGAACTCTTACCAGTCATATCGTAACTTTACCACATATTTTATCATTTCTTTCGGGAGAAAGAAAAAAATAGTTTTTCCCACAAAATAGTTTATTTTTTCTTTTTAGCAAACTACCTTGAGAAAAAGACACCCTCAAACTCTAATGCAGTGGCTTCAATATAATATTAATAAAGACTTCCTCAAACTCCCTACTGTCCCCCGGGGGCGGGTCTTCAAATTTTGAAGAAAAAAAAATGGCGTGATTTTAAGTGCTCATTACACAAATAAGTTAAATATAATATATGACACATTTTTTAATTATGCACATTCATCATAACAAGCCGTAAAACTCAAGTTTTCTCTAATTGAGATTGATGTGTATAATTAAAGGAGATGGTATATTTTATATGATTAACTTAACTACCTAATAGACACTCGCGCGCAAAAGTTTTTTTAAAATTTAAATAGGAAATGCCTAATAAAAAAACTTATTATATGTTTAGATACTCATGAATAGAAACAAATTGTAGTCTAAAGACACATTTAGTGTGATGAATAAGAAAAGATAATCTTGGAATAACTTTTTAGTACCGTTTAGTCTCTTATTTGATTACAAAGTTTGGGATAACTTATCTCTGAATTAATAATTAGTCCTGAGGATAGGATATCCTTGCCTATGGGTGGAATAATAATCTTATAAATAACTTATTCCGAGATAAGATGTTAAAATAACAAAAATATTCATCAAACCCTTTTTATACATCACTAACATAAAAAAGTTAAATAAGGTGCAGGGTATTTTTGTAAAAAAATAACTTTTCTTAGAAATTATTCAATGCATATTATTTTTGATACAACAAACCAAACACTCAATATATAAGAAATAATACCAGGATAATTAATCTCAACATAACTAATTTCTAAAATAACTAATCTCATCATAACTTTGACTTGTATAAAACCTTACGAATCCTAAATATCTAAATAAAATTTATTGAGAAGTTTAAGGGCTACTAATTTCTTGTCATTGCTTAAACTGGCTTACATCATACCTACTTCATATAAGACTTTATGTCACTTAGGATTTAAGATTATTGTAGGGGTTATTTCTTAGTTGCATTTAAGGATACAAGCAAGACAGGATCATGGGTTGTTGAGATTCCTAATTGGCCGTTAGTCCTAACCAGTATCTTGAGAAAATGTTGAGTACAAACTTGGGGAAAATGTTGAGATTCCTAATTGGTTAGTCCTAACTAGATAGTTTATTAGTGGGGAAGTGTTGAATACAAATTTATTACGTGAAAGTAAAAAAAAGAAGAGAATATCACTAATGTAGAATTAAATTATTCAACCGTCATCATTAATCACATGATTAATAAGTACTTTTCTTTCCTATAAAAATCTTGATTAATAAGTACTTTTCTTTCCTATAAAAATCTTGTTCTTTATTTTTCTTAAGAAAGTAAATATACTTTGAATAAAAAATAAATATAAAACCTACAATTCATTGAAAAAAGGAAGAAGAAGAAGAAAAAATGGGGCCTCAAAATAATGAATTCATGTCATGCAAGTTTTGAGTCGTTAGATCTTCTAAAAAAGCAAGCAATTCAAAACTTAAAATTTTCATCACCTCAAAACCGGTGAAAATTTCCAACTTATTGTTGTCCAATTCACCAACCAAACAACATCCAATAGTTTTAATCCATGCAAAATAATGAATAATTCGTCAAATTGGGCAAGGTTATATATTATCATGATTTTAGGAAAAGTTAGTTAAAGTCAATCTTTAGTTAAAAAAAGTCAAATCCCCAATTTATTCACAATTACCCATAAGTTCACAATTGCATTATTATAATCAGTTTGGATATTGACTTAATTAACTAGGTAAGTATTTATAGAAAATAAGTCAAAATTCTCCAATTTAGTGTTCAAATCTCATGAATTTATGGTTAAATTACACCAAAATCTAGTATAATCATAGGGTGTTAGAGAATCTATGGGTGTGTTCGGTATGGAGGAAAATGTTTTTCATGGAAAATATTTTCCAAGGAAAACAAGTTATTTCTTATAACTTATTTTCTTGTGTTTGGTATGCAAGTAGGACAAAAATATTTAAAAGCATTTGTATATATTTAACACAAAACAATGAGAGTGAATAATAGGGTAAGAAAAAAATTACGTAAATTTTTTTTAAAAAAAAATTAATTTTTTTTTGTGGGGGTGGGAGGTGGGGGGTAAATTTTTTTAGAAAAATAAATTTAAAAAATTTAACTTTTTTTTAGGGGGAGGGGTGTGGTTGGATGGTAGGGGGTGGGGTAAGAAAAGAAATATGAAATTTATTAAAAGAAATTAATTTTTTTTTTGGGGGGGTGGGGGGGTGGGGGGAGGGAGTGGTGTTGGTATAATGGGTCGGGGTAGAGGGGTGGGGTAAGAAATTTTTTTTAAAAAAAAAAATTAAATACTTTTTTTGGGGGGGGAGGAGAAGGGAGGTGGGGGTCGGGGTGGGGGGTGGGCAAGAAATCTTTTATTTGGGGGCTTGTGATTTTAAGAGTGGTATGAAAATTGCAATTTGTTTTCCCTACTTTAATAAAGGAATACATTTTCCTTACTTTGAAGAAACTTATTTTTCTAGGGAAAATATTTTCCAAAATTTTTAGCCAAACAAACATGAGAAAATAGGAAAACATTTTCCAAACACACTCTATATCTGAATTATTCAAGTTGAAATCAACTCTTTGGATCTATCCACACGAGCTCTTATCTTCCAAAAATAACGAAGTCTTGGTATAAAATTCTTTAATACATGAATTTATACCTATACTTTCTTTCAGTGTAGTTGCGATCCTTTAATGCTATTGCTATCGTAATTCTCATTTTTTTTCTTTGTTCGGTGTTATTACGCTCTTTAAGCGTGATCAATTCATGCTCCCTTGCTGATTTTTCATTTGCGCTATTAAAGATCTTTGTTTTTATAATGTGATTGTACTGACACTAGACACTAGAAAAAACAATAACTATAATTAAGTTGCAAATGTGCCTGAAACTACCCCGACAAATCCCAAATAAGTGTACAAACCTATCCAAAGTCTCAAAACACAATTCAAACCGTAATGTTCAAAATTAAACATTAGGTTATTAGACTCACCCTTGGGAAGATATAATTGTCCAATTCAACAGTCAGCCAGAACTAGATATTTAATAACCAACAAATCACATCAAATGTCAACTTCGATCTCCTTTTCAATGTCCAAAAACATAAAATTATTGGATTTGAGGTTTCCATCGCCAACAAACATTGACTATATTATTATCAATATCGTATTATTGACTAACTCAAATGTGATAAAATCCTACGTATCATTATTAAGAGTCCATGATGAGAAATAAATTTTTAGGCCTAACTTAATTTCAAAAATTAACTCATGAGTGGAGTATTGTCCAAGATCATATAAGGAAATCAATTACACATTTCATATTCGATGTGAGACTCTTAATACTCCCTCGCACGTCCAAACCTCGTTATTTCGGAGCATGAACAATATAATATATAGGCTCAACATCTGTAAACAAAGAATTGAGGATTTGACTTTGATACCATTATAAAGAAATGAATCTTGGATCTAACTTAATCCCAAAAACTAGCTCAAAAGAAAGGAGGATTGTCCAAACCATATAAGGAGTCTTGAAATCTTGTCCCGATCCGATGTGGGACATTTCTTCCAACACCCAACTCACGCTTAGGCATTGTGCGGCCTGGAGTGTGCCCAATCATGGACGGGGGTATATTCACAACCCCACACGGTCGAAGGTCCCACATCGAACCCATGAACCATGGGGAGCAAGAAAACAACATAATTTTCCAGCAAAATAGTTTTTCTTTCTTTTTAACAAACCACCTTGAGTTATATAGTTACATGGAGCATTGCTGAGCATTTACGACTCACATATATGCAACAAAATTGTAATCACATGAATATTTATAAATGATTAAAAAGTAGTTTCGCCTTAAGATTCTATCAAAAGGAATTAGCTGAATTTAAGGAAACTGACAGTGATTAACAACTGCACATCATGTTACTTCTTTTTTTTTTTAACAACGAACAACCTTGCTCTATTAATGCATAAATGGTCTTAAAGAGTTAAACGATGCAATACCATCATTTACAATCCAACTAGGAAAAGGAAAAACACAAACAAATTTGTCTACTAATGAAATAGCAAATTTAGCTAGATTGTGCGCTAACACGTTCCAAGATCTAGGAATGTGAATAATCTGAATATCTTCAAATAGACCCATAATCTTTCAAATATCTTCACACGTAGTCTCTATCTCCCATGAAACTGCATTATTCTTCAGGATCATATCCACCACATTTTTTGCGTCTAATAAGATTTTCACCTTTGTCCATCTATTTTCTTGTGCGTTTTCCAGTGCTACTCGTATTGCTAGTGCTTCAGCAGTGATGGTCTTCCCAACAAATTGGATTCGGGTGTCAAAGGCTTGAAGCAAGTTTTCAAAGCTATCCATAGCCGCTGTTCCAATGCTTGCCATCTTCTTTTCCTTATGTAAACTAGCATCTGCAAACATAACAACACCATCTTGTGCCACAATAATCGTTTTATCAGTAGTACAATCAGGTCTAAGTGCAGGAGAAAAGGTATTAAGCAAATTACTTTCATATTCTTGAAAGTCAAATAAGGTCTTGTTAACAATATCACTAGGTTCAGATATCTCCCCGTT
Organism: Jaltomata sinuosa; assembly: GCA_003996215.1. Lineage (NCBI taxonomy): Eukaryota > Viridiplantae > Streptophyta > Magnoliopsida > Solanales > Solanaceae > Jaltomata > Jaltomata sinuosa. The sequence continues at coordinate 53,462 of QJPP01002456.1, read as the reverse complement.
AAAGCTCATAGCATTTCTTGCCTTTCAGATTTGCCACATTATAGAGACACTTAATTTAATAAGTTCACTAGAATCAGGGTATTGATTGGTCTTTGTATAGATCTCATTCCACCATCTTGCAAAGTCCATCGTAATTTCAATATTAGGCCAATTTATAGGACAAATTTTCCAAACAAAATGAGTTGTAGGGCATCTAAAGAACATATGATCGATAGTTTCACTTTCTATACCACACACCTTACATACACCACAACTCTTTTTTAACCTTTTTGAGACAACATAATTAACAGGAAGCACATTCAAAAAACATTTGCGAATAAAGTGTTTATATTTGTTCTTTATATTCATAGACCATAAGAAATCCCAGAACTTCTTTGGAAAGGAATGGTAGCTAGATTGAGGTCTATCGATATCGGCCTCACGAGTTTTACTCATATCCCTAGCCAAATGGTAACCTGATTTAACCTCATACATGCCTGACTTAGTGTGATGCCAAATAATTCTGTCTGGTTACTCTGGGCTAGAGATGGGGTTAGAAACAATCGCACTAATATCATTCGTGGAAAACCACTTTTGTAGATCTTGCATTTTTCAAGTGTGGTTAGTATGATCTATAAGGTCACTCACATGGAGCTCTATATCCATATCTGGATGATAACTACTAGGTTTAAAGCCACAAGAGTTGAGGATCTAAGGTTTCGTCCAGACTTTAATACTATTTCCAGAATCTACTCTCCATCTAATTCCTTTTTGTAAGAGATCCCTACCCCAAATAATGCTCTTCCAATTCCAAGAGCTAGTAGAAGAAGACGTCGCTTTGAGAAAAGAGGTATGGTGAAAGTATTTGCTTTTGAGGATTTTAAAGAGAAGAGAGTCCTCTTGAGTCAAGATTCTCCAAGCGAGCTTTGCTAACAGAGCTTGATTGAAAGACTTTAATTCTCGAAATCCTATGCCCCTTTAGACTTAGCTAAACATAGGTTCTCCCATTTTTCGAAATGCATTTTCCTTTGATTATCATCATGCCCCCACCAGAAATTTGAAAAAATAGTAGTGATCTCCTTACACAAGTTATCCAGAAATTGAAAATAAGATAATGCATAAGAAGGTATAGCAGATAAAACAGATTTAAGCATTACTTCTTTTCCCGCCGGACTTTAAAAACTATTTTTCCACCCTTTTATCTTAGCTTTCACTCTATCCTTAATGAAATCCAACATTCTTTTCTTGAACTTTCCCACTACCGCCGGTAAGCCTAGATATAGTCCTAGATCATTCCTTCTTAGTTGTCCTAATTCTGCAATAATCCCATCTTTCTCTGTTTCAGAGGTATTCTTACTAAAGAAAATGGCAGACTTAGCGAAATTTACTTTTTGACCTGAACACTCCTCATATTTCCTAAGAATCTCAGCAATATTAACAGCATTCTGGGTGTTTGCTTTACAGAATATAAAAGAATCATCAACAAAAAATAAATGATTAATAGTAGGTCCATTTCTGACCAAGCTTAACCCTTATATATCCCCAGTTACCTCCTCTTGATTTAAAATTCTAGAAAGTCCTTCAGCGCATATTAGAAACAAATATGGAGATAAGGGATCCCCTTGTCTTAGTCCCCTAGTAGGAGTCACTTCTCCCACTACCTCCCCATTAATATTAAATCTATACCTCGGGGTAGTAACACATTGCATAATCCAATTAACAAAAATATCATGAAAACCCATTTTGATCAGTAGTTTTTGAATATAAAACCACTCCACTCGATCGTAAGCCTTGGCCATATCTAGCTTCAGAGCCATATACTTTTCCTTACCTCGTCTTTTATTCTTCAGTATGTGAATAAATTCATGAGCTAGGACAACATTATCCACAATTTGTCTTTTTCCAATAAAAGCAGATTGATTAGGAGAGATAATAGTAGGTAGGTAATCCTTAAGCCTGGCAGCTATAATCTTAGCAATAATTTTATAAATCGTAGAGTATAAGCTAATGGGTCTATATTGGCTAATGTCACTGGGATTTTTCACTTTCGGTATCAACGTAATAAGAGTTTAATTCCAGAAGGGTATCAAGTAACCTGAATGAAAAAATATTTTTACCGCTTCACATATATCACTTGATAAGATATTCTAGTACTTTTGAAAGAAAAACGGAGTCATACCATCAACCTTAGGAGCTTTTAAAGGGTGCATATCAAAAATGGCTTTCCTAATTTCATCATTAGTGACATCTCTAATAAATCTATCGTTAACAGAGTTATCAACTAAAGGATGAATTAAATTCAAAATGGGTTCGAAGTTGGAGGGTCGAGAGGTAGTGAATAAGTTCTTATAATATCTTTCTATTTCGGTCACAATCTCTTTGACTGCACATTATGTTACTAGATCTCATGATTTGTGGAAATTATTAGAAGTTAATTAATGACACACTGAATCTAATGCAGTGGCGTCAATACAATATTAATAAAACATCCTCAAACTCCCAAATTTGAAGAAAAAGAAAAAGTCGTGGTGTGCATTATCTAAAATCTAAATTATATACATTCGTCATAGTAAGCTGTAAAATTTCACGTGTTTTCTAATTGAAGTTGATGTGAATAATTAAAGAAGATGATATATTTTATATGATTAACTTAACTATCTAATAGACGTTTGAGAACGCGCGTAATTGTTTTTTCAAAATTTAAATCAAAAATGTGTAATAAAAACAAGTGATTGGTAATAAAACACCAATTCGCTCACCGAGACCTAATTCAATCTTCGTAGAGATTCCTAATTGGTTAGTCCTAACCAGTACTCTCTAAGTTCTTATATATTTCTCCTGTTGTTTTTGACAAACCTCTTAAGAAAATATTTAATAGAGGGTAATTTGACTAAATTGCTTTTATTTATTATTTTTATTAATTTAATATTTATTATACTTGTTTTCTTATTCTTATGCTTTTATTTAAATCTCTCTATATTTATGACCAAAGGTAAATGGGAAAATAAATAACTAATTATGTCTTAGTTTTATAAAATGATAAGTATTATGAATCATTTATTTTAATAAGAATGACAAGAATTTAGGAACTGAGTGAGAATCATTTACACAAACCTATGCAGATTTTGGTCTCTACCACTTTATTATTAGTGTTACTCCCTTCATCCGATTTTAACTGTAATTTTAGCTTTTTTCACGCTCATAAAAAATATAAGATATAGTTTATTGAGTTACTCTTATTTATTAGATACTTTTTTTGAATTGAGAGTATCACAAAAATTACCTTTTTAATGTTAAGAATATAGTTAAAGACAATTATCAATTTTATTCTTCAACTCCTAAAGTTACAAATATTTAAAGTTAAAATGATAGTTAAAATGAGGCGGAGAGAATATTTCCAAATTACTCAAAATGCTCATTAATGCTTCCTATCGACGTTGGCCTGATTTAAGTACTTGAACCAAAGTCTCTTATTGATTAAGGGAGAGAAATACTTACTATTTCACCATATCCTTTAATTTTTGTTTCAAGAATAGCCTCTTTTTTTCTGCTTAAATTAATACTCCATCTGTTTCAAATTGATTGAACTGTTTTGATTTGGCACGAAATTTAGGAAAATAAAAAAGACTTTTGAATCTTATGATCTTAAATTAAAAATATGTCAAATGTATCAAAATATTCTTTAATTTTATGATCTTAAACATGTCATGAGAAAAATTAGAATTAAAGAGTTGATAGAAAGAAAAGTGTCATTCTTTTTTATTAGAAGGGAGTATTGTTTGTTTATTTTACCTTATTTATTTTGATTCAATATAAGTAGTGGGAGGATGATGAAATCAGCTACGTACTATAGTTTGGTCCAACAAAGGTTAGCATCATTGACTTGGTCAGCACCAGCTCTTACGTCAAATTACTAGTAAAATAGTATCATGAAGTGAACCTCTACTCTATTCTATTATCTCTACTTTGAATATATAAATCACACCCCTTTTACACAAACTTTCAAGAATCGAAGGTATAACCAGAAGAGGTGGAGGAACTTAGCAAAAAAATTCCCCTTTTGAATTAGAGTCACAAAGTTATTAGCTTTATTTCTTATGTTAAAAAATGGAGGGTAGTGAAGGTATAATCAGGGTGAGTAGTGCTCGTTTGAGTGGGTCAAATGTATGGAGAAATAGTGGTATGGATGTTTTTTCAAGGTCTTCAAGAGAAGACTATGATGATGAAGAGGCATTGAGATGGGCTGCTCTTGAGAAACTTCCAACTTATGATCGTATAAGGAGAGGTCTTCTCATTGAAGAACAAGGACAATCTAGAGAAGTCGATATAACAGAGCTCGATTTGGTCGAAAGGAGGAACCTTTTAGAGAGGCTTGTCAAGATTGCTGATCAAGACAACGAGAAGTTCTTGTTCAAGCTCAAAAAGCGCATTGATAGGTACAAATTTATTAAGCTGTTTTACGAGAAAGTCATTTTCTAGTGTTTGGTTACTAGAATAATGACTTTAGTCGAACCAAACAAACATTTGATCAGGATGTTGAAGTCGTTAGACTAGATTTTAAAAGCTCTTTTAGTATACCATGGAAGTATATTGTTCACGAGTAAGTCATTTCCTGAGGAAAAAATGAATACAATGTTGTACCAATAGGTGGCAAATGGGTTGGACTAAAATGAGTTGAGCGAGTAAATAATCACTCTAAAATTAAACGGATTGGGTGGTTATGATTTCATGGGCTAATTTTAACACTTCTAATCATACCATGACATACTCTTTGAGATGTTAAAGTCATTAGACTAGTTTTTAAGGTGTTTTAATTATACGAAGGAATTCATATTTTTCATGTTAAATCATTTTCTGGTGTTTGGTCCCCAGACGATGTTTTATGAGGGAAAATGACTTCAGTCTTATCAAACAAACTCATAGAGATGTTGAAGTCTTTAGACGAGATAATATCTCATATGGTCACTCAACTAAGCAATCTTTACTCAGAAAGTCACTCAACTTTGATTTTTACTCCAAAAGTCACTCAACTAGTAACCCTTTTCTCAGAAAGTCACTCAACTTTGATTTTTACTTCAAAAGTCACTCAACTATAGGTATTTTATTTACAAAGTCACTCAACCTATTTAATTAATTTTCTTATTAAAATATGCTAGTATAAAATTTTTATTTAAAATCAAAATGCTAAGAAATAAAAAAATATCCATTTAAATTTTGAAAATAAAAGAATAAAAATAATTTTTTTTAAGAGTTGAATTTTGGTTTAAATAAAAGTAAAAGAGATAATAAAATAATAAATATAAAATAAATGTGTCAACAAATATATATTTTTTCTAACAAGAATTATATTGAACCTCCTTAAATTTTTGTTTGTTTATTTTTTTTAAGTAAAAATTATGAATATCACTAATTACAATATTCAAAATATTATATCAACAAATATTAGGATATGTTTTAAAAAAAAATTAAAGATAAGAAGAAAGAAGTTGGCTCTTAAAAGAATATAATATTAATACTACAATAAAAAGTTTTAAAGATAAGAAGAAAGAAGTTGGCATATATAAACTATGTCCTGACCTCCCGTTGAATCCTTCTTTTTTCTTTTAATGGAGTATTAATATTTATTATTTTATAATCTCTTTTACTTTTAAATCTTTTTATTGGAGTATTAATATTATATTACTTTAAAAGCCAACTTTTTTCTTTTTATCTTTAAAAATAAAATTTTAAATATATCCTAATATTTGTTGATATAATATTTTTAAATAGTGTAATTAATGATATTCATAATTTTTATTAAAAAAATAAGCAAACGAAAATTTAAGGAGGTTCAATATTTGTTGTAAGAAAAAATATATATATTTATTGTCATATTCATTTTATATATTTATTATTTTATTATCTCTTTTACTTCTTATTTAAACCAAAATTTTACTCTATAAAAAAATTTCTTTTTATTTTTAAAATTTAAATGGATAATCTTTTATTTCTTAGCATTTTGTTTTTAAATAAAAATTTCATGGTAGCATATTTCAATAAAAAATTTAATTAAATAGGTTGAGTGACTTTGTAAGTAAAACATTTGTGGTTGAGTGACTTTTGAAGTAAAAATCAAAGTTGAGTGACTTTCTGAGAAAATAGTTGTTAGTTGAGTGACTTTTGAAGTAAAAATCAAAGTTGAGTGACTTTTTGAATAAAGATTCTTTAATGAGTGACCATTTGAGATATTAAGTCATCTTTAGACTAGCTAGTGTTACGATTTTGATGATTGAAATCTTGAATTTTCTTTTTTGTTCTTTTTAATATGACTAGTTTTTGGACACGTACACTCCATATCAATAAATAACAAAATATGATATAAATATAATTATTAAAATACACATGTATTCTAACAATATAATATAATTATTCTTTATTCCGGTTACTCAAAGATGTGAACTTGCTTTCTTATAGTATACTACATTCTACATTGATATCACTAACAAAAAGGTAGCACAAAACTTAGTACAACTAAAAGCCTAATTTTTCAAATAGCAAACATTTACAATAATAACCACTCCATTGAAACTAATTCGATTAAAATAGCCAATGTTTCATTTTTCAATTTATAGCCAGCCGCCTTTGTTGACCGAGTTGACTTCACTGATCCATCCTTTTTGGCTAGTTTCACTTTTTTCTTTTTTTGCTGCTTTAGTTTAAAAAATATTGCTCTTTTATTTTTTAAACAATAAAAGATAATTTTGTAGTTATTCTTTTTTTAGTTGCTATTTTTCTCTTTTTATTTTTTGTTTGTTTTGCTTACTTTTTTTTATGCTGCTTATTTTATTTTTTTATGGATTTTTGGGATTTTTTTTTTTAAAAAAATCTATTCTTTAGTATTGATATATATATATACAATATAATACATATATGATACATATAAAATATAATACATATATGATATGATATGATATATATATATATATATATATATATATATATATATATAGATGGTGGAGCAGTATAGGGAGAGAAAGAAGGACTTGCACATGGTATTTATCGACCTAGAAAATGCTTATGATAAAGTTCCCAGGGAGGTTCTTTGGAGGTGCTTGGAGGTTAGAGGGGCACCGATGGCGTACACTCGGTCGATTCAGGATATGTACTATGGTGCGAACACTTGAGTCAGAACTGTGGGCGGAGATTTGGAGTATTTCTCCGTGATGATGGGATTGCACCAAGGATCGTCCCTTAGCCCGTTTCTATTTGCCTTGGTAATGGATGTTTTGACAAGGCAAATTCAAGGTGAAGTGCCATGGTGTATGTTGTTTGCGGACGATATTGTTTTGATTGACGAGACTCGTGAGGGAGTTAATGCTAAGTTGGAGGTCTGGAGACAAACGTTGGAGACTAAAGGGTTCAGGTTGAGCAGGACGGAGACAGAATATTTGGAGTGCAAGTTTAGCGGTATGTCTCAGGAATCCGGTGTGGAAGTGAGGCTCGATACGCATGCCATCCAGGGGAGAGGTAGCTTCAAGTACCTTGGGTCTTTTATCCAAGAAAATTGGGAGATTGACGAGGATGTTACCAATCGTATTAGTGCAGGGTGGATGAAATGGTGGCTCACTTCAGGAGTCTTGTGTGATAAGAAGGTGCTTCCTAGACTGAAAGGCAAGTTCTACAAAGTGGCAGTTAGACCGGCTATGCTGTACGGGGCAGAATGTTGGCCAATCAAGCACTCTCATGTCCAGAAGTTGAAGGTAGCGGAGATGAGGATGTTGCGTTGGATGTGTGGGTTTACTAGGAGGGATATGATTAGGAATGAGGATATTCGAGACAAGGTGAGAGTGTCTTCAGTAGCAGACAAGATGCGAGAAGTGAGGTTGAGGTGGTTCGAGCACGTGAACAGGAGATGCAAGGAGGCCCCGGTGAGGAGGTGTGAGAGATTGGCTATGGATGGTTTCAAGAGAGGTAGAGGTAGACTGAAGAAATATTGCCGAGAGGTGATTAGACAAGATTTGGCGCAGTTGAGGCTTACCGAGGACATGACCTTAGATAGGAAGGTGTGGAGGGCTCAGATTAGGGTAAACGGTTAGTAGGTAGGTCTGCTTCATTCTAGTAGGTAGGGTTGTGTACTAGTTAGTAGTTGTAGGTCTGCTCGTGTAGTTTCTTGTTCTTTAATTTTGCTGCTTTCGTAGGGTTTCATGTGGTTCGGGTATAGTACTATTTGTTTATAGTATACTTCTGTGATTGCTTGTTGTCCTTTTACTGTGTATATCTCTTGTGCTTTTATTTCGACCTCTTATGGTCCTTTTTGGTCTTGAGCCGGGGGTTTATCGGAAACAACCTCTTTACTTCATCTGAGGTAAAGTTACAGTCTGTGTACATTCTACCCTCCCCAAACCCCACTTGGTGGGAATACACTGGGTATGTAGATATATTTATACACACACACACAAATACAATGCAAATTTCTATACACATTCTATACATATACATATTATATACAATAATTATACAGTTTCTATACACATCCTGTACAGATACATATCATATACAATAATGATACCATATCTATACACATCATAACAGTGATTATACAATTTCTATACACATTATAAACAACCTTTAGCTGTAATAATTATTCAGATACATATTTTATATAACAATTACACAGTTTATATACACATTCTATACAGTTTCTATACATATCTGTACGGATACGTATTTTATACCATAATTATACAGCTTTTACACATATTTTATACATATTTTATACAATTTTTATACAACAATTATACAATTGAAAATGGCCACGGGAGGAAATAGTAGTCAAATAATGACCCAAGTTTCAAAAGGCCATTTTAGCCGGAAATTGTTTGGCCGTGTGGTCATGGGATGTCTTTTTCCCAAACATTTATAGGTTGACCTCTTTGAGCCTTTGTGAATCTTTTTGCACTCGTATTAGAGGAGATAGATTTAGCAGGTAACATATGGATTTGTCCGAAATTAGTAGCTTTTGGTTAGATCCTACATATGAATACGTTAAATATCTATAAATATTTGATTAAATATTTAATTATTATTATGACTGCAATATAATTTTACACGAAGCTTTTGATTTCAGGGAAGATAATTTGAATTTACTTTATACATAATTATTACTTTATTAGAAGGTAAATTTACCTTTTTTTGTGTGAAATTGTTGTAAGAATTATGTTTAAGAGAAGGGCAAAATAGTCATTTAATGTTTGATGAGCTTTTTCGTAATTCAACTTTTGACTTAGAGTCTTCCGCTTTTCGCAATGCAGAGTTGGTCTGGATCTTCCTACAATTGAAGTCCGGTTCGAACATTTGAGTGTAGATGCAGAAGCTCGTGTTGGTAGTAGAGCTTTACCAACAATATTCAACTTCACAGTTAACATCGTAGAGGTATTAATAATATATAGGCCGACTTCTCTTGTACACTGTTATATCATGGAATATACTCAATTTCACTTTTTATGTAAAGGATTTCTTGAATTATCTTCACATTCTTCCAAGTAGAAAGAAATCATTGCCAATCCTTCATGAGGTCAGTGGAATCATCAAGCCAGGAAGGTGAGAAAAAACACTTCTGTCAAAAGTGTCATTTTTAAACCAATCAAGAATGTCCTGTTTATTCAATCTTGTTATGCAGAATGACACTGCTTCTAGGACCACCAAGTTCTGGAAAAACAACATTGCTGTTAGGTTTGGCTGGGAAACTTGATAAAGATCTCAAAGTAAGAAACATGATTAGACATATATAGTTTTAGATTATTGAGGAGTTCTGCATTGGCAGTTGATAAATTTATTCGTTTTCAGGTTTCAGGGAGAATTATATATAATGGGCATGGGATGGATGAGTTTGTACCACAAAGAACATCTGCTTATATAAGCCAAAATGATCTTCATATTGGAGAAATGACAGTCAGAGAAACACTGGCATTTTCTGCTAGATGTCAAGGAGTTGGAGCCAAATATGGTCAGCGAGATTATTTCCTCTGGGCTCTGACACAATCAACATGTTGCATGTCCAATCTTTTTTGGGCGTCGTGCACTTTTTTAATTAGTTTGTTATGAATATGCAGAAATGTTGGCAGAGTTGTCTAGGAGAGAGAAGGAAGCAAATATTAAGCCAGATCCTGATGTTGATATCTTTATGAAGGTGAAGACATAGTAAACAGAAAAATCCAGCTTCATGATGTCTTTTCTTTCTATGAATTATAATAAGAAATTGGTATTATTTAACAGTCAGCATGGAATGAAGGACAGGAGGCTAATGTTATAACAGATTATACTCTCAAGGTAATGGCTGTGCATTACAGAATCCAATCCAAAAACTAGATAACGATGCAACAATTCACTATTCTATGTGTTATTTTCAGATATTGGGACTTGAAATTTGTGCTGATACCCTCGTTGGAGACGAAATGATTCGAGGAATTTCCGGGGGCCAGAGAAAGAGACTAACAACAGGTTAGGCTAAACAGAAACCTTGTATGTTGTATAAACCATACGCATATACAAAGAGTTGCAAAAAAGTTCTCGTGTTTAAACTTGTCGATAACTTGTAAAACAGGGGAGATGATGGTTGGACCAGCAAGAGCACTTTTTATGGATGAGATATCAACTGGTTTAGACAGTTCAACAACCTATCAGATTGTCAATTCAATTAGGCAGTCAATACACATTCTTCAAGGAACTGCTGTAATCTCACTTCTGCAGCCTGCACCAGAAACATATGACTTGTTTGATGATATTATTCTTCTATCAGATGGGAGAATCGTGTACCAAGGTCCCCGGGACAATGTACTCGACTTCTTCGAGGACATGGGCTTCAAATGCCCCGAGAGGAAAGGAGTTGCTGATTTCTTACAAGAAGTAAACCCCTGGCAAATTATCTCCTTTTCTGTCGTGGAGCATTTCTTGTTTCTAATTATTCCATTTACTATGTGTTAATAAAAGGTGACATCAAGGAAGGATCAAGAGCAATACTGGGCACGTCGTGATGAACCTTATAAGTTTATCACAGTGTGGGAATTTTCTGAAGCATTTCAATCATTTCACGTTGGAAGGAAGCTTGGTGATGAGCTTGCTGTTCCCTTTGACAAATCCAAGAGCCACCCTGCTGCTCTAACCACCAAGAGGTATGGTATTAGCAAGAAAGAACTCTTAAAAGCCTGCACAGCTAGAGAATACCTTCTTATGAAGAGGAATTCGTTCGTCTATATATTCAAGATGATACAAGTAAGTAGCAGATCAAAAAATAAACAAGTCATCTTTTCAGTTTCCTCAATGCTTATGTAGAAGTAAATTTTTTTTTTTTATTATTTCAGCTGACATTGATGGCTTCTATAGCGATGACACTCTTCCTACGAACTGAGATGCACAAAAATACAACAACAGATGGTGCAGTATTCTTGGGCGCACTGTTCTATGCAGTTATCACGATTATGTTCAATGGTTTCTCAGAGCTTGCCCTCAGTATTTTGAAACTTCCTTCCTTTTACAAACAACGTGATCTTCTTTTCTTTCCTGCTTGGGCATATGCTCTGCCTACTTGGATCCTCAAGATTCCGATCACACTTGTAGAAAGTGCTATTTGGGTGTGTTTGACTTATTATGTAATTGGATTCGAGGCAGACGTTGGGAGGTAGAAATTTAATCTTTATTCTAGGCATGGAACTTCTTGGTTAGTCAAATCTCATTGAAATGAATTTTCTATCTTCAGGTTCTTCAAACAGCTATTTCTGCTCATATGTATTAGCCAGATGGCCTCCGGGCTGTTTCGATTCCTAGCAGCTCTTGGAAGGAATATCATTGTTGCAAATACATTTGGATCATGTGCACTACTCATAGTTCTTGTAATGGGTGGATTCATTCTGTCAAGAGGTAAAATTGCAGAATATTTTGAAAAACCACTAGGGCAATGCTCATTTATATGTTCTTCGCCTTTGTTAGTTTCATCTAACAAGGAGCTATTTGTCTATCAGATAATATTAAACAATGGTTGATATGGGGTTACTGGATTTCCCCTATGATGTATGCACAGAATGCTATAGCTGTGAACGAATTTCTAGGGAAGAGTTGGGCACATGTAAGCTAAAGCTTCCGTTGTTTTGGAAGGACTGGTTGTTAAGGTAGCATTTGAGAGTTCATTCTTGGATTTTGTTTTACAGGTTCCTCCTAACACCACGGGCACGGATACATTAGGAGTGTCATTCTTGAAATCGCGTGGAATCTTCCCAGAAGCAAGATGGTATTGGATTGGAGCAGGAGCTCTTCTTGGATATGTTTTGCTCTTCAATTTCCTGTTCACAGTGGCCTTAGCTTATCTCAACCGTAAGGATTCGCCTATTATTGTACAGTCTAGTTTCATTTCCACCTATAGGATAATCCTAACATATCAACAAGGTGGGTAATTTTGGTGCAGCATTTGGTAAACCTCAGGCAGTTCTTTCTGAAGAAACTGTGGCCGAGAGGAATGCAAGCAAAAGGGGTGAGGTTATTGAACTATCTCCGATAGGAAAGAGCTCTTCAGGTAGATAATTTCTTGCTTTGAGCTTCAGTTTAAATTAAGATTTTCCACTAAGTACTAATGCTTTCAAGTCAATTAAGATTTTCCACTAAGTACTAATGGTTTCAAGGCCAAATATGCAGAAAGAGGAAATGATGTTCAGCGAAGTGCATCTTCCAGGTCTCTATCCTCAAGAATAGGCAGCATAAATGAGGCTGATTTAAACAAGAGAAGGGGAATGATTCTTCCTTTTGAGCCCCTTTCAATTACTTTTGATGATATTAGATATGCAGTAGATATGCCACAGGTACATTTAAGATTCAGTCTATGAAAGTAACTGGCCAATACATGTCTGAGTTAAATTCTCAAGTCTATGTTGTGACTTCAGGAAATGAAAGCTCAAGGTTTTATCGAGAACCGCCTTGAACTCTTGAAAGGGGTGAGTGGTGCTTTTAGGCCAGGAGTTTTGACAGCTTTAATGGGTGTTAGTGGAGCTGGTAAGACCACACTTATGGACGTCTTAGCTGGTAGGAAAACTGGTGGATACATTGAAGGAACCATCAGTATATCAGGGTACCCAAAGCAGCAAGAAACGTTTGCTCGGATAGCAGGATACTGTGAGCAAACTGACATTCATTCACCTCATGTTACAGTATACGAATCATTGCAGTATTCTGCCTGGCTTCGACTGCCTCGTGAAGTTGACACTGAAACCCGAAAGGTAAATGAGTCTGGAATTTGGCTACTAGGATTGCTATTAGAACTTGAAAGTGGATGTTATATTAAAAAGTATCATTGCAGAGGTTCATTGAGGAGGTCATGGAACTTGTAGAGCTAACCCCTCTAAGAGAAGCACTTGTTGGATTGCCCGGAGTGAATGGTCTTTCAACAGAACAACGTAAACGACTTACAGTTGCTGTTGAACTTGTTGCCAACCCTTCTATAATATTCATGGATGAGCCAACCTCTGGATTAGATGCTAGAGCAGCTGCAATAGTGATGAGAACAGTTAGAAACACTGTAGATACAGGTCGAACAGTAGTATGCACCATCCATCAGCCTAGCATTGACATATTTGATGCTTTCGATGAGGTGAGCCACAATTAATCTTCCAAAATCTGTCAGTTTAGCACAATTTGTTTTAGAGAAAAAGATTCTCATTCTACTAATTACAGCTCCTACTCCTGAAACGAGGAGGCGAAGAAATATTTGTCGGCCCATTAGGACGCTATTCTTCTCACCTTATTAAGTATTTTGAGGTAAGGAAATTGTTAAGTAAAGAAACTTGAATTCCTATTATGTTGGCCGAGTACACAAAGTAATGGTTCTTTTTCTATTTGCCTCAGGGAATCGATGGAGTTCCAAAAATCAGAGATGGTTACAATCCAGCAACATGGATGTTGGAGATAACTTCAGTAGCACAAGAAGCAGCTCTTGGAATTGACTTTACAGAATTGTACAAAAACTCAGAATTGTATAGGTATGAATCATCAAGTAGAACACAATGACATTCTCTATATAGAGTTACAAATACATAATCTTGAATTCTGAAGTGGAGCAAATATTCAGGAGAAACAAAGCATTGATCGAGGAACTAAGTGTGCCAGCCCCAGGTGCAAAAGACCTGTACTTTCAAACTAAGTACTCCCAGTCTTTCTTCACCCAATGCATGGCTTGTTTATGGAAACAGCACTGGTCATACTGGCGAAATCCTCCTTACACAGCAGTCAGGCTCATGTTTACATTCTTCGTTTCTCTCATGCTTGGAACGATATTCTGGGGTCTTGGCTCCAAAAGGTAAATAGAAACGTATAGGAACTGTTTTTTCATCTTTCAAGATTTATTTTCCTCGACATGTTTTTAGTCACAAGTCTAATGGTTTTGAACCCAACTTCAGGAGAAGACAACAACATATTTTCAATGCAGTAGGTTCAATGTATTCTGCTATCTTGTTTCTTGGTATAATAAATGCTACTTCAGTACAACCAGTCGTTTCCATTGAGAGGACAGTCTTCTACAGGGAAAGAGCTGCTGGAATGTATTCAGCTCTGCCTTATGCTTTTGGACAGGTGAAGATTTGTGTGCCTAGAAATAATTTAAATTTGGTAAAAATCTTTTAAAAAACCTCTTGATGATTCACAAAATAGATTCAAATGATCACCAAGGGTGTATGGCCTTAAAAGTTCATCTCTATCTCGATCTAAGTCAAATGTTTTGCTTAATTTCAATTTGGCCTAGAGTTTCAAAGTGAATTTAGCTATACTTATATACATAAACGCGCGACACGCCTTTTTTCATATCTTAGAGTCTGAACTGAAGAGAGTAGATGCAAACTAGATCCATCAATGCTCTCAAAAGAAGTTAGGATTTTACCATCAGGTTAGGTTGGTCCACATCACTTTGTTATGTTGAGTCATTGTATAACCGCTTGTATTAGCTATGCTAATCGTATATATTCTGTTATGCAGGTTATGATTGAGCTCCCACACCTTTTTATCCAGACGATCACATATGGTGTTATAGTCTATGCCATGATTGGATTTGAATGGACAGTTACCAAGTTCTTTTGGTATCTGTTCTTCATGTACTTCACCTTGTTATACTTCACATTGTACGGGATGATGACAGTAGCTGTTACTCCTAATCACACCATTGCATCCATCGTTTCTTCTGCATTTTACGCAATATGGAACCTTTTCTGTGGATTCGTCGTTCCAAAAACAGTAATTTACCTACTAATTCTTCTTCAAATTGCATTACCCTCAACAACACATTTCAAAAATTTTGGACTAAATTTTTTGTCAAACTGGCATGACCAACCTAACAATTTGTTCTCTTTTTTTTTTATTTTTTATGACAGAGGATGCCAGTGTGGTGGAGATGGTACTATTACATTTGCCCTACTTCGTGGACATTATACGGACTAATTGCCTCACAATTTGGAGACCTACAAGACAAACTTGACACAAATGAGACAGTGGAAGAATTCATAGAGAGTTTCTTCGATTACAAACACGATTTTGTGGGATATGTTGCAGTCATTCTTGTTGGGATCTCAGTTCTTTTTCTCTTTATTTTTGCTTACTCGATCAAAGTATTTAACTTCCAGAAAAGATAGGTTGGTCCAGGTAAAAGGGCCTTTGTTAAGAAAACGTGTATATTAGGGCAATAATATAATGTTTCCTCTCCTCTTATGATTTTCTCAATTTTAGCATAGAAAGAATTAAAATTTGAGCCATGTATCTAAGAACAACCTTGTACAAAGTGTTATATATATGGAAAGTTTTTGAGTTTTAAACTTCTATACAACAATAACATATCTAGTGTAATCCCACAAGTGGGATCTGAGAAGGATAAAGTATCTAAGACCTTACCCCTACCTCGTAAAGATATGCCTAGATCAGATTTGTAATCACTACTTTTGAAAGTTCCCAAGGCAAAACCTAATTTACTCTTAGCTCGAAGAGTAAGTAGCATAGATCTAGGGATGGCGATGGGGCGGGGCGGCTTAAGTCTTCCCCTACTAAAGTTTTGTCCTACCCTACCCTGCCCCGTTTAACTATTTGCCCCATTTAGGTTCAACCCCGCCCTGCCTTGTTTAGCCCTTATTTAATATCATCTTTAATTTCTTTCTATAGACATTTCAGTTGATACTTAATTTGGTGAAACGATCCAACAAAACTGTATTAGTAATATGTTCCGTTAAGTAGCTATATTAGTTTTTCATTTTCAGGACACAATTCCAATTATTAGAAGTTTGCATTTTACTTGTAATTATTAAGATTATCAAAGAAACAAAATTGAACAGAGAATAGTAATATGATATAGCAGTGACATTCTTTTTAAGCCTTGGATGATCCATTGGCAAATCATCACTTCCAAGAACAATTCCAACTTCTCTAGAAAACATTTCCAATTATACTTGAAAATGTTTCAAAATGTGTTATTTTCTTATATTCGAGCCAGCATCATTCGGCCAACTTTCTGAATCAATGACCTTCGATGTCTGCTTCTTTTTTTTTACTTGAAACTTGAAAAAAGCCTGAGCATAGACGTGCCCTACTACCCTCCCTGCCCCGTTTAATTTTTGAAAAAAAAAGTTTTGACCTGCCCCATCCTGTTTAAGCATTGCCCTGCCCCTCTTAGACTTTGTTTGCCCCGCCCCAATTGTCATCCCTACATAGATCTGCTCTACAAAGCATAATTCTCAACTGTTTAGCCTAAAATCGGTACAGTTGAATTTTTATGAGGTCAAGAGTACGCGTGTTAAATCTAACTCTTTTTTAGATCTATTTACCAACGGTGATTATCTATGTAATAAAAAGCAAGATCATGAACATAAGTAAAGCAAAGTAAATCAATAAACAAGCATAGATCTGAGAAAGAGAGCTCGTAATGGTGTCCTCTGAGAGTCAAATCACTTCCACGAGAGCTAAATATAAGTAAAGTAGGCAGAAAATCTGAGAGGGAGAATTGTTTAAGGAGCAAGAAAAAAGAGTGTTGTATTGTTTAGAATCAGGTATCAAGTGCATTACGAATGATGAGAAATCATTATTTATAAGGTAAAATGAATGGCTTGTGGCCAATAGGATAGGTTCCCTAAGGCCATATAGTACTATGGACAATGATTTCGCTTCAGGTGCCAGATCCATTGCAGGTGCCAACCAATATCCTCTGCATAGGTCAAGCAGGTATATTGCGCGCCCGTACACCTAACAGGTCTGATGCTTTTGTCCTCTGTCCTTTTCTTTCACATCACTAGGGCCCTCCAAAGAGAGGCGATATCGGTGAATAGTGTTCCCTTTGAGATGGTCTTCAGCGGAAGTTCCTTTGATGGGACCATAATCTCTAAGTCAATCATGGAGCACTCCCTTCACGAGAGATCCCTTCACAACTCTCAAGGATTTTTACCCAATACATCAACACATGTGAGCTGAATTATAGTCAAGATAGAACCTGGAGTAACTGAATGAGATGATTGCATTTCTTCTCAACATCATCCATTATATCATTACTTGCCATAACATCATGAAATTAATTACAGAAAATAGAGAATTTTGCACAGAAAAACTGAACTGAATCAAAAAAAGCTAGACTCTGATACCATATTGAAGACCTGAGTGTGTGTGAGAGAGATGAGAGATATGCTAGAGAAAGTGAAAAATTTATTCCCATTACCAGTGCAATATAGAACATTGCACAACTATATACAAGTTAAAGTGCTAAAATAACAGAGTGATTGCATAATTAGTTATTACCAACTAATTAACTAATCAAGTTATGCCACTATTGGCAATATCTCAAATTCTCTGTATTAGTATTTAAGGTAAGTGAAGATTTATTTTGTAACTTATTTTTTATTGAAGGGGCTGCATATGTTTGATGAAATATTTCAAAGAGAGTTTTAGAATTGTGTATTTTCTAACTTGTGCATATGATAAACAACATGCACTTTGGTTTGCCTAGCCTCTGTGTTTGTACTTTGTATTGACATTTGTTTGTATGCAAAAATGATATCTGAAGTATAATACTAGTTAGGAGAGTTAGAGGTTTTCTCCTTGCTGAAACAGATTGTCTATAATAATTATGACTCAAATTACTAATTGTTGGGAATCCCCACTTGACGGATGGATGTCCTAGTTGTTGGGGTTTTAAGATGTGAATAAAAAAAATAAGAAAAGACACCTTTTGAATTACACTAAATAGACACCTTTTAAATAAGAAAAGGCACTTCTTGATTTACATCAAAAAGACACATTTTAAATTGCACCTCTCCATCGCACCTCTTATTATCTATAATATCAAAGGTTTTGCCTCAGATTTGAGAAATCGAATACAATGTAATACCAAAATCTGAAAAAATTTCTCCCCTCAATTCTGCATCAATTTTTAAAGATAAAGTAAGTGTTGTGTGATCTACTCCGTTTGTTAAGTTTAGCGAAGTTCTGTAAATTGCATTATCGCTATTATAAAATGCTTTTCCGTTTTATCCTGGGAGGAAGTAACTCGAATTCCTGATAACAGTGAGTGGTTATAATTTCTTGAGGACACACAAACAACTTATGGTCTCAGAATATTTTTTCTATTTTTTCTATTATTTTGATTTACTAGTTTGAACACAGGATACCAACAAGCTTAAGGAATTATAAGTTTCTCTGTTCATCTTATATTGGGAGACTAGGGGTCGTTTGGTTGGGAAACAAGTTATGCTGGGATTAGTTATGCTGGGATAAGTTATGCTGGGATTAGTTATCCTGGGATTAGTTATCCTGATATTATCTCTTATTGACTGTTTGGTTTGTTGTACTAAAAATAATGTGCATTGCATCCTTTCTAAGAATAAGGTGTTTGTTTACAAAAATACCCTTCACCTTATTTAGCTTTTTGTATATATATTTTTTTGTAGAGCTTTAGTTATTCATTCTTAAAAACAAAACCTCCATCTCATTTAGCTTAATTATTTTTATGTATGCATTCTCATGATTTTTCTTAGATGTGCGTAGCCATGAAGTTGTTGGTGTTGAGAATATTGGTAAAAAACGTGCCTCGGGGATATTGCTAGAGTTTCAAAGACCTTAAAATGCAGGAAGAAATTAAGAAAATGAAGTGATAGCGTACTAAAGTTTCCTTTTAATTTATTTGTGGAATATCTTTAGCAAATGAAGGGTAAATTGCCCCCCAAAAAGAGGCATCTTTTGACCGAAAATAGAGTAGCAAATGATCGAAAATGATCGAAAATGATCGAAAATGTAGCAGATCGAAAATTGGAGGATAATTTTGTCATTTTAAAGTCTTTATCCCAAGTTAAATAATCCTGGTATTATTATACCACCAAAAGGGAGGGATAACTTATCCTGGTACTAAATGTTAATCCCGGGATAAGTTATCCCGGACTTAGCAACCAAACACTACATTAAAATTTTATCCCATCACTATTTATTTTATCCCATCACTATATCCTTTTATCCCTCACACCAAACGACCCCTAAAATTCTTGTGACTATCTACTCCCAGTTGGAGACTAAAGCTTGCGTGACTTTTACTATAAATGAATTATTTTATTTTGATTTTAAGATATAATTTTTTTTATCAATTTATTGAATTTAATTTGTTACTTAGTTTGAAGATATAAACACTTCATCGTTTATTAAATTTGATTAAAGAAACAATAAGAAAAATAGGATGACAGTACAAGAATCTAACAATATATAGTGTCATGTTGATGATGAAGTGGACAATTTGTTGTTAATCCCATAGCATTTTGAAGAGAAGAAATGATTCATGAAGCTAAAAGTCACTGTCTTATCTGAAATGATGTATTTGATGGCTCGAATAATAGAAACCAAACATCTCTCTATATTAGATTAGATTCAATCACGTTTCTTTTATTACTAATTAATACAATTAGTTTGCTAAGGACAAGAGACAAAAAGACAGTAGGTCTTGAATGATCCATTACGGATATGAATCAGGAAAAAGATCTTAGATTGTGGATGAAAACTCCAAATCATCCGACACATCACCCTGCTTAATTATTGATGGCTTTTTGTTAATTTGGACAATAAGGTAAAAGTCAATGTGAGTACGATTCACACTTGGCTCTGTACAAGTTTTACTAGTCTCAAAATAAAAATATACAAAGAAAGATGATTTCGAAAATACATATCAGATCAAGGATTTGTATGAGATAGAAATTGCTCGATTCTTTAGTTTTCTTGGTGTCATAACCGCTCGTGATAATTGACAATGAACTTGTCAAAATATTATAAATGTGAAAAGCATGGTAACAAAGATTGAAGTGACAAATATGAAAAAGTTAAAGCACTTATATTTTTTATTTGCTTGACTAAGACAATTTTCATGAACAAAAACAATAAAAAGTGGCATTTTGTGGTAGAAAGACACCATTTTGCTTAAATTGGAATGACTTGATGGAAATAAAAATCAGATTTTTTTTTTTTTTACTCTGCTCATTTTAATTTTTTTTACCCTTTATGATTTATGAAATTTATCTTTTATAAATGTTAGAGTAGACGTTTTTTATTTGATGATGATCTTAAAGTATGTTTCTATTTGTGTTCAATAAAATAAATTATTGGTATACAATTTGATAGCATAAACGAAATATATGAAATATTATTTTCAAGATAGTAAAGCATGAATTAGACTTACATCAGTACTTGAAAATTATTCCTGAGATCATGAAAAAAAATGTGATTAATAAAGATATACATATGTTAGTTTGATAAGAATAAGATATCAAACTATTAAAATATTTTGTTGATAAATTATGGTTACTCCATAACTTGTGAGGAAAGCTATTCTTACGGCTAACCGAATACTCAATCGAGTTTTTCATAGAAGAATACAATTTATTCTATATGAAAAATTGAAGATTTCTTACAAGAAAAAATAACTCACTTATTTTTTATTACTCAAAATGGACATTCAACCATTTTTTATTACGAAAATTGGTCATTCATTCAGACCATTTATCGGTGAAATGCAGGCGGCTGCAATGTATAATTATTGTACAAATAGAGTATATGAATGTATATAACGAATATATATAGCTTGAAGCTCGCCTGCTTTGAGAGAGGAGAGACAACCATTTGATGCATGACAATGGATACATCTTTGATACATAGTTATACATCATATATATAATATATATATATATATATATAATATATATAGTATATATATATAATATATATATATATATATATATGATTTATATATTTAATATACATGCGACTACTTTTGTTGATTTTTTTTTACATGAAGAAAGCCAAACTTGAATTATTTTTAAAGTGTGTGGTTGTTTGGCTAAATTGCAAGTTTCTAAAATCAAAAAATAAAATAGAATAAAAAATTATTATTTGTGTTTTCATAGAATATGCTACCAATAATAAAATATCGATACAATTCATAATTCAAAAAATTTTGACATTCATATTAATACAGTGATAATCAGACAATGCTGATTTATCAAAATTATTGTATTATGTCAATCCCACAATATATGTCTTTAGTAGATATTAATATGTTAGTTAGTGAAATTCTTCATATAACTAGTTCAGTCTCGATAAGGACTAGTTGATCGAACTACTCATTTAATGGTAGATCATATGTCTTTTCATTAAAGGTTGTGTTTTTTAATTTCGTGAACAAGTATCACTTAAAATATTATGAATTTCATGGTAAGATGTGTTTATTGAAAGACAATCCTTTTAAAAGACAAGATATTTATTAAATGTATAAGTGAAAGGATGTCACTTGAAAGGTGTGACTTTTCATGATTAGATGTGTTTGTTGAAAGACAAGATGATTCATTATAGGTATAAGTTCATTGATCTATAAATTTATAACGACCGGGTCCGTCGTTACGGATAAATCTTTCGTGCCAAGTTTTGGGTTAGAAAACTTTCGGGTTTAGGAGTTGAAAATTTTAGGCTAGGCTAGTCTTGGTCGATTTCAGAGTGAGGTATGGTCTAGGATAATCCAGGTGAGGATTATGTAATGTATCTTGTATTGAGCTAGTTTTTCCGTTAGCTAATATGTTAAGAAGTTCGGAAAACTTTTCAAAAATGAATTCGAGTAAGTAGAACTTTCGGTATTAAGGTTGACATGAAGGGGTTATTTTGGAATGTCAGAATTTAAAGGTGTGTTGTAAAATAGATATTTTTGAGAGATTTTCCAAGGTTCTGTCCTTGGAAAATCCGCTATAGCAGAAGTCAAAGTTGGTCAGCACCGCCATAGCGGTTGGCTCCACTACGGTGGCGGTGCTATGGCGGTGTACAGACCGCTATAGCAAATTGAGTTGGGTTTAATGCAGAAACTTCTCAAAAAACGTTCAGAATTTCTAAAGAATATTTTGGGGAAGAGCATAGATGAAGGGAGGTAATTTTCAGAGAATTTCCACCAAACTCTGTCGAAAAGGTAAGGTTTTAGTTCCCCATATCTGTACTTTGATTCCCAGACCGTAAAAGTTGTAATCTTGGGATTGGGGGAATGTTTGGGGTGACCTAGGATGATAGAATCCAGTGGAAAAAGAAGAATTCTAGGTGTAGAATTCGTGGGTTGTTATAATTATCGCTTTTACATGTGTAAACCACCTTTATTCGCTAAATGTAACTGGTAAATGGTAGTCTTTAGGCAAATTAGTGATGGAAAAGCCCGAAAATAGGTGGAATGATTATAGTTTTGACCTAGGGGTTTGGGTGTAATGACCGGGTCCGTCGTTACGGGTAGACCAATCGTGCCAAGTTTTAGAGTTAGAAAACTCCGGGTTTGGGAGTTTGAAATTCTGGGCTAGGCTAGCCTCGGCCGGTTTTGGAGCAAGGTAGAGTCTAGGAAAATATGGGTAAAAATGGATTTAGGTGTCTTGGAATGAGCTAGTTTTCCACGTAGCCAAGACATAAAGGAGTCTGGGGGAGTATTCAGAATCGCATTTGGGTAAGTAGAACTCCCAGAATCGCGTTTGATGTGAAGGGGTTGTTTCGAGACGTCGGGGGAAATAAGTGTGTTGTGAAATGGCCAAAACTGGCAGAGTTCCGGACTTTCTGTCCGTGACGAGCGCTGTCACGGACGATAGCGGCCATCGCTATAGCGGTAGAAATTACCGCTATAGCGGCGGTCAAAGGGCGGCCAACCTACTTAAGATCGCTATAGCGGCAGCCTACCGCTATAGCGGAGCGGGGACCGCTATAGATGGCCAACGGGTTTTTAATGCAGAAATAGCTCTCAAAACATTCTGTTTTCACAAGTTTGTTTTGGAGAAAGGCTGGGCGATTTCCAGGCGATTTTCTTCATTCTCTCGTATAAAATCTTCCCTAAGGTAAGACTTTCGTTCCCCAAACTTGGTAATACATTTTCTATGCGGTAGAATTGCTAGGAGGAAAATTGGGGAAATGTTAGAATAACCTAGGGATGGTGGAATTCGGGGAAGGAAAGGGATTTCAAGCATGTGTGTTCTTAGGCATTGATAAAAGTACATTAAAATGATCACAGGTTGTTTAATTTCCTGCTTTTATCCGTAAAAATGATAGAACTAGGAGAATTAACGGTGGAAAAGCCCGGGAAATGGGTGGGATGATCATGGATGGCCTGGGGTTTGGGGATTTGGTATAATCTACCACAGAAAATCTACCAGCGACTGAGACGCGACCTCATATCTAGCACCGGTGATTTCTGACTTTCAAGGGTGAGCTGCTTGATTCGAGCTACCTTAGGTTATCCTTAGAGTTTCAGTGTAATTGTTTCGAACTTAAAACTATTTCAGTTTATCTTTTGGGGTTGCATCCCCGTATTCTAGATTTGGTATTGATGTTTGGTACAATGATTTTCAGTTCCTAGGTGGGAATTTCTGCAGGATTATATTAATGATTAGTTTTGGTTACTTGATTGTTAGTTTACGTTTATGCTTGGTGGTTTTAGGCTGTTAATCTAGGCAAAGGGTGGAACTCTATTGGTTCGCTCATCCGGGGGTTGGGTGGGTGCCACTCACGATGGGTTGGGTCATGACAAAGATGGTATCAGAGCCTAGGTTCATTGATCTCATTGTACCAAACAGGTCTAGTAGAGTCTTGCATAATGGTCCGGAGACGTCCGTACTTTTCTTCGAGAGGCTATGGAGCTTTAGGAAAAACCATCTCTTCCTTCTTTCCTTCATTCTATAACTTGATTCCAATTGGTATCTGGTGATACAAATTGGTATCTAACCTCGTTCACTCTTCTGTCCGCAGATGGTTACTACAAGGAATAATAGAGCAAGGCCAGCGATCCCAGCAGCAGGCCCGACAGTTCACGGCAGAGGTAGGGGAAGGGGAAATGGACGAACTTGAGCCGCACTCTCCAGGGGTGGAGCTCGAGCTACTGCTGCTGCACATGAGGTAACCCCTCCCTCACCTCAGGATAATGTGGCTGAGGATGTAAAAGAAGTGGTTGTAGAGGATGGAGGATCTCAGGAGGAGGCGACACCGATTGGGGGGGTGCAGGCCTTCCTACGATGACACCGGAAGCTTTTAGGCAAGCGTGGGATATTCTGAGTGGGTTGGTTGGCACTGGAGCCATACCCGCAGCTTATGCAAATCAGGCTTTGGATACTCAACCAGCGGTTACTACTACACCAAGGATGGACGTAGCTTCGGGCACAAATGATCTCCTCAGGCCAATGCTAGGCCCAGTGATGACAAGTAACGAGCATGAGATACTGACTAAGTTACTTAAGCTGAAACCTCCGATGTTTCAGGGTACAGACAAGGAGGATGCCTATGAGTTCATCCTAGATTGCCATGAAAGGTTGAACAAGTTGGGTATTGTACGTCAGCATGGGGTGGAGTTTGTCACTTTTAAGCTACCGGGTGATGCCAAGCAATGGTGGAGGTCTCATGTTGAGTGTTTTTCTTCTATCCTACCTTCACTGACATAGGAGTGATAACGCCCAAACTACACCTCTAATTAAAGAAGCGTAAGCGGTCGTAGTCAAATATAGAACCCAATAAAGGTTGGGGTAGAATCCCACAGAGAATATGGTGCAGATTAAGCCTTTAGTGAAGTATGTGACTAGTCGTCAATAGTTTTCGGAAAAGGGGGGGGGTTTGTGTAAACAATGCGTAAACAAAACGAACAATTAACGTATGAATGATAATCAATAGGAGAATGAACTAGGGAAGTGTTTACCATGGCGTTGGTAACAATGTCGATCCTAGGCTTAATCGGGTTCATTTTATATGCGTGTCACGATGTGATTGAAGCAATGGTATCGTCTAAACGTCTCTCGACCAAATAAACAAATTTCCTTTTCTATTCTCTCGACCTCGAAAAGATGTGCTTTTTAGATTTCAATCCTAAACATCAAGTAGATTAATCTAGTTACAGCATTAATCATTAGACGAGAGTTAGTAGTCTCGAATCCTTGTTGTTAATCAAGTTTCCCGGTTTTAATCTCTTTACTCAAGCAAACTTAAACCTAGGCATGTTCTAATGTTTGCAACCACTAGAAAACATTAAATAATGAATGATTAACAACGTGACAATACATATATTGAACCCAACGCTACCCGAAATCTATATCGCTACGTTTGCCATGGCTCCCACAACCCTAGTTGTGGGAGGTTTAGTTAATCATGCTTGTAGAAGAATAGAAGAAAGTTATATTCATAATAAAGAAAAGATATCCTTACAATGGAGTGAAAACAATCTTCAATTATTCCAAGAACAAGAAAATAACAAGATCCCCAAGAACGATTCAAGAACACGAATTCAAGAAGTAGAAAACGTGTTTCTTGATCTCCAAGTCGACTAAAACTCCTCAAACTATTGTAAAAAACGTGTAAAAACTATTTGAAAGGGTGATATGTAAAATAAACCTAACATAGGGTATTTATAGGAGTCTAGGAAACCAATCCCAAAAACGTCTGAATTCCGCGTAGCGGACTGCCCAGGTGTGACGGTTTGGGTGACGGACCGTCACAGGGTTGACGGACCGTCGCCTGGACCGTCACCCTTAGGCAGTGGATTTGCTGCCTTGGTGTGACGGTTTGGGTGACGGACCGTCACACCCTTGACGGACCGTCACCTGAACCGTCACTCTTATCCAGAATGCTCTTTTTCGCGTATTTCCTTCCATTTCCATGTTTGTCTCCATTTCCTACAAATATAACATAAAAACATCAAAAAGACGACGGTTGCTTGAAACGTACGATTGTTCTTAGTTAAAAGGAGTCGAAAGTGCCGTAAAATGGCGGCACATCAACACCCTCAACTTAAAAACGTTCGCTTGTCCTCAAGCACATGACATAAACAATATACGACTCAACTAAGAAAACAAAACTCGTGTCTCTAGCAACTCATGGTCATTCAACATCTTTTTTCAATTTTCATCAGCTCCCTCGTAGCACACAAATATATGAAACACTAACTTGCAAGGATCCAAACATGTCATTCTGATATGATAGAATATTCCACATACACACGCGCAGCGATCCTAACAATCAATAGACAATACAGACATCTTGGTGCCCTCACCACAAAGAAATCCCACACACAAGATTTGGGACTAGGTAAGCGCTCACACTCACAAACGATTTCAAACAATGCACATGCGATACCATAGGCTTGCCCTTACTATTCTATTTCAGTTCTTCAGAAAGCCGCTCAGGATCACTACAGGACTTGTTTAGGCTTGTAATGAGGTTTCAGGTGCAGGTATGGTACATTTAGGGGTTAGTGACTAAGCCCTCCTTGGCACTACCGACTTCTTATTACCACATAACTTTATTTTGCCCATCCTTCTTCACCTTTTTATTTCCTTCTCTCTAGCTACAGGTGCGGCCTCTTTATCTTGACAATTCTTTTTATTACTTTTTCGATCTTTTTCATCTCTTTTGATTTTTCTTTTCTTTTCTTAGGCACACACCCGAATTTTCATTCTATTCCCAATCAATCTTCTTCATCCTCTTTTTCTTATCATTCACCTCTGTAGTAGCCACCCTCAACTTGGGCTGATTGCCTGCGTTGAGGTGCACCATGTCCATGGAAGGACCAGGGCCAAAACAGGGTTTATCTCTATAGTAGCCACCCTCAACTTAGGCTGATTGCCTGAGTTGAGGTGCACGATGTCCAAGGAAGGACCAGGGCCAAAATAGGGATTCAAAGTTAAACAGGAATGGTGACAGGTTATTGAAAGAATAGGTCAATTAAGGCTCAAACAGGGATCAAAGGGATTATTTGCATTTGGACGGTCTTATAGGCTAAGTGGACTGCACACAAAAAGGGCCTGTGATCCTTTCCTAAGCAACCAAACTTCGAACTTAACAAAATAGACCGGGCAAGTTCTAGATGCATGCACAGAGTAAGAATTTCTATCAATAATCTCACACTCACTTGGCACCAAGAAACTATATCGCTACCAACTATCAAACAACCGCTCGGCTTAAGCATACTCATTCTAATCATAACCACACAATGACATTCAAGGATCCAGACAGTCAATCGTTTCAACATAAGTACAAAACCAGAAAATTTTTAAAGGGGCCTCGTTTTAGTCAACAAAAACGCCATGCTTCATCACTATAGACACTAAAAAATTAAAATAACAACCTAAACATGCCGGTTCTACTAGATAGCACACCGGAGGGAAAAGAAACACGGCAACAAAAACCCTCGGTGGTGACTCACAGGTTTCCCCACGAATTAATTAGACTATAATACAACAACAATTTATGGGTTGCCTCCCATACAGCGCCTGATTTACCGTCGCGGCACGACGCGGGTGTCTTGATTACTCAGACTTCATCAAGATACCCCAGACTTAATAAACAACCGTATGCACAACTATATACCCTATAATAAACAAAAACAACAAATAAAAGTAAAAGCAGAAAAGTATGACTAAGAGTCAAATAAACACACCAGACTTAATAAACAACCGTATTCCCCGGCAACGGCGCCACTTTTTGATAACGCCCAAACTACACCTCTAATTAAAGAAGCGTAAGCGGTCGTAGTCAAATATAGAACCCAACAAAGGTTGGGGTCGAATCCCACAGAGAATAGGGTGCAGATTAAGCCTTTAGTGAAGTATGTGACTAGTCGTCAATAGTTTCCGGAAAGGGGGGGGGTTTTTGTGTAAACAATGCGTAAACAAAATGAACAATTAACGTATGAATGATAATCAATAGGAGAATGAACTAGGGAAGTGTTTACCATGGCGTTGGTAACAATGTCGATCCTAAGCTTAGCCGGGTTCTTTCTATATGCGTGTCACGATGTGATTGAAGCAATGGTATCGTCTAAACGTCTCTCGACCAAATAAACAAATTTCCTTTTCTATTCTCTCGACCTCGAAAAGATGTGCTTTTTAGCTTTCAATCCTAACATCAAGTAGCTTAATCTAGTTACGGCATTAATCATTAGACGAGAGTTAGTAGTCTCGAATCCTTGTTGTTAATCAAGTTTTCCCGGTTTTAATCTCTTTACTCAAGCAAATTAAACCTAGGCATGTTCTAATGTTTGCAACCACTAGAAAACATTAAATAATGAATGATTAACAACGTGACAATACATATATTGAACCCAACGCTACCCGAAATCTATATCGCTACGTTTGCCATGGCTCTCACAACCCTAGTTGTGGGAGGTTTAGTTAATCATGCTTGTAGAAGAATAGAAGAAAGTTATATTCATAATAAAGAAAAGAGATCCTTACAATGTAGTGAAAACAATCTTCAATTATTCCAAGAATAAGACCGTCACAGGGTTGACGGATCGTCGCCTGGACCGTCACCCTTAGGCAGTGGACTTGCTGCCTTGGTGTGACGGTTTGTGTGACGGACCGTCACACCCTTGACGGACCGTTACCTGAACCGTCACTCTTATCCAGAATGCTCTTTTTCGCGTATTTCCTTCTGTTTCCATGTTTGTCTCGATTTCCTACAAATATAACATAAAAACATCAAAAATGACGACGGTTGCTTGAAAACGTACGATTGTTCTTAGTTAAAAGGAGTCGAAAGTGCCGTAAAATAGCGGCATATCAAGGAGCAGTTCCATGCATTGTTTCTGGAGAAGTATGTTCCTCGTACTTTGAGGGACCATAAGAAGGATGAGTTTCTGAACTTGGAGCAGGGTAGCATGTCGGTCTCAGCTTATGAGGCTAAGTTCCATGAGTTGTCTTGTTTTGCTACACAGATGTTGGGTTCCGAGGAGGAACGGGGCCGGTTGTTTTTCCAAGGGTCTGAATAGTGATCTGCAGGTACTGTCAGTGCATATGACTTCTTCAGGGAAGGGTTTTAATGATGTGGTGGACTATGTGAAGAAGATTGAGGGAGTTAGGCAAGCGGGGCAGGCTAAGGCTTTAGCCAAGAAGCCTCGGAATGAGGGAAATTATGGTGGGTCATACTCCAAGGGCCAGCATCAGCAGGCTTATCTGGCCCATCCTATTCAGTCAGCTCTGCTAGCTACTACAGGTGGTTATCAGGGAACTCAGTTTTCAGCTCCTAGAGGCCAGGGAGCATCATATACATCAGCTAGCAGACCTACTTTGGACCGTGGTTGCTTTCATTGTGGTGAGTTAGGCCATTTTAAGAGGGAGTGTCCACATAGGCAGACATGTAATGCTAGGGGTCGTCCACAGGGTAGGTGAGGTAATTCTTAGAGAGGCCGAGGAGACCGAGGGAATAGTGGCGCAGGCAGGGGTGCGGCGCAGCCAGCCAGGGAAATTATCCGGATTGATGATCGGGCACATTTCTATGCTATTCCAGGAAGGACTGAGGCAGAAGCCTCAGATGCGGTGATCACAGGTACTATTCTTGTCTGTGATAAAATGGCTTCGATATTATTTGACCCAGGTTCTACATATTCTTATGTGTCTGTGAGTTTTTCTTTGGGACTGGGTTTGACCTGTGATATTCTTGATTCCCCTATCTATGTTTCTACCCAATGGGAGAGTTAGTGGTTGTGACTCATGTATATCGTGATTGTTCTGTTGTTTTTGTGGGATTACATACTTGGGTAGACTTGGTAATTCTAGACATGGCTGATTTTGATATTATCTTGGGTATGACCTGGATATCTCCTTATCATGTTGTGTTGAACTGTAATACCAAGACTATAGTTCTAGAGATTCTGGGTAAGGATAGACTAGAGTGGAAAGGTGTGCACATGCCTAAGCCAGTTAAGATAATATCATTTGTCCAGTCTAGGAAGCTAGTGGGGAGGGGTTGTCTAGCCTTCTTGGGTCATCTCAGGGATGATAGTGTGGAGTCTCCTCCTATTGAGTCAGTCCCAGTGGTTTCTGAATTCTTAGAGGTGTTTCCAACGGACTTGCTTGGTATGCCTCCGGACAGAGACATAGATTTTTATATCGATTTGGAGCCATACACTCGTCCCATTTCCATTTCTCCGTATAGAATGGCTCCGGCAGAGTTAAGAGAACTTAAGAATCATCTACAGGAACTCCTAGATAAGTGATTTATACGTCCCAGTGCTTCACCTTAGGGTGCTCCGATCTTGTTTGTAAAGAAGAAGGATGGTAGTATGCGGATGTGCATAGATTATAGGCAGTTAAACAAGGTGACCATTCAGAATAAGTACCCTCTACCCCGCATAGATGATTTGTTTGACCAACTTCAGGGTGCATCAGTGTTCTCAAAAATTGACTTGAGGTCAGGGTATCATCAGTTAAAGATTAGACCTGAAGACATTCTGAAAATTGCTTTTTAGACCCGGTATGGGCATTATGAGTTTCTGGTAATGTCGTTTGGTTTGATCAATGCGCCGGTAGCATTCATGAGTTTGATGAATGGAGTGTTTAAGTCCTACTTGGATTCTTTCATTATTGTGTTCATAGATGATATATTGATCTACTCTAAGAGTAGGGAGTAACATGCTAATCATCTTGGTATTGTGCTGGATATCTTGAAGCACCAAAACCTTTATGCAAAATTCGCTAAGTGCGAGTTTTGGTTGACTTCGGTGGCCTTCTTGGGGCATGTAGTGTCAGAAAAAGAGATGATGGTGGATCCCCAAAAAATTGAGGCCGTCAAGAGTTGGGTTCGGCCTAGCTCTATGACTGAGGTGAGGAGTTTTGTTGGGCTCGCGCGGTACTACCGGAGGTTTGTTAAGAATTTTGCTTCTATTGCTACTCACCTGACCAGGTTGACACAGAATGAGGTACCATTTGTGTGGTCCGACAAGTGCGAGGAGAGCTTCTAAAACAAGCTCAAGACACTTTTGACCACAACCCCTTTTTGTCCTTGCCGGTTGAAGGTAAAGACTTTGTTGTTTACTGTGATTCTTCACATTCTGGTTTGGGTGTTGTGTTGATGCATGATAGGAATGTGATAGCGTATGCATCCAGGCAGTTGAAGGTGTATGAGAGGAATTACCCAACTCACGATTTAGATTTGGCAACGGTGGTTTTGCTTTGAAAATCTGGAGACACTACTTTTATGGTGTCAAGTGTGAAGTGTTCATAGATCATCGCAGTCTGCAACACATTTTCACTCAGAAGGATTTGAATCTGAGGCAGAGGAGGTGGATGGAGTTATTGAAGGATTACGAGGTGATCATTCAGTACCATCCTGGTAAGGCTAATGTGGTGGCAGACTCATTGAGCCAAAAAACTGTTAGCATGGGTAGCTTGGCTTGTTTGGGGGCGTCCAAACGACCATTGGCTAAGGAGATTCGGGCTTTGGAGGCTAAGTTCATTCACTTGGGTGTTTCAGGTCAAGGTAGGTTATTGGCCAGCATTGAGGTCAAGGCCACCTTCATAGAGGAAATAAAGGCAAAACAGTTTCAGGATCCGAAACTGGGTAAGTTGCGAGGTAAGGTAATATCCGAGGAGTCCAGAGATGTCATGTTAGACTCTAGAGGAGTGTTGCATTTTAGGGAGAGGATTTGTGTTCCTCGGGTTGATGATATAATTCAGAAAATCTTGATAGAGGCTCATGGTTTGTGGAACTCAATTCATTCGGGTGTGACCAAAATGTACAGGAACTTGAGGCAGCGCTACTGGCGGCCCGGGATAAAAAGTGACATAGTAGATTTTGTGTTCAAATATCAGAACTGCCAGCAGGTGAAGTATGAACATCAGAGACCTGCAGGACTACTTCAGAGAATGTCAATTGCAAAGTAGAAGTGGGAAAGGATAGCCATGGATTTCGTGGTAGGTATTCCCAAGACATTGGGGAAGTATGACTCAATTTGGGTCATTGTTGACAAGCTGACCAAGTCCACTCATTTTATTTCGGTCAGGGTAGATTATAATTCACAGCAATTGGCCAAGATCTACGTGAAGGAGATTGTGAGACTGCATGGGGTACCATTGTCCATCATTTCACACAGGGGTACACAATTTACTTCTAAGTTCTGGGAAAGTTACATGAAAAGTTGGGTACACAACTCACTTTTAGCACAACCTTCCATCCTCAGACTGATGGTCAGTCGGAGAGGACGATCCAGGTATTAGAGTACATGCTGAGAGCATGTGTAATACACTTCGGTAGTCATTGAGACCATATTCTACCATTGTGCAAATTCTCGTACAACAATAGCTACCACTCCAGTATCGATATGGCACCGTTTGAGGCCCTGTATGGGAGAAACTGCAGATCACCATTTGGGTGGTTTGAGGAAGGTGATATGACCTCTGGGCGTAGACTTAGTGAAGGAAGCACAGGAAAAGGTAAGGGGCATAAAGACCAAGTTGTTGGCTGCTCAAAGCAGGCAAAAGGAGTATGCAGATCACAAGGTCTGGGACATGGACCTTCAGGTTGGTGAACAAGTATTGCTTAAAGTATCGCCAATGAAAGGGGTTATTCGGTTTGGTAAGAAGGGCAAGCTTAGCCCTCGGTTCATCGGTCTGTTTGAAGTGCTTGAAATTGTGGGGCAGTGGCTTACAAGTTAGCACTGCCACCTAGTTTGTCGAGCGTTCATCTAGTATTCCATGTATCCATGCTCAAGCAATACCATGGGGATAGGGACTACATCATCAAGTGGGATGAAGTACTTTTTGATAAGGATCTTCGTTATGAGGAGGAACCTATTTTGATTATTGCTCGAGATGTCCGGAGGTTGAGGACAAAGGTGATTGACATGGTAAAGGTGCACTGGAAGCATCATCCGGTTGAGGAAGCCACTTGGAAAATCGAGAAGTATAGGTGGGACAAGTACCCTCAACTGTTTGAGGATTAAGGTACTACACTTTCTTCCTTTTATTTTCGTAATTTTGGGTTTGATCATTCAGGGACGAACGATGGGTAAATTAGTATCTTTTGTAACGTCCAGGTCTGCCGTTATGGGTAGAACAATCGTGCCAAGTTTTAGAGTTAGAAAACTCCGAGTTTGGGAGTTTGAAATTCTGGGCTAAGCTAGCCTCGGCCGGTTTTGTAGCGAGGTAGAGTCTAGGGAAATCCGGGTAAAAATTGTTTTAGGTGTCTTGGAGTGAGCTAGTTTTCCACATAGCCAAGACATAAAGGAGTCCAGGGGACTTTTCAGAATCGCATTTGGGTAAGTAGAACTCCCGAAATCGCGTTTGACGAGAAGGGGTTATTTCAGGACGTCGGGGGAAACAAGTGTGTTGTGAAATGGCCAAAACTGGCAGAGTTCTGGACTTTCAATCCATGACGAGCATTGTCACGCGCGATATCGGCCACCGCTATAGCGATAGAAATTACCGCTATAGCGGCGGTCAAAGCGCAGTCAACCTACTTAAGACCGCTATAGCGGGCCGACGGGTTTTTAATGCCGAAATAGCTCTTAAAATATTCAGTTTTCACAAGTTTGTTTTGGAGAAGGGTTGGGCGATTTCCAGGCGATTTTCTTCATTCTTCTGTCAAAAATCTTCCCTAAGGTAAGACTTTTGTTCCCCAAACTTGGTAATACGTTTCCTATGCGGTAGAATTGCGAGGAGGGAAATTGGGGAAAGGTTAGAATAACCTAGGGATGGTGGAATTCGGGGAAGGAAGGGGATTCCAAGCATGTGTGTTCTTGGGCATTGATAAAAGTACATTAAAAAGATCATAGGTTGTTTAATTTCCTATTTTTATCCGTAAAAATGATAGAACTAGGGGAATTAACGGTGGAAAAGCCCGAGAAAAGGGTGGGATGATCATGGATTGCCTGGGGTTTGGGGATTTGGTATAATCCAAGTAATGTGCAGGCCTTGTGTGTTAATTATATGTATTATGTGTTGTTTTTAGACCAAGAACAAGAGAGGTATCCGGAACACGGAAAAGCTCGGGTCTAATAGAGCTTGGATCATTTCGAGGTAGGTGATGGCTTATGATATTCTGTAAATGTGTATATTTATGTACTCATGTCTAAGTGATTGTATGCATTACATTTCTTAGGGAAATTGTGTGGAATGTCTAGGTTCCTGTGTGCAGTCTGTGATTGAACGATTTACTTATTGGTTTTACAAGTTGTATGTCTTCATATATTGACTATGGTATGACAAAATGGTTGGCACGGGTACCACACCTGCTATGGGTATGACAAAATGGTTGGCACGGGTACCACGCCTGGTGTGGGTATATCATTCGGTAGGCACGGGTATCACGCTTGATACAGGTTTACTTTATTGCATCTTGCATTGTTTCATTGACTATTGTATTGCATTGGTTGATATTAGTTCCGTGAGTGGACCGAGTTGTCTAGTTAAAGGTACTATTATTGATGATCCTTGTGTGGCCAGGAACTGTTGTATAACTGTTGTGTTGGTCTTGGTTTAGGCCGAGTAGATCAATTACCTTTGGTGTTGTCTAGAGAGGATTCCAAGGTGGGTATGGGCTAGACGGAAATAAGAGTTGTGGTTACATGTTTGTGAATTAGAACTGTAAGAGATGGATTCATGCGGTAACAAGCTAGGTAGAGACCTGTAGTCTAGATGTGCCCGTGATTATTATTGCATGTTTGCCATACTCCTTACTTGATATTATTGTACTAATTATATACTGTTTACTTGAGAACTGGTTGATGATCCTACCAGTACACAGTGGTGGTGTACTGATACTGCACTTGTCTTTTTTTTTTGTGAGTACAGGAAATCTACCAACGACTGAGACGCGACCTCACATCTAGCACTGGTGATTTCTTACTCTCAAGGGTGAGCTGCTTGATTCGAGCTACCTTGGGTTATCTTTAGAGTTTCAGTCCAATTGTTTCAGACTTAAAACTATTTCAGTTTATCTTTTGGGGTTGCATCCCCGTATTCTAGATTTGGTATTGATGTATGGTACAATGACTTTCAGTTCCTAGGTGGGAATTTCCGTAGGATTATATTAATGATTAGTTTTGGTTACTTGATTGCTAGTTTACATTATATGCTTGTTGGTTTTAGGCTGTTAGTCTAGGCAAAGGGTGAAACTCTATTGGTTCGCTCATCCGGGGGTTGGGTGGGTGCCACTCATGACAGGTTGGGTCGTGACATTGGGATGTTGTATTATTCAAGTATGTTAGGCTAGTGAATTGATTGTATTTCTTTGTATACTCATTTTTAGACTAAAAACAAGCAAGGGATTCAGAAAAGGGAAAGGCTACAGTCCAGTTAAACTTTCAAGTTATTCAAGGTAGGTGATGATTATTGTTTTTCCCAATATGCAATATGTGTTTATGTACTATCATTTAGTATTATGTGAGTTTGCATGCTTAGGGAATGAGTCTGTGAATGTCTAGCTATCCTTTGTCAATTATGTGAAATGAACTGGGTTTGGTTGCTTGTTGGTTACAAGTGTGAGTTTGTTCATTATTTTTATTGACTGATTGGATTTTGTGTGACATTCGGTTGGCTCGGGTACCACGCCTGGTACAAATTACATATTGGTTGGCTTGGGTACCACTCTTGGTACAGGATATCTATCGGTTGGCTTGGGTACCACGCCTGGTACTAGATTTATAATGATTGAGTTGGGTACCACTGTAATGACCAGGTTCGTCATTACGGGTAATCTTTTCGTGTCAAGTTTCAAGTTAGAAAACTTTCGAGTTTAGGAGTTGAAAATTCTGGGCTAGGCTAGTCTCGACCAGTTTGTG
This sequence comes from Jaltomata sinuosa, assembly GCA_003996215.1. NCBI lineage: Eukaryota > Viridiplantae > Streptophyta > Magnoliopsida > Solanales > Solanaceae > Jaltomata > Jaltomata sinuosa. The sequence goes on along the minus strand of QJPP01002456.1, from coordinate 17,425 downwards.
AGCGAGGTAGGGTCTAGGACATTCCGGGTAAGGATTGGGTTAGATGTCTTGGTTCGAGATAGTTTTCCTTGTAGCTAAGACATAAAGGAGCCTGGTGGACTTTTCGGAATCAAATTTGGGTAAATAGAACTCCTGAAATCGTGTTTGACGTGAAGGGGTTATTTTGAGTCATCGGGGGAAGCAAGTGTATTGTAAAATTGCCAAATCTGGGAGATTTCCAAACATACTGTCCGTGATGAGCGCAATGGTCCACCATAGCGACCTCCGCTATAGTGGTGGAAAATACCGTTATAGCAGGGGTCAAGGCGGTCAATGCCGCTTAAGACCACTATAGCGAAAGTCATCCGCTATAGCGGGACTGCTATAGCTGAGCAGGGACCGCTATAGCAGAGCGACAGGACCAAAAAAACTAGAAACGGGTTTTTAATTTCATTCTCTTCCCTTCAGCCCCAAAATAGAGGAGAGCTATTCCAAAAACCCTCCTCGGCTGCTCCCAGGCTTGGGAGCCATGAGGAGGTAAAAGGGACGTGAAACCACAGATTCGGCCCTGCAGGACCGCCAAGAATGCCTCCACGGAGCCAGAAACGCATGGTTGCAGTTGTTTGGCGTCCAGGTAGGCTAGGTTTCATGAGTAGTTAGATCTGTTTACTTTCCATTCTTTTGTATATTGAACGGAGAATCCATGTTTCAGGCCTCCGGGCACGGAGTCTGGCAGATTCAGGTTGGGTTATGTATGTGCTAGGAATTGGTGTGATTGAATTGTGGGTCATTGATAATTGTTTTTGCTGATTTTGTTGTCTTGGTATGCTAAAAATGATAGACTCAGGGACTGGGATGTCGGGAAGGTTCGGGGAACCAAGAATTTCAAAGATAACTAGGTGGGTATAAAATGGGAAGCTCCTAGGTGAGGTTTCAGGAATGCGAGAGGCATGTTAAGAAAACATTGTTTGCTAAGGGCTAAGGGTGAAAACTCGCATTGTTGTTATCTATGTATGTCCCGAATTAATGGGGTCGTTAAATTATGTTAAAAAGGGGAAACCGTTCATTATATGTAAACAAGGGTGAGTGTGTTTATTCTTCGGACGAATGTCTAGGTTCAACTATATACCCGTAATAGGGGGTAGGTGATGACTTACGATTTTTGTGAATGTTGTATATTCTTATACTCATATCTAAGTGATTGTATGAATTACATTGCTTAGGGAAGTTGTGTAGAATGTCTAAGGTTTCTGTTTTACAGTCTGTGATTTGAACGGTATTTGCTTGTTGGTTTACAAGTTGTTTGTTCATGCATTTGACTGTGGATTGTTGACATTTGGTTAGATTGGGTACCACGCCTGGTACAGGTATAACAAACGGTTGGAACGGGTACCACACCTGGTATAGGTAAACTAACGGTTGGCACGGGTACCGTGCATGGTACATGTATAAGAAATGGTTAGCATGGGTACCATGCCTGGTACAAAATACTAACAGTTGGCTCTGGTACCACGCATGGTACGGGTTTATTTTACTATATCATAGCATTAGTATTGTTGCATTGCATTGATATTGTTGCATTGCATTGATTGTTAATGGTTCCGCGAGTGAACTTGGCTATTTTTATTGAATTTTGATATTCAATGGTGGTCCTTGAGTGATCGGGAATCCTGTTATGTCTGTTGAGTTTGGTCTTGGTGTAGGCCGGGTTTTTATATCATGTTATTAGTTGGTCTTGGTGTAGGCCGGGTTGTTATATCATGTTATGATTTTGGTCTTTGTGTAGGCCGGTTTGTTATATCATGTTATTAGTTGGTCTTGGTGTAGGTCGAGTTGTTATATCATGTTATGAGTTTGGTCTTGGTGTAGGCAGGGTTATTGTATCATGTTATTAGTTGGTCTTGGTGTAGACCGGGTTATGATGTTAATTATTAATTGGTCTTGGTGTAGACTGGGTTGTCATGTTAACACCTAGATGTGTTAGGGGGAAACCGGGTGGGTTCGGACTATGTAAAGGAGGTTATAAATTCACAAGTTATTGTCATTACGTGTACTAATGACGATCAAGGATTATTTGGGATTAATGAGGTAAGGATGGGTCTTGGGGTAGATCGAGTAGCCTGTTGAACACTTAGGTATGGTTAGAGGATCTTTGGAGGGTCTGAGTTTCGGGACGAGAAATGGATTTAGATATAACTATGTTGTTGTCATTGAATGTGTCAATGTTTCTAGGTGAATCTCATGTGACTGGTAAATTGGGAGTAAGATTGAAAGTCTGGGGTTGTAGTTATTGGTTATTGTAAGAGGTCCGTGAAGGGTCCGGGCACTGGTAAGAAATACCACAGGTATACGTGGTTTGGTTGGGCAGTTAGCCGGGTTAAATCTGAATATCTAGTCAAGGCAGTTGACTTGGGCAAGGGAAGGGTAGTCCAGGTGTGGACATTATTATTGGTAAGGGATAAGGTGACTTGGGAAGTCTACGTGTCAGGGTGACTTGGGAAGTCTAGGTGACAAGGCGACCTAGAGAAGTCTAGTTACGAGTGAGACTTGGGAAGCCCTAGATGTCAGGGTCAAGGTTTAAGGTGAAGGAGGGAGCAATAATGTTTATTTCATGTTTTCCCTATTTTCCTATATGATGGTACGTGTGGATTTGGGTCGACCAATGATGCCTACCAGTACGTGTGGTTGTACTGACTCTACTCTTGCTATACCTTCTTGGGTATAGTCTGGTTGCATTGCCTGTTGATTCGCGTGGTAAGGGTTCTCCTATCTAGGTGGATTAGAGTAGGTGCCCGCACGGCCCGGTAGTTGGGAAGCTATGACGCATTCTAGGAAGCATCTCTCTTCTTTCATTCCTTTTTGTGCGATTCTTTCACTCGCTTGTATGAGTTGCATCCAATTGGTATCTCTCAATTCCAATTGGTATCTCAATGAAGTAAGGATGTCATTGGACTCCGGTTGTAGTAAGACAAGCAAGGAAAATTAGAACCAGGAAGGTTCCAATTGGTATCTGGCCTGAGAGGCTATATTAAGGATGGATGAATCAGCTAACGGTCATCCATGAAGCGAATGAAAGGTGATGAAACTGGTTTGATTGAATGTCAGAGCTTGAGACTCGTGATTGTATGTATTGCATTATTTGAATGACTGTAATTTTGTGGTGTGTAATTTCTGAGTTGCCTTGAAATTTGTAGTTAATAAAGAGTCTTAATTGGTTATGTATTAATGATTGAAGAAATTCTTGTTTTGTAATTTAAGTGGAAAACTGTATGCTAAATGCTGGGCAGGGTCTTATCATTGGTAAAAATGATAAGGAAAAAAGGGTATATACACTTGTGGGAACTCAGGTTTTAAGTGGTTGGTATGTGAATAAGTACCAGGAACAAGGGCTATTATTGCTTAATAGCGGGAGTTATGGTAAGACATGGATGATCAACTAATGGTCATCCATGGGACGAATAGAGAGTAAATTTTGTCACTTGATTTGGTTGTGACTTGATTTGGTTGTGGCTTGATTTGGTTGTAACTTAAAGTTGAAATATTGTATTGTACACCTCTCGTGTGACTTGCTTGAAATGTGTGTAAATTGTTGTGTGTCGTACATGTTGAGTATGCAGAGGGTCATTAATGTGAAAATTTTTGTGTACCTTAGGCTGTGATAAGCTGTTAAGAGTCTTGATTTAAAAGTGGTACTGCATTTTAAGATGATAAGGGATTGGAAACTGTGACTGTAGGGAAGCTTCGGTTTCAGGACAGTCGGGGCTTGGTTGGGAACCATGGGAACAAGGGAGTCATTAGTGTGTAATGACGGGAAGATATTGTTGGGAACAATTGTCTAGTGTTAACTCTTTCTGATTGATAGTATTTTATGCTTAATTGTGATGCGTTTGATGCCGGGAATGGGCTTAAGGGTGGTTTAAGACCATGGCGGGATTTATAGGACTAAACAAAGGTAACTGGGAAAGGGAAAGAATAAACTTACTAAAAATTTCAAGTTTATGGGCTGTTACCATCGGGACCGCGATAGCGGTATAGTTATCGCTACGGTGGAACCGCTATAGCGAAGCGACCACCGTTATAGTGGAAGAGCTCGAGGCAGAAGCCTCACCCTATTTTTTCCCCCTGTTTTTCATTCATTCCTGGGGCATCTAAATGCAACGGTTTCCTTATGGGCTGCCATGTAAAATGAGGAAATCGACTATAGATCTTATACAGCATGTATATAAGGTAAATTGCCTGAATACTTAGCATCCATGTGTGACCAAAGGAAAGTGTAGATATGGTAGCCCGGGATATTTGTAAAATTATGATGGACCATTGGTGGGAATAGTCACCTATGTAGAGTTTGGCAAAATTACCCATGATTGATCGAGTAGTGTTGGACACTGCTCATAGGCTATGTGATGAGGTGATTATTGACTGGTTTAGTGTTGATGATCCTTAGTAGTAGGGTCGATTGAAGGAGCGAGGTTATTAAATGGGTTTCTTTAGCATTATTGTGTCTCTTGTGACCATGATAATACCCAGTGTTACTGCTCGTTAAGTGGTGAGCGTATTCTCCCCATAACATTGGTTGGGGTGTAAGCGCCCGGGTAGAAATTCCCCCTCCTAGACGAGAGTTGATGAAAATCTCAAGGTAGGATGAGCCCAATAAAATCCTCATTGTTGAGTGGTTTAGAGATACGTGGTGTCTCGGGGTATAGTGCTGATAGGAGTAAGGTGATAAGATGATATGTGAGGGGCATAGTACCCTGTAGGAAGCTTACGGAATGGAGTTCGAGCTAGTAGGACTCCGGGTATAGTGGGAAGGGGATCACCATGGTGGGATCTAGTCCCCCTGGGAGGGAAAAATTGTGTTATTTGTTAGTCGAGTTTCTTTGGCTTTGGTGTTTCAATGAGGCCCCAAATTTCTTGGGCACTCGGGAAGGGGTAATCTAGTTTCCTTGTGTAGCTCGAAGGAAGGGATTCCTTGATAGAGCGGAAGTGAGTTAAATTTTTGGCTGAGTTGGGTATACCAAGGGATTGGGAGGTTTTTGGTGGTTTGCGTAAGGTTATATTTACGCTATCATGGTAGAGTATTAAGATTGAGGGACATGCTTGTTCTTTCCCTTTGCCATAGAGATTGTTCGGGGATGAACGATGGGTAAATTGGTATCTGTTGTAATAACTGGGTTCATCGTTACGAGTAAACCATTCGTTCTATGTTCTGGGTTAGAAAACTTTTGCGTTTGGGAGTTGAAAATTCTGGGCTAGGCTAGTCTCAACTAGTTTTGGAGCGACGTATGGTCTAGGACAATCCGGGTAAGGATTGGGTTAGATGTCTTGGTTCGAGCTAGTTTTCCTTTTAGCTAAGACATAAAGGAGTTCGGGAGACTTTTCAAAATTGAATTTGGGTAAATAGAACTCCCGGAATCGCGTTTGACGTGAAGGGGTTATTTTGGGTCATCGGGAGAAGCAAGTCTGTTGTAAAATGGCCAAATCTGGGAGATTTCTGTACATTCTGTACATTCTGTCCATGATGAGCATAATGGTCTGCCATAGTGACCTCCGCTATAGCGGTGGAAAATACCGCTATAGCGGTGGTCAAGGCAGTCAACGCCGCTTAAAATCACTATAGCGGAAGTCGTCCATAATAGCGGGACCGCTATAGCAGAGCGACGTGACTAGAAAAACCAGAAATGGGTTTTAAATTTCATTCTCTTCCCTTCAGCCCCAAACATAGACGAGATATATTCCAAAAATCCTCCTAGGCTGCTCCAAGGCTTGGGAGCCATGGGGAGGAGGAATTCCGGTAAAAGGGATGCGAAACCAGTGATTCAGGCCTGCAGGACTGCCAGGAATGCCTCCACGGAGCCAGAAATGCATGGTTGCAGCTGCTTGGCATCCAGGTAGGCTAGGTTTCATGAGTAATTAAACCTGTTTACTAGAATGGAGAATCCATGTTTCAGGCCTCCTGGCACAGAGTCTGGCGGATTCGAGTTGGGCTATGTATGTGCTAGAAATTGGTTGGATTGAATTGTGGGTCATTGATAATTGTTTGGGCTGTTTATGTTGTCTTGGTATGCTAAAAATGATAGACTCAGGGACTGGGATGTCGATTAGGTTCAGGGAACCGGGAATTTCAAAGACAACTAGGTGGATATGAAATGGGAAGCTCCTAGGTGAGGTTTCGGGAATGTGAGAGGCATGTTAAGAAGTCATTGTTTGCTAAGGGCTAAGGGTGAAAACTCGCATTGTTGTTATCTATGTATGCCCCATATTGATGGGGTGGTTAAATTATGTTAAAAAGGGGAAACCGTTCATTATGTATAAACAAGGTTGAGTGTGTTTAGTCTTTGGACGAATGTCTAGGTTCAACATATACTCGGAATAGAGGGGTAGGTGATGGCTTACGATTTTTGTGAATGTTGTATATTCTTGTACTCATATCTAAGTGATTGTATGAATTACATTCCTTAGGGTAGGTGCCCAAACGACCCGGTAGTTGGGTCATGACAACCACGCCTGGTACGAGTTGGATTTTACTTGCTTGGATTGTATTATGTTGATGGTTCCATGAGTGGATCGGGTTGTATTCTTGAATTGTGATTATTTGTATAATGGTCCATGAGAGGCTGGGTGATTGTATTTTAGTGTGAGGTGGGTATTAGTGTAGATCGAGTTTGCATGTTGAACACTTAGGTGTTGTCTTAGCGATCCGTAGTTAGTCTGGGTTAATTGAAAGGGATATATATTATTGTCATGGTGTATTGTGCAATGGCTGTCAAACTTGTTACATGTGATTGGTAATCTAGAAGAAGGACTTAGAGTCTAGTTTTACTGCTGGCTGGTATTACATGTTTAGTTCGCTTTACTCAGCTTTAGTTTATTATTCATGTCTTGTTTATTGGAATTGGACGATGATCCTACCAGTACACGGTAGTTGTGTACTGATTCTGCACTTTTCTTTCTTTCTATAAGTACAGGACATCTTCCAGCAGCTCCTACGCGACCTCAGATCTAGTCCCGACAATTCCGGATTATAAGGGTGAGTTGCTTCTTCCGGGATACCTTGTCTTCATTCCATTTAGTTGTAGCCCATTTCGATTAAGGTGTATATAACACTCAATGGCCAACGGTCTGTTGCAGATTTGAAATCAAAAGAGTAACAAGACTTCGGTCTTTTAAGTCTTAGATACTGCAACGGACGTTCTTGGTTGAATGTACCATCAGTCTTAAGACTTGATAGTACAGTCATAGCCTAAATATGGACGGGATGCAGAAGTCTTTGTTTTATATAATTACATATAGCAAAGATCCTCCGCTTCCCACCTCTTTCAAAGGGTATGAATTGGAAACCTACCTGGAAAAGTACTCCATTACTCGACAACTTTGTCCGCCGGTTTCAATATTCGGTGGATGATGTTGTAGACGGAGCAGCGGCTAAATATGTTAAAGAACACAATATCTTTGTGAACTTAAAGCATGAGATAGCAGCGTTCATCTTTAATGTGAATAAAATTCATTCCATTCAAGATGGGTTCTTTTCCCCTGGTATTCTTTGGTCTCAAATGGTTTTATACCCATTTTATTCTAATAATACCAGGTTTGATAATGAATCCCTTGATTTATTTGAAAAACAAGTAGGACCCCTTTTCTCTAGCTTATTAGGGGCCTACCAAGGAGTTCCATTAGTGACTGGTAGATTGCACCTCTCGCCTATCTATAAGGACAGTTGGAGTTGACGGTTTCCATCCCACCGTGAGAAGGTAGAGAGCAAAACCAACCCAGCAAACAACTATTACTATGCCCCTATTAGTAAAGCATGTACTTCTTGCAAGGCTTGCTGAGCTTCTTCATGTGACAATTATGATCAGAATCTCTCTAGTGTAGAGATGAGTATCTCAGAAGATCAGATAGCTCGCCTGATCGCCGAAAGCGTGGTATGCGATGAGGTGTATGATCGTATAGCAGTACGAAAGATAGATAATCGTAAACGTAAGTACCTTAAGCATATCACAAGCCTCAAACCGAATTGCAAGGTAAGGAGGTCCTTCATTGTTGCAGATACTGAAACCATTCTGGTAGAGTCCGATACTGATCTGATAGATAAAGTCCACATGGAGAGTAAAAAAGGGGTATCCGCATAGAAGGATTGCTGGTCGGGCTTAAACTCTTATTTTATTGGGGTTGCATACCTATTCTAGATTGTTGGTAGATATTTTGGTACGATGACTTCAGTTTCTAGGGAGATTTCAGGCAGACTTATTTTATGTTAGTATTTTGAGGTTGTTAATGATAGTTTATTTAATGTAATTGTTTTTGAGCTGTTAGATTCCACTAAGTGTTGGATTGTTACTGGTTTGCTCATCCGGGGGTTTCGTGTGAGTGCCACTCACGGTGAGTTGGGACATGACAAAGATAGTATCAGAGAGCGAGGTTCGTTGTACCAAAATGGGTCTAGTAGAGTCTCGTAGAATGGTACAGAGACATCTGTACTTTTCTTCGAGAGGCTATAGGACTTTAGGAAACTATCTCTTCTCTCTTCCTTTATGATATAACTTGATTCCAATTGGTATCTGGTGATACAAATTGGTATCTAACCTCCTTTACTTTTTTATCCGCAGATGGTGAATACCAGGAATAACGAAGCAAGAGCGGCAGTCCCAGCAGCGGTCCTAGCGGTCAGAGAAAGAGGCAGGGGCAAAGTCAGGGGCAGGGGTAGGGGCAGGGGTAGAGGTAGAGGCAGAGGAAGGGCAGCACCCGCTGGTGATGAAGCTCAGGCAGCTACTGGACCGAGAGAGCTGACCCCTTCCCCACCCCAGGATCATGTTGAGAAAAAAATGGAGATTGTTGTTGAGGAGGGCGCAGAACAGGAGGAGGCGGCACCGGTTGGAGGTGCGGGCCTTCCCCCTATAACTCCTGAAGCATTTCAGCAGGTGTGGAGCTTTCTGAGTGGACTGGTTGGTGTGGGAGCCACCCCCACGAGTATTGCAGATCAGGTTCTGGGCACCCAGTCAGCAGTTGCAATGGCTCCTAGGATGGATGCGGCGTCGGGTACTGATGATTTCTTCCATCCGATGCTAGGTCCGGTTATGACTAGGAATGAGCATGAGATGCTGACTAAGCTTTTTAAGCTGAAACCTCCTACATTTTAGGGTACTGAGAAATAAGATGCTTATGAGTTCATTCTAGACTGTTACGAGAGGGTGCATAAGTTGGGCATTGTGCAGCAGCATGGGGTAGAGTTCGTCACTTTTCAGCTGCAGGGTGATGCTAAGAAGTGGTGAGGTCTCATGTAAGTGTCGTCCATCAGCTTTGCCTCCGCTGACTTGGGCGGAGTTTCATGCTCTTTTCTTGGAGAAATATGTGCCCTGCACTTTAAGAGACCATAAAAAGGATGAGTTTCTGGCTCTGGAGAAGGGTAATATGTCGGTCTCAGCCTATGAGGCCATATTCCATGCATTGTACCATTTTTCTACTCAGCTTTTGGGTACAGAAAAAGAGAGGATTTGTTTGTTTGTGAAGGGCCTGACTACTGAGTTGCAGGTATTGCCTGTGCATATGACTTCAGAGGGGAATAGATTCAACAAGGTGACCGATTACGTGAAGAAGCTAGATGGGGTTAAACAGGTTGGGCAGGCTAAGGTGTTAGCCAAGAAGTCCCAGAATGACAGAAATTTTAGTGGTTCATACTCCTGAGGTCACAACCAGTAGGTGTATTCTGCTCGTCCTATTCAGTTAGCCTTGCCAGCTTCTACAGGTGGTCGTCCGGGAGCCAGTCAGTTCTCAACTCCTAGAGGCTAGTGGGATTCCTATACTTCTACTAGCAGGCCTAATCTTGACTGCGGAGGCTTTCATTGTGGTGATCTGGGTCAGTTCATGAGTGAGTGACCTCACACAGGCAGGCAGGTATCAGACCCAACAGTAGTCTAAGGCTGTGGTTCTAGTAGTTAGAGGTGGTTATGCTAGGGGTCGTCCACAGGGTGGGCAAGGTAACTTTCAAGGAGGACAGAGAGACAGAGGGAATGACAACACGGATAGGGGTGTGGCGCAGCCATCCAGGGAAGTTGATCGGATTGATGACTGGGCCCATTGCTATGCTTTTTCAAGGAAGTCTGAGGCCAAGGCATCAGGCGCAGTGATCACACGTACAAATCTTATCTATGATAGGATGGCTTCTATACTATTTGAACCAGGTTCTATTTACTCTTATGTGTCTGTGAATTTTTCTTTGGGTCTGGAATTTTTTTTGTGATGTCCTTGATTCCCCTATTCATGTTTCTACCCCAGTTAGAGAGTCTGTGATAGTAACCCATGTTTATCGTACTTGTCTTGTGGTGTTTGTAGGGCTGCAGACTTGGGTAGATTTGGTTATCCTGGACATATTGGATTTTGATGTTATATTGGGGATGACCTGGCTGTATCCATGTCATGCAGTGTTGAATTGTAATACTAAGACTGTAACTCTAGTGATTCCGGGTAAGGATAGACTAGAGTGGGAAGGTGTGTACAAGCCTAAGCGGCTAAGATCATATCATTTGTTCGGGCTAGGAAGTTAGTGGGGAGAGGTTGTTTGGATTTCTTGGCTCTTCTCTGGGATGATAGTGTGAAGTCTCCATAGATTGAGTTAGTTCTGGTAGTTTCAGAGTTTCAAGAGGTGTTTTCGGTGGATTTGCCTGTTATGCCTCCAGACAGGGACATCGAATTTTGTATAGACTTGGAGCTGGGAACTCGCCCAATTTGTATTCCTTCCTATCATATGGCTCCGGCTAAATTGAGGGAACTCAAGAATCAGCTTCAAGAACTCTTAGTTAAAGGTTTTATTCATCCCAGTGCTTCACCTTGGGGTGCTCCAGTATTATTTGTGAAAAAGAAGGATGGTAGTATGCGGATGTGCATAGACTACAAGTAACTGAAAAAGGTCACCATCCAAAACAAGTATCCTTTACATCGCATAGATGATCTCTTTGACCAGTTGCAGGGTGCATCCGTATTTTCGAAAATTGACTTAAGGTCAGAGTACCATCAGTTAAAAATTAGTCCTGAGGACATCCCTAAGACATCATTCCAGACTCGAAATGGGCATTATGAGTTCCTAGTGATATCATTTGGGTTGACCAATGTGCCAGCAACATTCATGAGTTTGATAAATAGAGTATTCAGATCTTATCAGGATTCATTCATCATTGTATTTATAGATCACATTTTGATTTACTCCAAGAGTAGGGAGGAGCATGCTAAACATCTTCGTATTGTTTTGGACATTTTGAAGAATCAGAAATTATATGCCAAGTTTTCCAAGTGTGAATTTTGGTTGACTTCAGTTGCTTTCTTAGGGCATGTGGTGTCAGAACAAGGGGTGATGGTGGATCCCCAAAATATTGAGGTAGTTAAGAGTTGGGTCCGGCCTAGCTCTGTGACTGCGGTTAGGAGTTTTGTGGGGCTGCAGGCTACTATCGCAGGTTTGTCAAGGATTTTGTGTCCATCGCTACTCACTTGACAAGGTTGACTCAGACAAATATGAGGAGAGATTTCAAAAGCTAACGACACTTCTTACTACAACTCCCATTCTATCATTGCCGGTTGAAGGTAAGGATTTCATTGTGTATTATGATGCTTCACATTTGGGTTTGGGTGTTGTGTTAATGCAGGACAGAAATGTCATACCATATACTTCAAGGCAGTTGAAGCCTCATGAGAAGAATTACCCAACTCACGACTTGGAGTTAGCAGCGGTGGTTTTTGCACTCAAGATATGGAGGCTCTATCTCTATGGTGTCAAGTGTGAAGTGTTCACGAATCATCACAGTATGCAATATGTGTTCACTTAGAATGATTTGAATCTGAGGCAGAAGAGGTGGATGGAGTTGCTGAAAGACTATGATGTGACCATCCAGTACCATCCGGGTAAGGATAATGTGGTGGCAGATGCTTTGAGCCGAAAAACAGTCAGCATGGGCAATTTGGCTTGATTGGGGGTGTCCAAACGTGTCATGCCTCGAGGCTACCCCCTAGACGTAACACAGTACTTGGTCCCATAAGGGACCCAAGTTAACCCTTGCTTATAGTATATTTGAAACAAACACACTAAATCTTAACAGAAGCAACATCAATATAAGTAGGCAACCAACACTATATATATATATAAGATGAAGGTCTAGGAGTATCAAATCTGAAACATCAAAACCCGAATATCCAGCTATGTCTGAAAAGCCTCTACATAAGACATAATGAGTCACTGGGACAAGACCCCAGCTGACTCTAAGTACTGAAATAAAGGAGCCTAGTAACTAGGAATCAAACTAGTCCTCGAATGAATGGGGACTCACCAACTGAAACTAGATGGCCTGTGACTCCTAGCCACGAGCCTGAGAGTGGGAACCTGTATCTGCATCATCAAAGGATTCATCGCGAGAATATGTGTCAGTACTATAGAATGTACCGAGTATGTGAGTTTATTCATTAACATGTAAAAATATACTTAAAACACGCTTAAACTTGAGTTCATGCATAATAAGAGGAATCATGAGTAAATATCCTAGTTTAAAGCATAAGACATGGATTAGAAGTAAATCTTCAAAGTAGAATACCATATAAATTCATAGCTTGAAACATTCATACAGGAGTTTCTCTTAACTGATATAAACCATGATGAGCTACATGGAGTACAGTGTCATGCACCCACACTGAAAAGGTTGTCCTAACTATCCAAGGTTAGAACCATGTCATAAGGATCCCGTCATAAGCCATGGAGGGCAACCTATGGTGGTAACGTAGTTTTGAATTTGGGTTATCTGGAACCCTCATCGCTCGGTGCTAATACTACTCCTAAAAACTAACATGAGGCTCACATACATATAACATATCTGGATGTCAAAGCTTATTCATAAACATGTTCATAACCCGGATCTTTATACTACTCACGAACCTTGTTTTAGAAAATTATTTATGAGCATTGATGGTACATCGAGTGTCTTGTCTTGCATAATAATTCATAACTTGAAAATTTGCATGGCCTTAGTTCAATTTCATAATAACATATACTTTCATAAAACATAGGAACTAGGCATGAAATTGCTTGAAATTGCTTGAAATTGCTTGAAATTCATTAGATCATGCTATCAAAATACATCAATTTGTTTAAATCAATTCATGCATGCAAAATTGGCTATACCTAGACATTTATTTCATGAAATAGGAGTTCACTTGTAAGAACCCAATTTCATGGAATAAATGGTTTAACAGGATGACTCGTGGATACTTCCACGGGTCGTAGAAACCTCTCGTGGTTTCTGGGAATTGACTACCCTCAGTTCTGAGTTCCATGGGTGGTTTCCACAACCCGTAGACTCCGCTCGTGGTTCTCAGACCAAAGGTTTGAGCTACAAAAGGATTTCCACGAGTCCGTTCCACAACTCGTGGTTTGGGCTTGTAATCCCTAGGAAGTCAGATTTTTTAGGGATTCTAAGTTTAAAAGATGAATTGATTTTTGGGGTGTTACAAAATGACCATTGGCTAAGGATATTTGGGCTCTAGAATCTAAGTTCATATGTTTGGGAATCTCAGAGCAGGGTGGGGTGTTGGCCAGTATTGAGATCAAATCCACATTTATAGAAAAGATAAAGGTCAAGTAGTTTCAGGATGCACATTTGAACAGGCTTCGAGCAAGGTAGTGTACAGAGAGTCTGGGGATGCCACGCTGGGCGATGATGGGGTAATGAGCTTCAGAGGGAGGATTTGTGTTCCTCGAGTTGATGACATAGTTCAAAAGGTGTTGGAAGAGGCTCATGGTTCGCGATATTCAATTCATCTGGGCGTAACCAAAATGTACAGGGACTTAAGGAAACTTTATTGGTGTCCTGGGATGAAGAGATACATAGTTGATTGCATGTCTAAGTGTCAAAACTATCAGCAAGTCAAGTATGAGCACCAAAGGCCTGCATAATTGCTTCAGAGAATGCCCATTCCCGAGTGGAAGTGGGAGAGGTTAGCCATGGACTTCGTGGTGGGTCTTCCTAAGACCTTGGGGAAGTACTACTCCATTTGGATCATTGTGGACAGGATGACCAAGTCAGTCCATTTCATTCCGATCAGAGTGGACTATAATTCACAACAGTTGTCTAAGATCTATGTTAAGGAGATTGTGAGACTGCATGGGGTGCCACTCTCAATCATTTCAGACTGAGGTACTCAGTTTACCTCCAAGTTCTGGGGTAAGTTGCATGAAGAGTTGGGCACTCAACTCACTTTCAACATGGAATTTCATCCTCAAACAGATGGTCAGCCGAATTGGACAATCCAAGTATTGGAAGACATGCTGAGAGCATGTGTGATCAATTTTGGGGGTCATTCGGACCAGTTTCTACCATTGTGTGAGTTCTCATACAACAACAGCTATCACTGCAGTATCGTCATGGCACTGTTTGAGGCACTATACGAGAGGGGATGTAGATCACCTATAGGGTGGTTTGAGGTAGATAACGTAAAACCCTTGGGCATGGACTTGGTAAGGGAAGCTTAGGAAAAGGTGAGGGTAATTCAAACCAAGTTGCTAGCAGCCCAAAGCAGGAAGAAAGAGTACGTAGATCGCAAGATAAGAGACATGGATTTTCAGATTGGTGAGCAGGTATTATTGAAAGTGTTACCAATGAAGGGGGTTATGTGATTTGGCAAGAGGAGCCGTTCAGCCTCGATAAATCGGTCAATTTGAGGTTCTCAAAATTGTAGGGCCAGTGCTTATAACTTAGCATTGCCGCATAGTTTGTCCGGGGTCCATCCAGTCTTTCATGTATCTATGATGAAGCGATACCATAGGGATGGGGATTACATCATTAAGTGGGATTTGATTTTGCTAGACAAGGATCTTTAATATGAAGAGGAACCGATTGCGATTCTTGATCGGGATGTTCGAAAGTTGAGGACAAAGGAGATCAAATCTGTGAAAGTTCAATAGAAGCATCATCCGATTGAGGAAGCCACTTGGGAAATCAAGAAAGGACATATGGGACAAGTACCCTCACTTGTTTGAGGATTCAGGTACTACACTTTTCTCTTTTACTTCATATTTTTGGGTTTGATCATTCAAGGATGAATAATGGGTAAATTGGTATCTATTGTAATGACTAGGTCTATCGTTATGGGTAAACCTTTTGTGCCAAGTTTTACGTTAGAAAACTTCTGGGTTTGGGAGTTGGAAATTTTAGGCTAGGCTAGTCTCGGTCGTTTTTGGAGCAAGGTATGGTCAAGGGCAATTCGGATGAGGATTGGGTAATGTATCTTGTATTGAGCTAGTTTTTCTGTTAGCTAAGATGATAAAGAGTCCAGGGGACTTTTTGGAAATGAATTCGGGTAAGTAGAACTCCCAATATTAAGTTTGACGTGAAGGGGTTATTTTGGAATGTCAGGATTTAAAGGTGTGTTGTAAGATGGTCACTTTTGAGGAATTTTTCAAGGTTCCATCCCTTGTTAACCGCTATAGTGGTTGAAACTGCGCTATCGCGATGTCCCCTATAGCGGAGAAATTCTCACTATAGCGAAAGTCAAAGTTGGTCAGCACCGCCATAGCAGTCAGTTCCACTACGGCAGCGGCGCTATAGCACTGTATGGATTGCTATAGCAGACTGAGTCGGGTTTAATGCAGAAACTTCCCCAAAAATGTTCAGAATTTCTAAAGAATGTTTTGGGGAAGGACATAGACAAAGGGAAGCGATTGTAACGACCTAATTTGTCATTATTTTAGAAATCATGAGATCACACATTTTAGAAGATATTTAAATACGTGTTGAATTAAGGGAGGTTGACGTGACAAAAAAATTCAGATTTTGAAATTCGTCCGAGCTGACATCACTATGCTATAGCAGTATTTATTCTGCCATAGCGCTACCGCTGTAGCGAATGACTGTCCGCTATAGCGGAATGACGGGAGGCAGTAGCCTATTACGCAATGTTTAATAAAAAACTTCTCCTCCTCAGTTGAAAAACATACGAGGGTTACTCCAAAAACTCTCCCAGACTGCTCCAAGGCTTGAGAGCTATGGAGAGGAGGTATTCCAGCTAAAAGGACATGAAAACTCGGGTTTTAGGCTTGTCATCCGGCAGGGAATGCCTTCACGGAGCTAGAAAATGCATCAGGCAGCTTCTTGGCATCCATGTAGGCTAGGTTTTCTTCACTGAGTAGATATTACTTCTTTTATTTCATATTTATTGTACAAATGGAATGGACAAACCCATGCTTAGGCCTTCAGGCACAAAATCTGGAGGAGAATTGTGGTGGTTGGATTGGTTGAACTAGAAATAGTTAGGTTGGGATATTGGATTGACATATTCTGGGTTGTGTATGTTTATTTTTGTTGTACGATGACAGAGTTCAAAGACTAGAGTGTCGGGAAGGTTCGGGGAATCGGAAGGACTTGGATAATTAAATGACTATAAAAAGGAAGGAGAATTCTTAGAAATGTTTGATATAAAGGAAGTAGAATAACATAAATGGTTAAAGTACCAAGGTTAGGGGATGTCGTCCCCCTATTGTATCTGTCTTAGAAAAGGTTCGAGAATAAATGTATCTACCGTTGAATGGAGGGCTTGGTCTTCGAACGAGATTCAAGGTTGAGTTTATGTACCCGGAATGGGGGTAGGTGAGGGTTGTTGTTTTCCTAATATGCAATATGTGTTCATGTACTACTGCCTAAGATTGCATGAGTTACATGCTTAGGGAATGGTTTATGAATGTCTAATTGTCCGGTTATCAGTCTTGTGAAATGAACTACTTGTTGTTGCTTGTGGTTTTACAAGTGTATTGTTGTTCATTGTTGTTGACTGTTAGATTTCTGTGTGACATTCAGTTGTCTTGGATACTACGCCTGGTACAAGTTACTTAATTATTAGTTGGATCGGGTACCACGCCTGGTACAGGATAGTTATCAGTTGGTTTGGGTACCATGCCTGGTACAGGTTACATAATGGTTAGCTCGGGTACCACGTCTGGTACAAGTTACATAATGTTTGGCTCGGGTACCACGCCTGGTACGGGTTACATAATGGTTGGCTCGGGTTCCATGCTTAGTACATGTTTGCTTTACTTGCATTTTTGTATTCTTTTGATGGTTCCATGAGTGGACCAGGTTCTATTCTTGAAATGTGATTTCTGCATATGGTCCATGAGAGGCCGGGTGATTATAATTAATTATGAGGCTGGTCATAGTGTCGGCCGGGATTGCATGTCAACACTTAGGTGGTATTAGGGAGATCCCGTGGTGGGTCCGAACTAGGTGGAAAGGATATAGGTTATCATCCGTGAGTGTTGTTAATGGTCGTTAATTGGTTCCATGTGGTTAATAAACTAAGGAGTAGACTTATAGCCTAGTCATAGTGTTGGTCAATTGTTATTACTATAAATGAGTGTTAAACCTGATCCATGTGATAGGAGTTAGAAGGTAGACGGGGGTCTGGAGTATATTGCTGGATG
>QJPP01002454.1:0-51130 GCA_003996215.1 Jaltomata sinuosa | reverse complement strand
GGGTATAGTGCTCTTCCTAATATGTTGATTGAAAAAGCCACTTAAAGAGAAATTTACTGACTGGAACCTACAAGCATTCATTGTTTGAGGGAGTTTCTCTAATATCTGTAAGGATTCAGTCTCGTTTTGACGTTCGTGCTTGGGCTACTATATCTAAAGATTACAATGTGAGAGAAATCCTGCTAAGTCTTCTTCAATCTATAATCAAAATTGATGACAGAGTCTATAGCGGAGATGAGGCAGAGCTAGCAGACCTACTACAGAAAAAAATGAAGCATAAAAGGTATCTTACTATCATGGACGACATATGGAGCTATAAAGCATGGGATGACACGAGACAATGTTTTCCATATGACAATAATGGTAGTCGAATATTGTTGACTGTCCGTCATACTGAGGTAGCTATTTATGCTAGCTCAAGTAATCTTTCTTTAAAGATGCGCTTCATGAATTCAGATGAGAGTTGGAACCCTTTTAAAGTAAGGTGTTTGCAAATGAAAGATTCCCACATGAATTAGAGCCTATAGGGGAGCAAATTGCAAACAAATGTCAAGGGTTACCACTAAGAATTGTCGTGGTTGCTGGGCTTCTGTCCAAATCTAATAGAATAAAAGAAGAATGGGAGAACGTTGCTGAGAATATCACGTCATTTGTAACGAAAGATCCTGATGAACTATGTCTATGTGTGCTCGGATTGAGTTACAACTACTTGCCTAATGACTTAAATGCATGTCTTCTGTATTTTGGAGCATTTCCGGAAGAAGTGAAATTTCAGTGAAGAGATTGGTGAGATTATGGATTGTTGAAGGGTTCTTGAAGTTGGAGAGAGACTTGATAGAAGAGGCTGAAAACCGTTTTCAGGATCTCGTGGATAGATGTCTAGTTTTAGTTAGCCAAAAAAGTGCGGATGGAAGAAAAATCAAAACATGTAGGGTTCATGACCTGGTCCATGAGTTGTGCTTGAGAGAAGCACAACTCCAATTTTGTTTGTCAGAAATGACTACTTATCTGATGAAATGAAACTCGTTCCTCCTGCAGGCTGTCGATGGATTAGCATACAAGAAAAGCAACAAACTGGTGTTGATGTTCAGTATGAGCATGGTTTTAGGCCCCTTTCACTTAAAAATCATCGGTCGATAAGGATGCCCGCCTATGATGATTTTCAGGCTTCTTTTGCTGGAAAACATCAGAGAACTATGTTGCGGAAAATATTTGTGAACGCTTGCTGCTCCAGAACATGGATGGGCTGATTTCCTTGTGTTTGAGTTCAACCGAAAGAGGGAGAGCAAGTAGAATTATTTTCCATAACTGATTTGGATCTGTATTTACTCATTGTTTGATTCTACCTCCTCCTATACTTATCCCAGCAGCTGAAAAATATAATGATAACACGGTATAATAATTCACAGTTTTACCATGGTAATTTAGCAATAATCTTTACCCTGCTAGATACAAATGTTGCCAGATTCCTTTTTCCTTATCCTAATTATTTCTCGAAAGTCTATGAATAAAACACACTTCCGGATATCATCAAAATCGTATTCAACAGTATGTTCTTTTCCTTATTGCTCTGATATGCAATATGTGAGCCTAGGGTCTTTCGAAAACAACCTCTCTGCCTCCACCAAGGTAGGGGTAGGATACCGGTTGACTATCTATTTTATAAATGTTGCCACTGGTTTTATTTAAGTATTGATAATGATATTATTGACATTATCAACAATCTGACCTATGATTTCATTGACTTATTAATCTCAAAAATCTCTTTCAATCCCAGCTAATGTGAAGGTGACATATAACCAACATGGTTTATAACATATTATAGTAACACCCATTTGGTAATAATATATTATTTCCTTTATTATTGAATTTGTTATATTGCATACATCATTTCAGCAACTCAGAGGTATGACATTTTCCTTTGTTTTCTCAAAATTTCTTTCTTGGTTATTATATACTATATGTTCTTTAAGTTATTCGTTCATTTGTCGATTGCTATTCGTATTTTGTGTTCTTTCTCCTAATATTTGTTGCAGTTGTTTTGCAGTCGCTTGCTACCATTCAGCACTCCGGTTTTCTGTATCTGACATTGAAAGGTTAGTTAATTAGTCTTCATTCATGTCATTTTAGAACAACATACCCTGTGTAATCCCACAAGTGGGGTATGGGGAGGATAGGATGTACGCAGACCTTACCCCTGCTTTTGTGGGGTAGAGAGGTTGTTTCTGCTAAGACCCTCGGCTCGACATTCATGTCATTTTATTTTAATTCAAAAGAAAAAGAACACTTGAAACATTTTATTATCTAAGTTTTAGCTAGATCCTTTTAGGGAAATCCATATAGGTGATGAGAAAATTAACGATTTGCGATTTGAGATTGTTTGACTTCTGATTCTAGTTCATCCTTATTCTTTTCATTTGTTTTTTTTTTCTTTTTAAGTACTAGGAAATCATACATCAAAACACTTGCAATTCACCTTCGAAAATCAAACATACACATTATTTTACCTCACTAGGGATGGTATGCAATTGGAGACTAAAACAACATCCCTGCATGATCATTTTGACATGATATGTTTCAAGTTTCATCTGAGACGAGAAGGTCGGGTTACTACTATTTGATTTGCACTGAAGTCAAACAGTAGCGAAATTTTTGAGGGTGAAGGATAGATAGCTTCTTCTTCTTTACCTTTCAAGGTAGGGGTGAGCTATGTTGCTCGGACTCTCCAAAAATATTGTGGGATGTGTGTTGGATCCTCCAATAGAAGTGCATTTTTGGAGGATCCGACACGGGTGCGGCAATAATTTCAGAGAGTCCGAGCAACATTGGGGTAAGGTCCGTGTACATACTACTCTCCCCATACCCCACTTCTGGGATTACACTGGGTATGTTGTTGTTGAGGATAGATAGTTTTAAATCAATTTTCACGAACAAAGTTTCCTTCTGTCTATTAATAACCTGGAAATATGGTTACCAGATGCTGCTAAAGATTATTTTTTCCCTAATCTTTACCAAATTCCAAGGATTATAGAAAAAAGATTGTATGAAAAATCATGTGGTAAAATTGATGATCTAGACATGAAGTTTATGCAATTTCTATAAAAAGGTAACGCGAAAAAAAGTTCACTTTGATGATGAATGGACCTTTCTCTCTGTTTTAGCCTCAATTGCAACTTTGCTGATCATGTTATTGATCCCCTCTTGCAACTTGCAGATAGATATGGCTCATGCAAGTGTGGCTTCTCTTATGAGAACAATGGAATCGCTCTTGACATCCAATTCACCAATGCAATCTATAATCTGTGATCGCAGAGAAGAAGTTTGCGCTCTTTATGCAAAAGTTAGTTCCCTGGAAGTATTTCTCAAGAAGTTTGAGAAAAACAATGTTTCCGGGGAAATGACGGATTTTGAAGTAGAGGTAAAAGAAGTTGCAAATGCTGTTGAATACACAATTCAACTAAGAGTAACTGAATTTGTAAGAGAAAAAAATAAAATCATCCAAGGAATCATTGGCTCAAGATTTTTCTCGAATATATGGACACGTCGAAAGTTTCGTCAAAGCCTGCAACAAGTAGCAGAGGACATTGATCGTGTCTGGAAAGAGTCAACAAAGATTCAAGACAAAGGCAAACAAGCGTCAAAGGAATCATTCGTTCAAGGTTTTTCAAGTTCAACAAAAGATATTCTGAATGTTAAGAACAATATGGTTGGACGTGATGATCAAAGGGAACGATTGTTAGAAGATCTGACTAGAAGCAACTCTCGTGAACTCAAAGTCATCCCGATTGTCGGGATGGGAGGCATAGGTAAAACAACCTTGGCAAAAGAAGTTTACAATGATGAATCAATTCTGTCCCGTTTTGATGTTCGTGCTTGGGCTACTGTATCTCAACAACATAATGTAAAGGATATCTTGCTAAGCCTTCTACATTCTACGATCAAAATGGATGTCACAGATAAGATGAAAGATAAGGCAGATCTAGCAGACATACTGCGTAAAAATTTAATAGGCAAGAGGTACTTAATTGTCATGGATGACATTTGGAGTAGTAAAGCGTGGTATGACGTGAGACGATGCTTTCCAAGGGAAAACAATGGGAGTGGGATATTGTTGACAACCCGTAACAATGAAGTGGCTTGCGATGCTGATACAGAGAATCTTTCTTTGCAGATGGAGTTCATGGATCAATATGAGAGTTGGAACCTTTTTAAAAGTGCAGCATTTGCAAACGAAGCATTACGATCTGAGTTTGAGACTATTGGGAAGCAAATCGCAGAGAAATGTCACGGGTTACCACTAGCCATTGTCGTGGTTGCTGGGCTTCTCAAATCTAAAAGGGAAATAGAAGATTGGGAAAGTGTTGCAAAAGATGTCAAGTCATTTGTCACAAATGATCCCGATGAACAATGTTCACATGTCCTTGGGTTGAGTTACAATCAATTGACCAGTGATCTAAAAACATGTCTTCTGTATTTCGGAATTTTTCCGGAAGATAGTGAGATTCCAGTGAAGAATTTGGTGAGATTATGGATGGCTGAGGGGTTCCTGAATTTGGAAGGCGAGGCTGAGAAGTGTTTACAAGATCTTATCGACAGATGTCTTGTTCTCGTCAGCAAGAAAAGTTTAGATGAAACAAAGATTAGATCATGTAAGGTTCATGATCTAATATATGACCTGTGCTTGAGAAAAGTTCAAAGGGGAGATGTTTTTATCATGAATGATATTGTGTTTGAACAGTCAGATGCAATAAAATCTGAAAGCCATGTTGTTAGTTCAGAATGCCAAACTCTCAGTAGGCATAAAATGCAGCCCTTTAAGCACTGGACTCGTGGTGAAATTCGTCATTTTCCCTATGGTCTTTATAGGGCCCTTCTTACCCCTGGACATCATCAGTTGACAGATGATGACAACAACAATCTTTTGGAACGAACCCGTTCTATTTTCTTTTCTGGTCGTTATACTTCATCTTTTATTCTCAAATCAGAGCTTATTCATTTCAAATTACTCAAAGTCTTGGACTTGAGTCTCATTGAGATTGATATTTTCCCTCTACAGATACTAAGCCTCATCTGGTTGAGGTACCTATCATTGCTCTGCCCTTGGAGTGGGAATTTTTACATACCTCCAGAAATTTGCAGGTTATGGAATCTGCAGACATTAGTTGCTAAAGCGTATGGTCGACCATCACATATAACTTTTCCAGAGCAAATTTGGGGACTAATGCAGTTAAGGCATCTCGAACTGAAAGGAGGATTTCATTTGCCAAAACGCCCAAGCGGATCTGTTGACAAAGGGAGACACATGGGTTTTTCAAACTTACAAACTATTTCTTACTTGTCTCTATGGTGTTGCACAAAGAAGGTTATTTCGGGGATTCAGAATGTTAAAAAGTTAGGAATCAGTGGGCATGACTTTGAAAGTTCTCAAAATTTTGGACTTTTCAACAATCTTGTCCATCTGCAGCAACTTGAAACATTGAGTTTAAATATTTGGTATTTAAGGACCATTCCAAGTGCAAAATATTTTCCAGCAACACTCAAGACATTAAAGTTGAAAAATACTGATCTAAGTTGGTCGAAATTGGACATCATAGCTGAGTTGCCTAACCTTGAGGTGCTGAAGCTGATGCTTTATGCTTGTCGTGGCAAAAAATGGAATCCAATTGTTAGGGGATTTAATCGATTGAAGCTTTTGCTAATTCAAGATAATAATCTCAAGTACTGGAAAGCCACAAGTGACAATTTTCCTGTCCTTGAGCGTCTCGTCCTTAGAGATTGCCGAAATTTGAAAGAGATACCCTTTGAGTTTGCAGATATCCACTCACTACAACTGATTCAGTTATATGAGTGTTTTCCCAAACTTGGGGAATCTGCTGCACGAATTCAACAAGAACAAGAAGACATCGGAAACAAACCCGTGGATGTTCGTATCATAAAACCACGCAGGTGCGTACTCACCCTATTATTATGAAAAGGATTGATTTCTTTTAGAAAAAGTGGGTCAACCCAAAAGAAAAATTCACTCAAATAGCAGCTCATATAACCTTTAAATTCAAATTAGCCATACTTTATTTTGATAACCTCATTATAGACAACTTTCACGAGTTATTTACTTTGAGTAATTGTAGAATTTTGATTTATAGGATATATTTTTGGGTATTTGGTACATAGACATTAAATATTCAATGTATAATCATCGTATAATTAATGTATAATATTTAATCATGTATAAAATATACTTTCATACAACTACAAAAAGTTCATAATTCTGATATGACCACACGATTTTATGGCTATTTTTATATACGAGTTCTGGGACACGTGCCACGCACGTGTATCCTAAGTTACTTAGTATAAAATTTTGAATAATGTAAGGCTATTTAAATATTTCTCGAGCGATAAAAATAAAATTAAGACCAAAGTAGAAGCCTTTGAAAATGATGAATATGATATCGATCTCCTGCAAAAGTTATTAACATGAATTAGTATAATATTAACGTGAATAAAAGACTCTTTGTATTTTAAAGTAATGAGTATATAATACTTGAATTAATTAATCTATTATTGACCATGTACTTAAAATCTAACTGAAAATATGAATTTCAAGAGAATCAAATATCATCAGATTTCATCAAGGTTCTCGAAGTTAAAATATTGATATTTCACTTAGAGAGATACAACTTTTTAGATAACTTCTCTATCAATAGTGAACTAAATATTTCCACTTGAGGAAAGTGACCACTCCCCCATTTTTAATTTAGTGTAGAGGCAAAATGGTAATCCAACTTTGAACATAAGAGCTTCCCACTTTTAATATAATATGATTACTTTTTAGGGCTACAAAAAGTTGTAAGCACTTTGGGTTTGGTGATATGTTTTTTTTTCCAAAAGAAAATGTAGATAGCAAGAGAGAGTTTCTAAATCTTCAAGTGTCTATAATATAAACTCTTACGCCTCTATTTATAATTTTACATAGGGCATACAACAGGTTGTCATAAACATGACATTAATCATGAAAATTGTGGAGGAAGATCATGGGGAGGTTGTGGGAGTTAATTACTATAGTAGTGGACATCCACACTAAATACTGTACAAATCTCACACTCATGTCGTGTCGACATGGGCGCAACACTGCAAGTGAAGAGTCCGAGCAACTTAGAATAAAATTACATTTATCAAGTCATAGTAACGGGTCAAAAACACACCTTAAGTACTCGGTTATTTGAATTTCATTCCTGAGCTATCAGGTGTGTGAGTTTCCTACCTGAACTATTACCAACTATATATCAAAACACATCTCAACTATCAATTGTTCACTTTTTCTATCTAAACTATCGCCATCATTCAAGTAGGAAAAGTGACAATTGATGGTTGAAGTGTGTTTTGATAAATAGTTTGTGATAGTTCAAGTAAGAAACTCGCACACCTGATAGTTCAAGTATGAAACTCAGGATACAGAAATACTTTAGGTGTATTTTTAACCATTAACTCAAAGTGAAAACTTGTAAATTTAATTAGAATATAACCATGCAATGGCTTTGTTTTTTTCAAATAATTTCAATATTTAGTTGCCTCAGGGGTTAGCTCAATTGGAAAAGGTTGACGGACTTGTGTCTTAAGTTACACGCGTCTGAGAATTATGTCAAGTGAACAAAGTCCATCGTTTAAGTGGAGAAAAGTGGAAGGTTGGGGGGGGGGTGGGGAAGGGGCGGGGGGGTGATGTTCTATCATCCCCGAGTTTCGAAGGCCTGTGGTTGGCCCACAGAGTTGGCTCCAAACAGATTTCTCGGTCATAGAAAAATTCATCATTAAGGAATGATTATCTCACAAAAGCTGTTATTACTAATGAACTAATGTGCCTAGCTCCCTTATGCCATGTTTTAAATGTGTTGTTTCTAAATCTTGTACTTGACGCTACTGAATGTGTACTGTAAATGACTGGGTATGTTGCAGATCAACATCAGCTGTTGCTAAGCCGTTATCAGCGAGTTATGAGATCCAAGAGGATTAGTCGAGGTGCACACAAGCTGACCCAGACGCCAATTTGTTGCCTCCAAGGAAATTGTGAATTCTGTATATTGTAATAAAGGATTTTATGCATCACTTTTGAGTTTGCAGAACTTATAAGTAATGTTACTCTTTTGAATATTTACTCATTTGCATTTTGCAACTGCAGAAATTACCTAGGGTTTATAACAAGTTTGCCAAACTTGTGG
Organism: Jaltomata sinuosa; assembly: GCA_003996215.1. NCBI lineage: Eukaryota > Viridiplantae > Streptophyta > Magnoliopsida > Solanales > Solanaceae > Jaltomata > Jaltomata sinuosa. The sequence continues at coordinate 42,914 of QJPP01002454.1, read as the reverse complement.
GAAGTCAAAAGTGTTTATTTTAGATAATTGAGGTATTTGGCTTAGCTTACAGGAAACAAAAAGAAGTGTTTTTGAGTAATAGCAGAAGCTGAAACAAGTGTTATTTTTTTTCACAAAGTACTTTTGGGACCTTGGTCAAGCACAAATTGATTAGTCAAGGACAAACTGCTACTCTCCAAAAATACTTCTGACGAAAAGCACTTTCCAAAATAAGCAGATTTTGAAAGTTTGTTCAAACAAGCTATCAGTTTTCCAACAAACCTTTGATCTATCGTTGGATCAAGAAGTGGTTCATCAAATGGAAAGAACATCAAACCTGTCTGATGCTTCTTAGGCCAAATACGATATATAAGCACCACATTTCAATAGAGAAAAAGAAAGAAAACGTCGGTTTTATACTTTTATACCTTCAACTAAGTTTCTATGGGGTTGGACAGCCCCATAGTTAAGCAGCAACAACTTTGAGAGTTGGATAATGATGTAACACTTGAATTATAATCAAGTTCTTATACACCATAGACAGAATTAAAGCGAAAGAAATACAACTATTCACAACAATTTGAGCTTTCGACCATCCAATGTACAAGTTAAAAAGGAAACAAAGCGCAAAGTTCTTGTTAAACCATGAGGTATTTTGATGATTGACAAACCTATTACCAGTTCCAGGGACCCGGTACACAACCTGTTCTCAGAACCAGTCAATTGCAACAATGTGACAGTACAGGTCGCTTTCACAGACAGCTGTAGTGTACTATCAGGTGTCAGAACTACTACTGGTCCCTTCCAGCGTCCAATAGAAATTGTCCAAGGTTTTTCCCTCCAAGATGACTTCATATATATTGATCCTTTACTTGGAGGAAAACCTAGCTTTTGCATTTGGATCAAAAAGGACACTTCCTCTTGATAGCAAAAGCCGCCTGAAGTTTCACTCAACAACAAAGAAGCATCAACCGAAGAACCAGTTGCTTAATCATGAATATGTATTTAGTTCTAGGTTGATTGTTGTATTTGTTTTGCTCTTAACATTGTAAACTCACTCCTCTCCAAGGGGCTTGTGTGAGTGGTTTTTTTTTCTATCTGTTCTCCTGTCAGGTAGATCGAAGTCTGTAGGCTAGAGTTAGCTGCAGTAATACACAATAGAGTTATTGTGGTGTGTGCTTGCAATAGAGTTATTGTAAGTGAGAGGAATTGAAAGTTTAATTCCTAGATTGCAATAGGTTGTAATCTAAAGGTTGCTCAGGTTTTAGTGAAGTGGTTGAGAAATCCTACGAGGTAGGTCGTGGTTTTACTCCCTTGAGCAAGGAGGTTTCCATGTAAACATCTTGTCTTATTTTCTTTACTGCTTTCCTGTTGTGTGTGTTGATTGTGCTTTTGTTCAATATCTGAGCTTGGTAAGTGGGTCACACAAACCTTCAGTTCTGCATCAAGAGAATATCAAACGGAGGATGGCCCCGGAGAACTTGAATGACTTCTCCGTCTCTTCCAGACAATGATTCTTCTCCTCTCTAGTCCAGTTCTGAGCAAAAGAATCGATGAAAATGGATCATGTTAAGTCGTTAACCATCAATGGAACGAATTAAGTGAAAGAATATGACTATTCTTTTAAAAAAGTTGAAAACTTGTAAGGAGGGGATGCTAAGGAGTTTACTTCTGCAACTTTGTTCAGCTTATCCCTAACATTCTGCAGCAGCTGAGAAAGGTCACCGTCCCATTTGTAGAATTCCAGCTCTTTCTTATCGAGTATCTTTTCAGCTACCTATAAAGCAGGAAGAGCCAAGAGTTGGTCGACAAGTAACCACATTTTTCTTTTAACATTCGTAGCTCTAAGAAGGAAAAAAAGTCTATGTAATAGGGTGACAACAATTTCTACCACAGTACTAGTCTAACAAAGGAACTTGTATTGACATTTTACATTTCTTCTAATCTGATTTTATCATCTGCCGGGGATTTTTAACACCGATGACTACTCAAATTTTCATTTATAAGATGTTGTTTAGTTTGTTTGTTACTGTAATCAGAATTCAAACAGACTAAATTAATGTTAGGATTAAGTGATGATAAAGACAGGAACTAGTAATATTTCAACTATCCATCAAAGTTGAAGTACTAATGAGTAAAAGGGAATGAACGGAAGTATGGTAAATAGAGATCTTTCTGGTGACGATAGTGTCCAAGTGAAGCTTGCGTACGCCTCGGCTATCCCACCGAGTGCCTGCTATCTCCCACGAATACATTTACCGGTAACTCTGCCCTCTAAGGCTTAGTCAAATGGAAAGAAATCACCTAATATTTTTTGTCTCCGCTGAAATTTGAACCCGATACCTCATGGTTCTCCTCCCACCTCATTGACCACTAAGGGCTCGTTTGGTTGGGAAACAAGTTATCTCGGGATTAGTTATCCCATGATTGTTACCCCACTCTCAAAGTGGGATAAAAAGTAATACTACAATCCCGGGATAACTAATTTGGAATAAGTTATCCCGCGATTTTATCCCAACCAAACATGTGATAAACTCATCCTAAAATTAATCCCGGGATTAGCTATCCCTTATCCTTTGTACCAAATGATCCCTTAAGCGTCTAAGCCACACCCTTAGATGTCCTTGGAGGATACCCTTGGATGCCCTTCAAATTCTAATCCCGTGTTCCTGAACTCTGCATCTGCAATCAAATGAAAGAGCACTGAGATTCTGCTTTTCTACCAAGTCATTTATTTATACATCTCGGTGGAGAGTGTGTGATTGGAAACTGAAAGGCACAAATCACTTGTCTTTTCCGTATGTAAAACAAGTTAACAACTTCATGTTCTGAACTCCACTGGTGAAAAGCATTACTAAACATAAAGCTGAAACAAGCAAAGCGAAAGAAAAAGGAAGCGTGCTGACAAGCGCTGGTACAAAAACATTAGCAAATTCAGTACTTCACTCATACCTAAGCTTCTATATTATCCAGAAGATAAATTCCATGTTATCCCTTTACATGTCTTCATTAGCATTAGCCAAATAATGAGTCACAGCTTATGGAAAGAATTTTAACAACACCGAAGAACCAAAAGTCACTTTTTAGACATACCAGAAATATCCAAATAATGATTCACAGCTGCTTGATGTTTTTAGGCATCCCGTAAGATCATAACCTAGTCTAGAGCAAAGTACTTAATGATCTTTTAGAATCAAATATGCAAATACAATATTTCAAAAGTTCTTATAACAACAATTCAGGGACTTACTTGTATGCTACAAGTCTTGCACTTCACAATCAGCAATAAATAAGAAAGGCTTGGTAACATTAAGTATGGGAAAGATAACTTTTTGATCTTTTTTGTTTGTACTTCTCAGATTTTTTATTTGATAAAGAAACCAAAACCACCTACACATTCATCCGCTAAAGAATTTCAGAAAAAATACATAAAGGTATGGTAAAGTGTGACCTTCTTTCCCCTATAAACAAGAAGGACGAATATAAACAGAGTCTATTAAACATTGGAGAACTCCAAAATCACAATTATTGTTCTATTTCCACCTAGAACAACAACATTAGAGGAAAATAAATAGTCAGATTAGGCTGATATAATGAACTGGTTAACTAGTCAGAAACATATTGATCTCACAAGCGGCACCTAAAATCACAACTAATAACAGTCCTTCAATAAAACTACAGATAGTGGTTTAAAGAGCATAACACGCTATCCCACAACAAGAGCAATCCATAAAGATTTTCAATTGTCAATACCATCAACCAAACAACACAATATATAGTTGAAATTCAAATTGATGCGAAAGAATCAACTAGGAGAAGGCAGCACAGATATCAATAGAAACTAAAAGGCTCACTCTGTAAAAGCAGCCTTTTCCACAATGTTTTCCAAGGTTTACAACAACATACCCAGTGTAATCCCACAAAGTGGGAGTATAATACAAGTGGGGGCAGAGGAGGCTGATGTGTATGCAGCCTTACTCCTACCTTTGTGAAGCATATCAAAAATCAAGTATGTAAAGCAAATACAGTACCAAAGAAACCATGTTGAAAACAATTAAGAAGAGAACAAGTAGCGACAACAAATAACAAGATAACAAAAGCAATCCATCTAGTTTTTCCAATTGTCAATACCATGACCCAAACAACACAACATATTAGAGTTTTATCCCCCCAATGTGAGACTTCTAGACACGAATCTGGATTTAGTCGGGGCCAATGCTGTTACCGGACACTAGGTGGGAACCATAAAAAGATTCAATTTTTTTATTTGTGAACCTTTTCAGAAACATAGGGTCCAGGATTGAGAAGGACTGAGATGAGATGATTGCCGTGAAACTCTTGGCAAGGGAAAAATCCAAATAAAGATTACGGGAATTTGACATAATATGTGGTAGCATCTGCATCATGTTACATTCATCACTCTAGTTTACGTGAAACGGGATCAGGCAGCCTAAGTTCATTCCTAATGAGGATCTCTTTGTCGCTTTTTTCTTTTTCCGTTTCTCGTTTCTTATAAATCGAATAGGGTAGTTCGTAAAGATGGAAATCCTAAGCTTAATGCGACCTGTTACTACAACGGTCTACGAGAGCTTACTTGAGTTCTATAGAAACTTCAGTTTGTTCCAAAAAATTTCTTTTGCCTCCTTTGTGATCTAATTATATTATTATACCATATTTGCTTCTCTTTCCTTGAGTTGGCTGTATTTTTCCAGAGATTAACACTATACTCTTTTCTCTAGGCCACTGACAGTGATAAAGACACAAAAGTAAAGAGCATAGTCTGTCAAAATTGTGATGGAAACGGTAAGTGATTGATGCATATTTGGTGAATTTTGGATTCTCACTCGTTATTAATGATAAGGTTCAGCGGACTTCTCTTAACAAACACTCTCATTCTGTTTCGTGTTCCAAGTAACTAATATTTCTTAACATTGTATTGTGCCTTTCTGTTTAGTGTATGTTCATGGCATTGTAGCAATGGAGATGATATTCAATTCACTTACATGCTAACCGTTGCATAGGTCCAGTGAGAATTACGATGCATCCGAGGGAAAAGTATCTAGTTCTAAGACTTTTGCTAATGCTGCAGTCTTACTGGCTCATCATGGTGTTACATACTTAGATTTGCTATTGTGGTTCTTTTTCTTGTTTATACTCATTACAGTATCGAATTCCCGATTCGTCAGAAGTAGATAGATACATATTGATTACAGAGACCAGAAATAATCCAATATCAACTTGGATTTAGTTCAGAACTTTCCGTTTCTTAAACGCTGTATCACTCTCAGGTGCAGTGGCGTGCTCACAATGTAAAGGCGCTGGGGTTAACTCTGTTGATCATTTCAATGGACGGTTTAAAGCCGGTGGACTATGTTGGCTGTGCAGGTAGTTGTACAATCACTTGCGCTTTTGGTGATTATGGTTTCATACTAATAGTCATAGTATTTCTCCTGTAGTTTCTTGTCCTTCGATTTCTATTATTATCTACTGTCTCTTGTACATTAAATATCGCACTATTTTGTTGTAGTTACTGTTCCTTTTTTTTTCCAGAACGCTTTGCATACTTTCTTAGTATTTGTCATAATTTCTCACTACCATTATTTCCTTTTCGATATGTTTTTCCTTGAGCCGAGGGTCTATCAGTGTCACGACCCGAGACTAGGCCCCGGACGTAACGGGCAACTCAGACCAAGGAGGCCTGAGTTAACCCCTTAGCATACATTAACAAGCACATTCAATAAATAAAGAATTTGCGGAAAAAGGACCCATTTAAGAACATCATTTGAAATATAGTTAAGAATTAACCAAGTTTTGGGAATAAAATGTTTAAACAACTACATAGGTCCACGAAGCCTCTAACATAAGAATGAAATACTAATGCCAGGACATGACCCCGACAATACCATAACTGAAAATCAGAGTAAAATAAAGATGCAATCGCCTTCCGAAAGAATGGAGGGCTCACCACTTGCTTATCAAAATCCCGAATATCCTAGTGCTGCACAGAACCACGAGGAAAGGTCTCTGAACCTGCATCATGAAAAGATGCAGCGTCCGAGGACGGTCAGTACGGCGAGTACTGGCATGCAACCCAGGGGAAGGGATATCACAGTTTATAAAGCAAGTCATAAAAATATAATACATATCATAAACATAAAAGATGGGGCAGTTTCCAAATCACCAATATGAAATTTACATGAATACATTACTTCTGGACTAGATGGTATCACCGACATTTATTTCACCACGGGCTATGTGAGTCCGATCACAACTCGACCGGCAGAGCCTCCAATCCAAGTTTGTCGCAAGGATTTGGAGCGTCACAATATAAATTCACCTCATAACTGCATACAGCTGACAAGTCAATCATACAGTAAAGATCCCCCTTCGACTCAGATGGTAGATCCCCGATCGACTCATACCCGTGTCGGCAAAACACGGTTTCAGGTGTTGAGCCCCGTTCGACTCACACTTTCTCGGTTAACCATCTAATCCTCTTAAGCCCATATTTTAACATTTCAAACATTTAACAAAATCAGTCATTTTGGGACTCTTAACATTCTTAAGGCACACGTGGGTTGGTATCGTCATACCAAGACTTGCAAGTCGCACTTATCATCTTATGCCTTCATCATTTATACATCAATAGTCCCGTATTTAAGGATCTTAAACTTGTTTAACACATAGGTCCCTCAAAGTTAAAATCTTACTAATTATCAAGTAATCATTTCAAAGACCGAGGGATTTTAGAAGATCCTTTTTCCTTCCTTCAAAAAAACCCATATTTAGATATTACAATCAACTTTCGAAGGAAACATACAAAGAGCTTCAAATCTGCCCCAATTTCAATAATCCGTAAAGAAGGTTATGCTTCAAACCATAGCTTTAAAATAACAATTAGATACGGATAACTTCATAGAAAAACATTTAGAAGTTTCAAGCAAACTCTTCCTTTCGAAACCCTTCAACCATTTTTATACAATACTAACATAGATGTCGTAGTAAGTAGTAGAAAACACAATCCTTATGAGTATAGTTGAAAGTGGATCGTTCAACATACCTTTTCACAGAGAAAGCTTACGAAACGCTTGAGTTTTGCTTTAGAACCTTGAACCCTAGGCACCTTTTGCTTCAAGAACTTTGAGGAGAGAAGTAACGCTCTTTCTTGATTTTTATTCGTGCCTTAGGAGGTTTGGGAATATTTAGAATGAGTGGGGGATGAATCTTGGATGAGAAAAGGACCAAAATACCCTCAAATAGCTTAAGAAGAGGCAATTCCCGTAGTAATACCCTAGAGGTCCTATTTATAGGCAATTCCAATTAAAATCCGGATTGGTTTAGGAAGAAAAACGGGTCAGAAAATGGTCGCCAAAACGGTCTGTTTTGGCTACAAATGGACCCCGTTTTCGAAAGCGTTTTAAGTTACGGAAATTTTGAGTTTCTGTCTCCAGAAACGGTTGGGAAAACGGACTGTTTTCCTAGAAAACGGACCGTTTTCTCTTCCTTTTTAACTCCCAAAATTCGACGGTCTTCTGGACAAACAGATGTCTTCTCGGTAAACTGATCATAACATTTTACTCCGGACTCGGATTAATGCATGGTTAGCGGCGTTGGAAAGAAAACTCGAAGACCTTTAATTTGGTGGGATATAAGCCACCTAACTCTTTATATTCTAGTAGTAATGATCGTTTGAAGATGACCCAAGTTAGAAAGTTATACAAAAACTTAGTCGGTAGAGAAGCTTTTAACTTAACTTGTGCTAGAGGTTCTTTAAGACCTTGATTCATGCCCAACACTCTTCCCCTACATAGTGTTTAACCATAACACCTAGTTATAAGGGAATCTTTCCGGGTTCAGATCTAATTACACGCGAAAAATGATTGGAATCCTAGCTCGAAAGTTTGGGGTGTTACAATCAGAACTCTCTACCTCCCAAGGTAGGGGTAAGGTCTGCGTATACTCTACCCTCTCTAGACCCCACTAGTGAGATTACGCGGCGTATGTTGTTGGTTTCATATAGATATTCAGTTCCTAAGCAAGTTGACAAAAATGCTGCAATGCCATATTTTCATGTTTGCACTTTTTTTGTATTCAGTAGGTAAAAAAGATATGTTATGTGGTGACTGCAATGGTGCTGGATTTCTTGGTGGATTTATGAGTATGTTCGGTGAGTAGACTTCAGATGCACTGGTCTCGGGTAGACTCGGAGGTAGGTTCAGAGGCAGATTCAGAATCTAAACTTGATGAGTTCAATTTCTAAAATTCTCAGTATTGAACTCATTGTACTTTTGACATTATGAGCTCATAATTTGATAGTATTTGTTAAAACTTTAGTGTGTATTTTCGCATAATTCATGTTTCGTGTAAAAAATATTGAGTTTGTTTGAATCTACAGAAGTAATGCTCCATCCGGCCCTAGGTAGGTTGTCGCCATAGACGCCAAGAGAAACACAAAGCAGTATTTGATAAGTAGAGTTGCATTATCATTTTCCTCTTCCAATTTCACATGATCAAGAGTTTTTGAACTTAATGTTGGGATTTGGAAACAATTAAGAGAAAAGGTATAAAAACATCTTCATCGTTAGTTCAATCGAGGGTCTATCGGAGACAACCTCTCTACCTTTTCAAAGTAGGGGTAAGGCCTACATATGCTCTACCCTTCGCATCCGGGACTCCAACTGTGAGGTTACACCGAGTTTGTTATTGTTGTTGTATAAAAAGATCATTGTAGACGTTTTTCTCTAAACTAGTGGAAGAAGCTTTGCACTCAGAAATTATTGTTATATGACAAAGAAACTACATTTTGGCCAGCTTATTTGCTAACCAAGGTCAGAAAAGAGATAACTAAAAAATCTCCCTAAGTAGGATTCGAACTTACGACTAATCGGTTAACAGCCGACTGCTCTATCATTGAGCTACTGAGGAACAACAGACTTAATGTTGGAAGCCGAGTCTCGTTCTTTAATCTATGACCGAAGAAAAATGAGTTCGTTACCCTTTATTTACGTACACCGGGAGGAAGAGTTACGATAGCAAGTGTTTAAACCAAGTTAGAGAATTTTCTGACAGTGTTTTGCGCACATGAGAAATGGACCAAAAGTGACTAATGCCTTTACTAAAATATCTAGATAGTAAAACTTAGAGCGAAAGGTTAAAAACACACCTAAAGTATTTCGATATGTTGAGTTTCAAATTATTAGTTGTGTGAGTTTCCTACCTGAATTATCACCATCATGAATGACATTCGATTCAATGATCTGCTTAACATGCAGCCTTTTAGTAGGCATGTTTACCATGGTTCTTATAGGGCCCTTCTTACCCCTGGACATGACGATGACAACAACAATCTCTTGAAACAAACTCATTTTATGTTCTTTCTCTGTTATTTTATTTTTCAACTCCTACTCTTGAATTCGAGTTTAGTCATTTCAGTTCACTTAGAATCTTGGACCTGAGTCCCACAAGGATTGATATTTCCCCCCATACTATAGCTCATTTGGTTGAAGTACCTAGAATTGAACGGGGATTTTGTTATACCTCCAGAAATATGCACGTTACGGGATCTGCAAACATTCATAGTTTGAGTGAATTCCTCAACATGTCTCAAAAGCACTTAATATTTCGAGAATAATAGTCTCAAAAGCACTTACTATTTGTTTCTAAAAGCTTGGTCAAACACCTCAACTTTCTAAAACAAGCACCTTCTTTTTGAAAAAAAAACTTTTGGCTTCTTAAAAGCTTGTCCAGATAGGCTATAAGTCGATGCCGGTGATCGGTTTCGAACCTGTCAACTCTCTTCTAAATATTTTTCATCTCCAACTTAGAAATCTCTGTAAGTCGATGCCGGTGATCGGTTTAGTATCTTTCTTTTAGTTAGGACCAAAAGTGAACCCTTTTTGCAAAGATAAAGGACCATTTATGTTCAACATTATATTAAAGGGAGCTAAGTGAACCTACTATTTAAAGTTAAGGGACTATTTACGCTGTTTTCTCAAGATAAATTGTGCAGATATCATTTCAGCCACTCAAATGTTATCTTGGTTAGGTACTATATCTTTTGTTCTTTACACATTTGTTTATTGTTACACATATTCTCTTTTCTTCTATCCTTTTCTCAAATATCTCTTGCAGTGATTTTGAAGCTGTATTATTTATCTGCCATTGAAAGGTTAGTTTCCGTTAATTAAACTTTTATAGCAAAACAACACTTGTAGTGGCTTATCAATGTATTATTTAGCTATGTTGCTCAAACTCTTCAAAAATACCCCCGATTAGGTGTCGGATCCTCCAAAAGTTGTACATTTTTTGAGGATCTGACACGGATGTGACAACTTTTTTAAAGATTCCTAGGAACATAGATATATAGTAGACTTCTATATGTTTCAGTAGATCCAAACATCATCCTAAGAAAATATTATCTAAGTAGGGAAGGCGGAGCCAGGAGTTTTAGTCTATGCGTTTTGAACCACAATCTTTTTTGCTTACTGGGAGTTGAATTAGTTTTACACATTAAATGAGCTAAAGCTACTGAGTTTTGCCGAATCCATAGTTTTAAGGCTGGCTCTACCCCTGTAAGTAAGGACCATTTAGTACCTCCCTGATGTTTTCTTATATCTGCGATGAAATTCTAATTCCCTTCTTGATCATTTATGTGATCAAAAGTGAATCGGATTTCACTGTGATAAAGAAATGGACCTTAGGACTAACTCAACCACAAACTCTAGCTGAAAAGGTGATGATTGCCAAGACCATATAGATGATAGATAAAAACAGATTTGAGAGATATATAGATCTATAAGTGTAAAGACGATAGAGTAGAGAAAGAGGCAGTATACGTGAAAAAGAGTTGATTGACGGAATGATTACAAAGCTGCCGAATCCGTAGCTTTAAGGCTGGCTTTGTCCCTGTAAGTGCAACTTGCTGGGCTCCCCAAAAATTTGTAAGTTGGTCAGCAATTGAGTTAGCCTCCCTGTGACAATGATTAACAAGAAATGGACCATTTAAAGAGTCCCTCCGATTTGGGACTCAACACACTGTTACCATGATTAAGTTAATGCCTGTCTGTTTTGCAAATTTGCAAATCATGTTATATGAAACGCCATTGACCTCTTGCAACCTGCAGCTTTCAGGTCATAATCACAAAGGACAAAAACGGGAATACAGTAGATATGGCTCATGCAAGTGTGGCTTCGCTTATGAGAACAATAGAATCGCTCTTGACATGCAATTCACCAATGCAATCTCTAATCTGTGATCACAGAGAAGAATTTTACGCTCTTAAAGAAAAAGTTAGTTCCCTGGAAGTATTTCTCAAGAACTTTGAGAAAAACAATGTTTCTGGGGAAATGACAGATTTGGAAGTACGGATAAAAGAAGTTGCAAATATTGTTGAACACACAATTCAACTAAGAGTAACTGAAGCTGTATTGGCAAATGATGAAATTCTGAGTGAAAAGGCACATGAGAGGTTTTCTGATGGCCTGCAACAAGTAGCAGAGGACATTGATCATGTCTGGAAAGAGTCAACAAAGATTCAAGACAAAGGCAAACAAGCATCAAAGGAATCATTCGTTCAAGATTTTTCAAGTTCAGCAAATGACATTCTGAATGTTAAGAACGATATGGTTGGACGTGATGATCAGACGAAACGGTTGTTAGAAGATCTGACTAGAGGCTACTCTGATGAACTCAAAGTCATCCCGATTGTCGGGATGGGAGGCATAGGCAAAACAACCTTAGCGAAAAAAGTTTACAATGAGGCGTTCATTCGTTCTCATTTTGATTTTTGTGCCTGGGCTACTGTATCTCAACAGCACAATGTAAAGGAAATTTTGCTGAGCCTTTTGCGTTCGACAAAGGGTGACACATTTGACATGGACGATGAGGCAGAGCTAGCTGACATGCTACAAAAGAGTTTAAAGCGTAAGAGATATTTAATTGTATTGGATGACATGTGGAAAATTGAAGCATGGGATGACGTGAGACTATGCTTTCCAAGTGAAAAGAATAACAATGGGAGTCGAATACTGTTGACGACCCGTAACAATGAAGTAGCTTGTTATGCTGGTACAGAGAATCTTTCTTTGCGGATGAGCTTCATGGATCAAGATGAGAGTTGGAAGCTTTTTAAAAGTGCAGCATTTGCAGATGATGCTTCATCTGAGTTTGAGACTATTGGGAAGCAAATTGCAGAGGGATGTCACGGGTTACCACTAACTATTGTCGTGGTTGCTGGGCTTCTCAAATCTAAAAGGACAATAGAAGATTGGAAAAGTGTTGCAAAAGATGTCAAGTCGTTTGTCAAAAATGATCCTGATGAACAATGTTCAAATTTGCTTGGGTTGAGTTACAATCACTTGACTAGCGATCTAAAGACATGTCTTCTGTATTTCGGAATTTTTCCGGAAGACAGTGAGATTCCAGTGAAGAAGTTGATGAGATTTTGGATGGCTGAGGGGTTCCTGAATTTGGAAAAAGACTTGGAAGGTGAGGCCGAGAAGTGTTTACAAGATCTTATCAACAGATGTCTAGTTCTCGTCAGCGAGAAAAATGAAGATGAAACAAAAATTAGATCATGTAAGGTTCATGATCTAATATATGACCTGTGCTTGAGAGAAGTTCAAAGGGGAAACCTTTTTATCATGAACGACATTGTGTTTGAAAAATCAGATTGTGAGCCAACTCATGTTCCTTCAGTATGCCAATCTCTCAATAGGCATAAAATGCAGCCGTTTAAGCGTTGGACTGGTGATGAAATTCGTTATTTTCCCTATGGTGTTTATAGGACCCTTCTTACCCCTGGACATCATCAGTTGACAGATGGTGACAACAACAATCTTTTGGAACGAACCCGTTCTATTTTCTTTTCTGGTCGTTATTCTTCATCTTTTATTCTCATATCAGAGCTTATTCATTTCAAATGCCTCAAAGTCTTGGACTTGAGTCACATAGAGATTGATAGTTTCCCTCTACAGATACTAAGCCTCATCTGGTTGAGGTACCTATCAATGTTCGACCATGGGAATTTAGACATACCTCCAGAAATTTGCAGGTTATGGAATCTGCAGACATTCATTGTTAAAGGGTTTGGTTATTCTCGTATAACTTTTCCTGAGCAAATTTGGGGACTAATGCAATTAAGGCATCTCGAATTTAATGGAAGATTGTATTTGCCAAATCGCCCAAGAGGATCTGTTGAGAAAGGGAGACACTTGGATTTTTCAAATATACAAACTATTTCTTACTTGTCTCAAAGTTGTTGCACAGAGGAGGTTTTTACAGGGATTCAGAATGTTAAAAAATTAGGAATCAAAGGAAATTTTCAAAATTTTGGATTTGTCAACAATCTTGTCCATCTGCAGCAACTTGAAACATTGAGTTTAAATATTTTGTATTTAGAGACCATTCCAAGTGCAAAATATTTTCCTGCAACACTGAAGAAGTTAAAGTTGCGAGCAACTTGTCTAAGTTGGTCGTATTTGGACATCATAGCTGAGTTGCCTAACCTTGAGGTGCTGAAGCTGATTTATACTGCTTGTCATGGCGAAGAATGGAATCCAATTGTTGGGGGATTTACTCGATTGAAGATTTTGCTAATTGAAAATAATTATCTCGAGTACTGGAAAGCCACAGATAACAATTTTCCTGTCCTTGAGCGCCTCGTGATTAGATGGTGCCATCATTTGAAAGAGATACCTATTGAGTTTGCAGATATCCACTCACTACAATTGATTCAGTTAGATAAGTGTCTTCCCGAACTCGAGGAGTCTGCTGCACGAATTCAACAAGAACAAGAAAACCTCGGAAACAAAGCCGTGGATGTTCGTACGTCCAATACACTCTCAATGTAAGTATATATTTATCAAGGTTATATTCTCTTTCTCAAATTCTATGGGATCTTAGGAGAGAGAATTTGGATTACATAAACAAAAAATATATAAATATTTCGAAAAAATGGAGTACTGCCTAAAGCAATGTGAGTTAAAGTGTCTATATGGAAACCGGCTGTAAACTCCTTTTCTGGTGTAGATCCCCTTCCTTATGAATCAGTTCCCCGGAGGAATGAGTGCTCCGAATGTCTTTTCTCTCTTTCGGTCGAGTGAGTCACGTGCGTTCAAGGGCCTATTCTACCCTTACCGAATTCATTCTATTGAAGCGTAACGTACTTCTGACGAAAAGCACATTCCAAAATAAGTAGATTTTAAAAATTCGGCCAAACTAAGCTATTAGTTTTCCAACAAGCCTTTGATCTATAGTTGGATCAAGAAGTAGTTTATCAAATGGTAAGAACTCCAACCTGTCCGATGGTTCTTAGGCCAAATACCATTTACAAGCACCACTTTTATACCTTCAACTAAAGTTTCTATGAGATTGGACAGCCCCATAGTTAAGCAGCAACAACTTTGAGAGTTGAATAATGATGTAACACTTGAATTATAATCAAGTTCTTATACACCATAGACAGAATTAAAGGGAAAGAAATACAACTATTCACAGCAATTTGAACTTTCGACCATCCAATGTACAAGTTAAAAAGGAAACAACACGCAAAGTTGTGCATCAAGAGAATATCAAACGGAGGATGGCCCCGGAGAACTTGAATGACTTCTCTGTCTCTTCCAGACAATGATTCTTCTCCTCTCTAGTCCAGTTCTGAGCAAAAGAATCGATGAAAATGGATCATGTTAAGTCGTTAACCATCAATGGAACGAGTTAGGTGAAAGAATGATTATAGTTTTAAAAAGTTGAAAACTTGTAAAGAGGGGATGCTAAGGGTTTTACTTCTGCAACTTTGTTCAGCTTATCCCTAACATTCTGCAGCAGCTGAGAAAGGTCACCGTCCCATTTGTAGAATTCCAGCTCTTTCTTATCGAGTATCTTTTCAGCTACCTATAAAGCAGGAAGAGCCAAGATTTGGTCGACAACTTTTAACATTCGTAGCTCTAAGAAGGAAAAAAACTATGCAATAGGGCGACAACAACTACCACAGTTCTAGTCTAACAAAGGAATTTGTATCGACAGTTTAGGAATTTGTATCGACAGTCCGATGGTTCTTAGGCCAAATACCATTTACAAGCACCACTTTTATACCTTCAACTAAAGTTTCTATGAGATTGGACAGCCCCATAGTTAAGCAGCAACAACTTTGAGAGCTGAATAATGATGTAACACTTGAATTATAATCAAGTTCTTATACACCATAGACAGAATTAAAGGGAAAGAAATACAACTATTCACAGCACTTTGAGTTTTCGACCATCCAATGTACAAGTTAAAAAGGAAACAACACGCAAAGTTGTGCATCAAGAGAATATCAAACGGAGGATGGCCCCGGAGAACTTGAATGACTTCTCCGTCTCTTCCAGGCAATGATTCTTCTCCTCTCTAGTCCAGTTCTGAGCAAAAGAATCAATGGAAACGAGTTACGTGAAAGAATATGATTATAGTTTTAAAAAAGTTGAAAACTTGTAAAGAGGGGATGCTAAGGAGTTTACTTCTGCAACTTTGTTCAGCTTATCCCTAACATTCTGCAGCAGCTGAGAAAGGTCACCGTCCCATTTGTAGAATTCCAGCTCTTTCTTATCGAGTATCTTTTCAGCTACCTATAAAGCAGGAAGAGCCAAGATTTGGTCGACAACTTTTAACATTCGTAGCTCTAAGAAGGAAAAAGACTATGCAATAGGGCGACAACTACTACCCCAGTTCTAGTCTAACAAAGGAATTTGTATCGACAGTTTAGGAATTTGTATCGACAGTTCTAGTCTAACAAAAGACTATTGTCCACCCTCACATCCATGTTGAAAGGCAATTCAACTGGAGAACAGAAAACAGGATATGAGTTTCCTCGGATGGTGGTGTCAAGTCTAGCTTGCGCGCACTTTGGCTATTCCACCAAGTACTTGCTACTAACTTTTCATTCATGTACCACTATTTAAGAACTAGTTTTTATAATTTCTATGTATTTAATCTTTTTATTCTTTTTTCTTTTTAACCTAAAACTGACTTATACAAAAGGATTTATGCAAATTCTCAGACTTTTGAGTTTTTTCTTGCATTTTAATTAATTCAATAATAATAATAATAATAATAATCTACCACTATTAAATTTGAAACAGATTTAATTAAATATAAAAGAACTAAAGACTAATAGTAATTGGTATTGATCTTAACGTTTCATCAAATGAAAACATCCAATTTATTACTCCGTTGTTTCTTATAATTAACCCATGCATTAATTGATTCAGTCACTTCATATTCTCCACTAATGTCTAAACACTCTCATATGTATATGATTGGAGAAGCTACAAAGAAACCACACTGCCAAAAATGCTTTTTTGAAGATGTTTTTGATCTAATATATATATATGGAGCAGTCAACACAATATACATATCACTAGGACCAAAGCACAAGAGGCTGAAGAAGGAAGCAGATGAAGACATGAGAGTACAGAAAGTTGATGAGCAAATTAAGATAAGCTGATGGAGAGAGCTTTATGATCAACCGTGGATTATTATTATTATTACATGTAGTTATACATAGATGCATGAATTCATTAAACTAGCTCAAAATTGACAAACTCTCATAAAATGGTAATTGTGGAATCTGTCCTAAGTAGCCTTGTAAAGTTTTGTTTGACAAGTTTTTGAGTGTGGTCTCTATTGGAAATTCAAATATTTCTTTTAAAGTACCAAACATGGATTCCCTAATTTCACTTGGAACATTATCATATATTGCTTCAAAGCAACCATATTCTTGCAAAGCTTGAAAAACTTGAGCTTTTGTTGAGTCACATTGTGCACTGCCTGGTATTAGCTCTGCCTTGGAAAAAAATATAGTGGGAATTTTCAATTCTTTGGATGCCATTATTGATGAAATTTTGACAAAAAAACTATACATGGGAACTGATATTTATAGTGCTCCCTCTAAATATTAGTATGTGCATTAAGATTTAAATGTACGAATCTGAATACACATTTAAATATTAAAATATTGTATAAACATCTAAATACAGATCTATTAATTGGTGAACTTTTATCTTTGTTGAAATTCATGAATAAACATCTTAATGATATTAAGACAACTTTATTACAGATCGTAATCATTCAGATCTATTCAAACTCATTTGGTGGTTGTAACATAAAAAACCCCATTTAATGGTTATGATATGAATGATTAAGATGAAAATTTGAAAAATAAACAAGACTTAATGACTGAGTTCTGAATGATTAAGATTAATAACTCGTGCAAACAAGTGAGGTCCTAGTTTGACTAGGCACAAAATTTAAGAAAATAAGGGAGACATTTGAATCTTATGATAAATTAAAGATGTATGTAATGAATTAAATTGTCTTTTGAATCTTGTGATTTAAAACATGTCATGCATGTAGAATGTTGAAATTAAGGAGTTACCAAATATAGAAGGAGACGTTCTTTATTAAATATTCTCTCTGTCTCATATTAATTGTTCACATTACTAAAAATAGTTGTCCCAAATTACTTATCAATTTGCAAAATCAAGATATAATCAATTAATTTTCTTTCATTTTACCCTTACAATTAATTCATTTTGAAAGTGTAAATAAATTTGTAAAGTTTCAAAAAAAAAATCTTAAAGGATAACCTAGTAAAACTATCCTTCTTATTTATGATTTCTTAAGAAGCGTGTAAAGAAGAAAGTGAATAACTAATATAAGGCGGAGGGAGTAGATTAAAAGGAAAGTAAGACAAGAAATCATAAACTTAAAATTCTGAATTCGTCTTTAATATTAAGATCACAAGATTCAAATATTTTACAACCATATAAATAATACGACAGGTTTAATATCACAAATTTTAAAACTTTGTGTCAATTCAATTTATTTCATATTAAAACAAAGAGAGTAAATTTCAGCTTATTGAGAAGCACAAACTGCCACTTTTTGGAATCTTTAAAATAAATTTATTCTATGTATAAAAGGTTATGATTCATCACATGGCCAACTTGAAATCTTGAAAAGAGGAGCCTCTTTTGATAACAACAAGAAAAAGTTGTTGGGGTCTAATATGATAATGTAAGTTATTGGTAACAACAGATAATGTCTTTTTTAAATTAATTTATACACAATTTGGCTCAAACACTATTGTTATTTGAGGAGAAAAAAAGGTACACTTTATTGTTATTTTATACTCCGTCCGTTTTAAATTGATTGACCTATTTTGACTTGGCACGAAGTTTAAGAAAATAAAAAAGACGTTTGAATCTTGTGATCTTAAATTAAAGATATGTCAAATGTAACCTTTTAATCTTGTCATCTTAAATATGTCACGTGAAAATAAATATTTATTTTTATTTATTCAATTTGAAAAACTAAGAAATAATTTATCACGTAGTTTTTAATAAACAATTACTGTGCTTGATAAAAAGTGTTTTCTCTTTGACCAGGACCAAAAGTGCACCCTCTTAGCAGAGATCTGCTGCACGAATTCAACAAGAAGTTTTTGAAATTGTGATTCTTTTATTGTTTGGAGTTAAAATGTTAGAGTTGATTTGAATTTCATAATAGCTTTTATATCATTACATAATTATTTCTACTTGTAAAATGATGTTAGAAGTTTTATTTTCTATGAGTTTCTTTAATCATGTTTTAAATTTTTGAAAATTGTTAATGTATTTTTTTTATAATTTTTGAGTTATTATAGTATTTTACAATATTATATATTAAAAAATTAAAGATCCATGGGGCTTACGCCCCGCGGGTTACGCCTCGTCCCATACTAAGTAAAACGCCTTGTCTTACGCCCCCGCCTTTTAAAACACTGATATTTCTAATTTTTGTTGCTTTGTTATAGGAACACACAAGAGTGAGAAGGCTTGAGCTCGTCCTAATTAGTGTATCTTGGATTCTTGTAGCAGATTTGGGAAAAAGAACACAAGGAGAGGACGAGCAACAGGAGTATTCAATCGGTTTCAGTTCAATATGAGAGTTTGATTCGATAAATTGACTGCAATATATTCTAGCTTGTTAATTCTTATTGTGGTGTACTTTTCCTCCTTAATGGAGTAATTTATATTGCGGGAGCTGGATGATGATTTAATTTAAACTTTAGTTTCTTGGTTTAATACTTATTGTGTATGTTTGACGGTATATTCCTTGGGATTAACTCAATTATATATGAGAGAAGTAATAAGGTCGATTTCTTGATTGATCCCTATAATCTATTTATTCGAAAAAAGAATAAAAGGAACAATATGGTTGGACTTGATGATCAAAAGGAACGATTGTTAGAACATCTGACTAGAGAAAAGTAGAGTGCAGCAGTTAGGGTCTATTATCCCGAGTTTCAAGGTTGCCGTTGGCCCAAAGAGTTGGCTCCAAACGAATCTCTCGGTCATAGAAAAGTTCATCATTAAGGAATGATTATCTCACAACTAGTTTTTTCCGCGAAAGCACTTTTGACACCTTGGCCAAGCACAAATTGCTGGTCTCATATTGACAAGAGTGCTTTTCATATTAATTAGCTAGGCACAAACTGCTAGTCTCCAAAAATAATTTTTTTTCAAAAAACACTTCTGACGAAAAGCACATTCCAAAATAAGTAGATTTTAAAAATTCGGCCAAACTAAGCTATTAGTTTTCCAAATGGTAAGAACTCCAACCTGTCCGATGTTTCTTAGGCCAATTATGATACGACAGAAACCACTTTTGTACCTTCAACTAAGTTTCTATGAGATTGGACAGCCCCATAGTTGAGCAGTAACAACTTTGAGAGTTGAATAATGATGTAACACTTGAATTATAATCAAGTTCTCATACGACTATTCACAGCAATTTGAGCTTTCGACCATCCAATGTACAAGTTAAAAAAGAAACAACACGCAAAGTTGCGCATCAAGAGAATATCAAACGGAGGATGGCCCCGGAGAACTTGAATGACTTCTCTGTCTCTTCCAGACAATGATTCTTCTCCTCTCTAGTCCAGTTCTGAATAAAAGAATCGATGAAAATGGATCATGTTAAGTCGTTAACCATCAACGGAACGAGTCAGGTGAGAAAAACGCTAATAGTTCAAAAAAAGTTGAAAACTTGCGCACACCTCAGCTATCCTACCGAGTGCCTGCTACCTCCCACCAACACATTTACCAGTAACTCTGCCCTCTAAGGCTTAGGCAAATGGAAACAAATCACCTAATGTTTTTTGTCTTCCACTTGAATTTGAACCTGATACTTCATGGTTCTCCTCCCACCTCATTGACCACTAAGGGCTCGTTTGGTTGGGAAACAAGTTATCCCATGATTGTTATCTCACCCTCAAAGTGGGATAAAAATAATACTACAATCTCGGGATAACTAATCCGGAATAAGTTATCCCGTGAATTTATCACAACCAAACATGGGATAAATTCATCCTAAAATTAATCCCGAGATTAGCTATCCCTTATACTTTTACCAAATGATCCCTAAGCGTCTATTTTATTTTTTCTATTTTATTATTACTAACATAATAATACTTGTTAAGTTGTTATATGTCCCACTGAATAAAAAATAAAAATATTTTTTGCAAATTTTATTTTTTCTATTTTATTATTACTAACATAATAATACTTGTTAAGTTGTTATATGTCCCACTGAATAAAAAATAAAAATATTTTTTGCAAAATAAATTAGTCAGTCTTGATAATTGAGTCATATTCACTTTATGAGTCAAAAAGATTTCCTTTCTTTTCTTTGAATAACTTTAGTGCTCCTAAGCTGGAGATTTGTTTTGATTCTCCATCCTTATCATATTATATTTTATTGACTTATTTACTCCATCAAAAATTAGTGGCAGGCAGCTTGCAAAATTTATGAAATGCGGTCTTTTTTAAAAATATAAATCAGATAAATCTCTACATAATCATCTTTAACTTTATTTTAAGAATATAAATTCTATAATTGGGGTCGAGGTAGAGTGTATGCATCCTTACCCTTACCTTGTAGAGGTCGAGATGTTATTTTCGAAGGACCCTCGGCTCAACTACAACAAATCAAAGTACTTATGAAAAAAGAAAAAAACGGCTATGAAGAATTAGGAATCAATGGAGATGAGGATGACTATGAATGTTTTTTACCATAGTGATCATTCCAAGTGCAAAATATTTTCCAGCAACGTTCAAGAAGTTAAAGTTGTTCGAAACTTATCTAATATTGTGTAATACTGAACTCGAGGCATCGGCTGCACGAATTCAACAAGAATAAATCGACCTCGTAAACAACCCAATGGATGTTCGTATTTCCAATACATTTATTCCATGTAAGTCTATATGTATCAAGGTTACACTCTGTTCTCATTTTCACAAGTCATGTCATACAGTTGTTACGAGTAAATTTCATGGGTAGTATTAATTAACTTAAAATAATATTATGTTAAAAGGGGAAAGAAGTCTATAAATTAATTAAACAAAATAATATATTAATAAAGAGTAAGTAAGTGAAAATGTAATTATTTTACATTAATGATAAATAGATTTAAAGATCTTTTTTTATGGCTTACTTTTTTTTTAATTTATGTTAATTTAGTAGGTAGATCAGTTTGTTAAATATATAGAAAAAAAGTCATTTTTTAGCTAAATAGTGGACTGAAACTACTCAAAAGTACATTTAAGAAACATTTTGAACATACCCTCAAACATAAGGGTTCTGTTCAACTAATATGTTTTTAACTTTTATATTCCTATTTTATTATTAACATAACTTGTCTTATGTCTCACTGAATAAAAAATAAATTAGTTGGTGCAAAGGTTCTTTTGATAATTGGTCATTCAAATAATGTGTCAAATAATTTCCTTTTTTAAATCCAATCATTGGAATGAAGGACCAGTACTTTCTGGATTGTCTTAGTTTTTCTTTTCTTTTAGTCAAGTTTATCTGACTCCAGCGCTTGAATTTAAGAACTTTAATTAAGGATATAGGAATCTCATCTATCCCACGATATTCCTTGGGCGTTCTTGGGCTTCTAGAATGGAGATTTGTTGAGATTTTCCACCCTTTATCATATTATATTTTCTTGACTTATTACCATCAAGTTTGATTTTGGAAAAAGTGGATGTATATGCGGTAGAAAAGATACGTCAATCTATTGAAATATGGTATGCTACAAGGCAATATTTGATACAAGAAAGGAAAGGATGATTACCGACCCTTTTAATCCAGTTCATATAATGTCTTTTACGGAAATGCATCTCAGACCGAAACATAATTAATGGCAGGTAAGACAGCTAATGTGAACACATAATTTGTCATTTGTAATGGTTGGTATACCAAACATTGTCCTCTTTTTATTAATATATATATTTAACCAGCCATCTTACTTTGTCTTCTCACATCTTTCTTTGACTTATTAATTTAAGTTGCTAGAATACCAACATGGTTTATAATATATTAACACCCATGTGGGAGCATTTCTTCATAATTGTTCAGCATTACATAGGGACCAAAGTAAACCTACTATTTAAAGTTAAGGGACTATTTAGGCTGTTTTCCTCAAGATATAAATTCTGCAGATATTGTCATTTCTTCTATACTTTTCTCAAATATCTCTTGGAGTGATTTTGCAGCTGTAGTGAAAGGTTAGTTTCCCTTAATTACTCTGTCATATGATTAAACTTTTATAGCAAAATAACACTTGGAGTGGCTTATCAATGTATAATTTAGCTCTTTGCACTATATATAGCTATGTTGCTCAAACTCTTCAAAAATACCACCGATTAGGTGTCGGATCCTCCTAAAGTTGTGCATTTTTTGAGGATCTGACACGGATGTGACAATTTTTTTAAAGATTCCTAGGAACATAGATATATAGTAGACTTCTATATGTTTCAGTAGATCCAAACATCATCCTAAGAAAATATTACCTAAGTAGGGAAGGCGGAGCCAGGAGTTTTAGTCTATGCGTTTTGAACCAGAATCTTTTTTGCTTACTGGGAGTTAAATGAGCTAAAGATACTGAGTTTTTCCGAATCCGTAGATTTAAGGCTGGATCTGCCCCTGTAAGTAAGGACCATTTAGCGCCGGCTTCGCTGCTGCATACTACAGTGCAACTTGTTGGTCAGCAATTAAGTTAGCCTCTCTGTGACAATGATTATTGCCTTAAATGCTCATTTGTTGTACCTCCCTGACGAAAAGTGAATGAGATTTCACTGTAATAAAGAAATGGACCTTAGGCCTATAAAGAAGCCAAATGATCCTTAACCCACCGATTTGGGACTCAACTCACTGTTACCCTGTGATAGCCATGATTAAGTTAATGCCTGTCTGTTTTACAAATTTGCAAATATGAAATGCCATTCACCTCTTGCAACCTGCAGCTTTCAGGTCATAATCGCAAAGGACAAAAACGAGAATTTAGAAGATATGGCTCATGCAAGTGTGGCTTCTCTTATGAGGACAATAGAATCACTCTTGACATCCAATTCACCAATGCAATCTCTAATCTGTGATCACAGAGAAGAATTTTGCGCTCTTCATGAAAAAGTTAGTTCCCTGGAAATATTTCTCAAGAAGTTTGAGAAAAACAATGTTGCTAGGGAAATGACAGATTTGGAAGTACAGATAAAAGAAGTTGCAAATACTGTTGAGTACACAATTCAACTGAGACTAACAGAAATTGTAATGGCAAAAAATAAAAGCCAAAATAAACGGACACGTCGAAAGTTTCGTCACAGCCTGCAACAAGTAGCAGAGGACATTGATCGTATCTGGAAAGAGTCAACAAAGATTCAAGACAAAGGCAAACAAGCATCAAAGGAATCGTTGGTCCAAGATTTTTCAAGTTCAGCAAATGACATTCTGAATGTTAAGAATGATATAGTTGGACGTGATGATCAAAGGGAAAGGTTGTTAGAAGATCTGACTAGAGGCTACTCTAGTGAACCCAAAGTCATCCCGATCATCGGGATGGGGGGCATTGGTAAAACAACTTTAGCAATAGAAGTTTACAATGATGCGCTCATTCGTTCTCATTTTGATGTTTGTGCCTGGGCTAGTGTATCTCAACAGCCCAATGTAAAGGAAATCTTGTTGAGCCTTCTGCGTTCTACAAAGGGTGACACATTTGTCATGGACGATGAGGCAGAGCTAGCTGACATGCTACAAAAGAGTTTAAAAGGAAAGAGGTACTTAATTGTCATGGATGACATCTGGAGTAGCGAAGTTTGGGATGACGTGAGACAATGCTTTCCAAGTCAGAAGAACGGGAGTAGAATACTGTTGACTACCCGTAACAATGAAGTGGCTTGCTATGCTGATAAAGAGAATCTTTCTTTGCAGATGGGTCTCATGAGTCCAGTTGAGAGTTGGAACCTTTTTAAAAGTGCAGCATCTGCAAATGAAGCATTACCATATGAGTTCGAGACTGTTGGGAAGAAAATTGCAGAGGAATGTCACGGGTTACCACTAACTATTGTCGTGGTTGTTGGGCTTCTCAAATCTAAAAGCACAATAGAAGATTGGGAAAGTGTTGCAAAAGATGTCAAGTCGTTTGTCAAAAATGATCCTGATGAACAATGTTCAAATGTGCTTGGGCTGAGTTACAATCACTTGACTAGCGATCTAAAGACATGTCTTTTGTATTTTGGAATTTTTCCGGAAGATAGTGAGATTCCAGTGAAGAATTTGGTGAGATTATGGGTGGCTGAGGGGTTCCTGAATTTGGAAGGTGAGGCTGAGAAGTGTTTACAAGATCTTATCGACAGATGTCTAGTTCTCGTCAGCAAGAAAAGTCTAGATGAAACAAAGATTAGATCATGTAAGGTTCATGATCTAATATATGACCTGTGCTTGAGAGAAGTTAAAAGGGGAAACCTTTTTATCATGAACGACATTCTGTTTGAAGAATCAGATGAAAAAAAAGCTCGAATCCATGATTTTGTATTTGATTGTGATCCAAATCACGTTCCTTCAGAATGCGAATCACTCAGTAGGCATAAAATGCAGCCCTTTAAGCGGTGGATTGGTGAGGAAATTGATGATTTTCCCTATGGTGTTTATAGGGCCCTTCTTACCCCTAGATATCATCAGTTGACAGATGAAGACAACAACAATCTTTTGGAACGAACCCGTTCTATTTTCTTTTCTGGTCGTGATTCTTCAACTTTTATTTTCAAATCAGAGCTTATTCATTTCAAATTACTCAAAATCTTGGACTTGAGTGACATAATGTTTGGTAGTTTCCCTCTACAGATACTAAGTCTCATCTGGTTGAGGTACCTATCATTGGGCAGCTATGGGAATTTAGTCATACCTCCAGAAATTTGCAGGTTATGGAATCTGCAGACATTCATTGTTACAGGGTACGTTCTATCAGATATAACTTTTCCTGAGCAAATTTGGGGACTAATGCAATTAAGGCATCTCGAATATAATGGAAGATTGTATTTGCCAAATCGCCCAAGTGGATCTGTTGACAAAGGGAGACGCTTGGATTTTTCAAATATACAAACTATTTCTTACTTGTCTCTACGTTGTTGCACAGAGGAGGTTTTTTCAGGGATTCGGAATGTTAAAAAATTAGGGATCAAGGGAGATGAGGACTTCTCAACATTTGGACTTCTCAACAATCTTGTCCATCTGCAGCAACTTGAAACATTGCATTTAAATATTGTGTATTTAAAGACCATTCCAAGTGCAAAAGTTTTTCCAGTAACACTCAAGAAGTTAAAATTGCGAGCAACTAATATAAGTTGGTCGTACTTTGACATCATAGCTGAGTTGCCTAACCTTGAGGTGCTGAAGCTGAGGGATTATGCTTGTGATGGCGAAGAATGGCATCCAATTGTTGGGGGATTTAATCGATTGAAGCTTTTGCTAATTGAATTTAATGATCTCAAGTACTGGAAAGCCACAAATGACAATTTTCCTATCCTTGAGCGCCTCGTGCTTAGAATTTGCAATAATTTGAAAGAGATACCCATTGAATTTGCAGAAATTCACACACTACAACTGATTGAGTTATATCGGTGTCTTCCCGAACTTGGGAAATCTGCTGAACGAATTCAAAAAGAACAAGAAGACATCGGAAACGAACCCGTGGATGTTCGTATCATAAAACAATTCAGGTGCGTACTAACCATATTTTTATGATGGATTATTTAGTAATAAAAAAAAAGAATTTATTTCTTTTACAAAAAGTGGGCCAACCCAAAAGAAAAGAAAAAGAAAAATTTACTCAAATAGCAGCTCATATAACCTCTAGATTCAAATTAGCCATACTTTATTTTGATAACCTCATTATAAACAACTTCCACGAGTTATTTACTTTGAGTAATTGTAGAATTTTGATTTATAGGATATTTTTTGGGTATTTGGTACATAGACATTAAATATTCAATGTATAATCATCGTATAATTAATGTATAGTATTTAATCATGTATAAAAAATACTTTCCTACAACTACAGAAAGTTCATAATTACGATATGGCCACACTATTTTATGGCTATTTTTTGTATATTAATTTTAGGGCTACAAAAAGTTATAAGCATTTTAGGCTTGGCGATATAAGTTTTTTTCCCAAAAGGAAATGTAGATAGCTAGAGAGAGTTTTCAAATCTTCAAGTATCTACAATATAAACTCTTACACCTCTATTTATAATTTTACATAAATAGAGAAAAGAAAAGGAAGAGAGTAAAGAAAGAAAAGGAGAAGAGAAAGAAAAAATTAGGAATTTCATCCCAAAAAAAAATAGGAATTTTGACTTACTTTAAAAATTAAGAGGAATAAACTCCTAAGGGTTTTTGAATATTTTAAATCCATTTTTGTGTAGGTTTTGGTGATCCGGAGATCCAAGAGCATAGTTCTGCTTCATCGGGAAGAGTGCTTGAGTTGCGAATTTGAGGTAAGCAAGACTTTAAGTTTTGGTACTTGCTTCTCAAACCTGCTTTGAAAATATGTTTTATCTGCCTGGTCCATGCATTGGGACAAGCATGTGTTTGGCAGAATTGGTGGTCTTTGATTAGCCGTAGATATGTTATTTTTGTGAAGAATACTTAAAATTATTTAATAAGTGATCTGTGGTGTGGCGTAGTCTTGTACCATGGCGTTAGGGCGTTAGATCTCCTTCCTTCGCTGTCGTGATAGGGTTACTAGGGGATTACATAGCTGTCGCAGTACCTTACATGCTGTCGTAGTATACTTTTGGGGCATTATATATGCTGTCGTGGACTTGTCAAGGTGCTAGATTGATCTCCTTCACTGCCGTTTCTGACAAGTCCTGGGAGTGGATTGAGTTGAGATATGTAGTGTCTTTGTTGAACATTTGTTTGGACCTTATTGAGTATTATATAATGAAATATATTTTTATGCATATCATTTATGTGTTTGTTGTGTGGTTATATTTGTTGGGAAAGGCAAGGCACTAACAAAGAATGCACAACAGGGTAGCAGCGGAAGAATACCCAAGTCTAAACTTTCCCTTTCAATTTGAACCAAGAGAAGACAAACAAACCAAGCACAATGGTAATAAGGCAGCAAGTATATCAACCAAAAGAAATACGACAAGTCAAAATAAACCAATCACACGAGACACCAAGATTTACGTGGAAAACCCCTTCGGTGTGAAGAGTAAAAACCACGGGACCAAAACCTCCACTATAATCACCAAGAGTTACAATAATGTTCTCCAAAATGGCCACCAAAGAAGTGCCAACAAACGAGCAACACTACATAAATCACAACACCAAAAACAAGAGAATAAAAGGAGCAAAAGCACCGAAAAACGCAGCTACTGTTCACGGATGCAAAACTGGAGCTACGGGATACCAAATCCAACTCTGTCAGTTTCTAATCAAAGATTGAGATGAGAGGAACAAGCTGTCCAAAAATCAGATCAATCGGATAAGAAACGAAGCGGGAATCGCAATTTGAAGTTGGCAATTTAGGGCTGAAATTGGGTGCGAAAATCTGCTCTTTCTCTCTATGTGTGGCTGCTGAAAAATATTATGTGGATTATGAAATAAGACCTAAAAAAGGTCTATATATATGCCCCATAGAATTGGGCCTATGGGCAAAAGTGGGTTGGTCTAAATTGAGCTTTATTTATCCACATAGGAAGGGAAAAAGACCCATAACCCCAACAATTCTCCCCCTCACGACTATGTGGAGGAGACCGCCATCCCGGCGATCATGCAACAATCTTCAAATTTCCATCTTGGCAAAGCTTTAGTCATCATATCGGAACCATTATCATCCGTATGAATCTTCTCAAGTTCAAGCAACTTAGAATCCAACACATCTCGAATCCAATGGTATCTCACATCAATGTGTTTAGACCGACCATGGAATGTAGAATTCTTGCCAAGATGTATAGCACTTTGACTGTCGCAATAAAGCACATACCTCTCTTGAGCACAACCAAGTTCCCCCAAGAATCTCTTCATCCAGAGCAACTCTTTACAAGCTTCAACGGCAGCAATAAGCTCAGCTTCTGTAGTAGATAGAGCAACACATTTTTGCAACCTAGATTGCCAAGACACAGCTCCCCCTGCAAAAGTAACCAAGTACCCTGAAGTAGACTTGCGAGTATCAACATCACCAGCCATGTCTGAATCAGTATAACCATAAAGAATAGGCTTCCCTGTACCAAAACACAAACTCAGACTAGAAGTGCCACAAAGATATCTCATGATCCACTTCACAGCATTCCAATGTTCTCTTCCCGGATTAGAAAGAAAACGGCTAACAATACCAACAGCATGAGCAATATCTGGTCTTGTACAAATCATTGCATACATTAAACTACCAACAGCTGAAGCATAAGGAACTTTCTTCATATCTTCCTTCTCATCATCACTGGAAGGACACTCTTTCGTGCTCAACTTGAAGTGCATAGCTAAAGGTGTACTGACAACCTTAACATTATTCATGTTGAACCTTCGAAGTACTTTCTGAATGTACTTCTCCTGTGATAACCACAACTTCTTGGCCTTTCTGTCACGGACAATCTGCATGCCAAGAATCTGCCTTGCTGGTCCTAAGTCTTTCATAGCAAAAGACTTACTCAACTCTTGCTTCAACTTTTGAATCCTGCAAGCATTATAACCAACAAAAAGCATGTCATCAACATAAAGCAACACAATAATAAAGTCACCATCAGAGAATTTTTGCACAAAAACACAATGATCTGAAGAAGTCTTCTTGAAGCCCTGCTGACTCATAAAAGAACCAAACTTCATGTACCACTGTCTAGGAGCTTGTTTCAAGCCATACAAGCTCTTCTTCAATTTGCAAACATAATTCTCTTTTCCCTTGACTTCAAAACCTTCCGGCTGCTCCATATAAATTTCTTCATCTAAGTCACCATGGAGAAAAGCAGTTTTAACATCCATTTGTTCAATCTCTAAATCTAGACTTGCGGCTAAGCCTAGAACAACACGAATGGATGACATCTTCACAACTGGAGAGAATATCTCATCAAAATCAACTCCCTTTTTCTGGTTAAAACCCTTCACAACTAATCTAGCTTTGTACCGTGGAACTGGATTGCCATCTTCATGTTTCACCCTGAAAACCCACCTGTTTTTTAAAGCTTTTCTGTCTTTAGGTAACTTAACCAAATCAAAAGTATGATTATCATGTAAGGATTTAATCTCATCTTCCATAGCATCAAACCATCTTTCTTTTTCTTCACTATCCATGGCTTCATCAAGACTCTCAGGTTCTCCCCCATCAGTCAAGAGTACATACTCATTGGGAGAATAACGAGATGAAGGTAGTTTCTCTCTAGTAGATCTTCTGAGAGAACTCTCTGGAGCATCAATAGCAGCTGGTTGCTGGCCAACCACATCCTCTTGCACTGGAGCGTCAACAACATCCTGGTCATTCTGAACATGATCATCATCTTCATTATCAACTTGATTTTCATTATTATGAAGATTTTCTTCAGGTGCAGTAGTCAAAGGAACTGGATCAATATCAACTAGGCTCTCACTACTCTGAGAATCAACCTTCTCAGTTTTGTCAAAATCTTCAATTGTTTGGTCTTCAAAAAACACAACATCACGGCTTCTAACAAGTTTCTTCTCAACTGGATCATAGAAACGATAGCCAAATTCATCTTGACCATAACCAATGAAGATACACTGTCTAGTTTTAACATCCAGCTTTGACCTTTCATCCTTAGGAACATGAACAAAAGCTTTACACCCAAAGACTCTAAGATGATCATAAGAAACATTCTTACCAGACCAAACTCTGTCAGGGACATCACCATTCAAAGCAACAGCAGGAGATAAATTGATAACATAAGCAGCAGTATTAAGTGCTTCTGCCCAAAAGGAATCTGGCAGCTTAGCATCTGAAAGCATACATCTAACTCTCTCAACTAGAGTTCTGTTCATCCTCTCTGCTAAACCATTTAACTGAGGAGTCTTTGGAGGAGTTTTCTGATGCCGAATACCCTTCACTCTACAATATTTATCAAAAGGACCAATATACTCACCACCATTATCTGAGCGGATGCATTTCAATTTCTTCCCTGTCTGTCTCTCAACCAAGGCCTGAAAACCCTTGAACACATCAAGTACCTGATCCTTGGACTTCAAAGGAAATACCCAGAGTTTGCGAGAATGATCATCAATAAAAGTCACAAAGTAAAGTGCATCACCATGAGACCTTACCTTAAAAGGACCACACAAATCAGAATGTACCAACTCCAGCAAATCAAGCTTTCTTGAAGGCGGATGACTCTGAAAGGAAACTCTTTTCTGTTTACCGGCTAAGCAATGAACACATTTCTTCAACTTTGCTTGTTTCACTCCAGAAAGTAAATTTTTCTTAGCCAAATTGTCAATCCCCTTCTCACTCATATGACTTAGCCTTCTATGCCATAATTCTGATGAAGTATCATTCTCCACCAAGTTTACTAAGCCTCTAGAGATGGAGCCCTGAAATACGTACAAGTTAGACAACTTGTCACCACGAGCCACAACCATTGAACCTCTAGTAAGCTTCCACTGGCCAGCACCAAGGGTGTTAACATAACCCTCATCATCAAGGTTCCCCACAGAGATCAAATTCAGGCGAACATCTGGAGCATGCTTGACATTGTTGAGAACTAATCTCGAACCATTGTTACTTTCTAAGCAAACTGTTCCAATGCCAAGAACTTCAACTTCATCATTATTACCCATCTTCAACATCCCAAAATTACCTGGAGTATAAGAAGAAAATAATTCTTTCTTGGGCGTGACATGAGAAGTAGCACCAGAATCCACAAACCAGCTAGACTCATCACGAACAAGATTAATGGCATTCTCACCACAAGCAACAAGAAGATCATCATTAGCAACAACAGCAACACGATTCTCATTATCGCCTTCTTTCTTTTGTCGTCTCATATCTCTCTTGTGCTTGTGACAATATTTCATGATATGTCCATTCTTGTGGCAATAGTCACATGTAACATTCTTGTATCTGGACTTTGACTTGCTTCTACTTGTACCTCTATCATTCTGACCTCTGAACTTATTTCTCCCCCTATCTTCAGTAACCAAAACATCGGAGTGTGAAGCTGAAGAAGATGAGGCCTGTGATCTTCTTCTCATCTCTTCATTCAAGACACCACTCTTAGCATATTCCATAGTTACAACACCACTGGGAGCAGAATTAGTCAAAGAAACTCGAAGAGTCTCCCAAGAGTCTGGCAGAGTATTGAGAAGCCAAAGTCCCTGAATTTCTTCATCAAACTTTACACTCATTCCGGACAGCTGGTCAAGGACACCCTGAAAATCATTTATATGATCAGAAATAGGACTACCCTCTTTGTACCTGATATTTATCAATTGTTTCAGCAGGAACAACTTGTTGTTGCCAGTCTTCGAAGCATAAAGTGTCTCAAGCTTATCCCACAAACTTCTGGCATGTGTCTCATTCACAATATGATTTCTAACATTATCTTCAACCCATTGTCTGATATAGCCACAAACCTGCAGATGCTCAAATTCCCAATCCTCATCATTCATAGATTCAGGTTTGTTAGAAGCAAACACAGGTAAGTGCATCTTCTTGACAAATAGAAGATCTTTCATCTTGCCTTTCCAAGTATGATAATTACTACCATTCAAACACACCATCTTGCTCATATTTGCCTCCATCATTCAAATTGACTATCAACAACAACCAATGCTCTGATACCACTTTGTTGGGAAAGGCAAGGCACTAACAAAGAATGCACAACAGGGTAGCAGCGGAAGAATACCCAAGTCTAAACTGATACAATATTTCCTAACACTTGTTGCAGGGTAATAAAGTGGCGGATATGCGTTTGCCTTTGAAGTTTTTTCTTTTATAATGACCAAATAATTGTTGACATGACATGATTGTAAATGGGAGATTTTGTATGGGGATATCTCTAATTTTTGTTGTTTTATTAGAGGGACACACAAGAGTGAGAAGGCTTGAGCTCGTCCTAATTAGGGTATCTTGAATTCTTGGAGCAGCTTTTGGGAAAAAGAACACAAGGAGAGGACGAGCAACAAGAGTATTCAATCGGTTTCAATTCAATATGAGAGTTTGATTCGATAAATTGATTGTAATGTCTTCTAGTTTGTTAATTCTTATTGTGGTGTACTTTTCCTCCTTCATGGAGTAATTTATATTGTGGGAACTGGATGATGATTTAATTTAAACTTTAGTTTCTTGGTTTAATACTTATTGTTTTAAGGTATATTCCTTGGGATCAACTCAAGCATATTTGAGAGAAGTAATGTCATCGTGTTCTTGAATAGATTCCTATGGTCTATTTATTCGAAAGAAGAAATTAGGAAAAGACATAAGTACCCTCAACCTATGACCGAAATACACCTTTCATTTTCGGTGGCAGGGGTATAGTGCTCTTCCTAATATGTTGATTGAAAAAGCCACTTAAAGAGAAATTTACTGACTGGAACCTACAAGCATTCATTGTTTGAGGGAGTTTCTCTAATATCTGTAAGGATTCAGTCTCGTTTTGACGTTCGTGCTTGGGCTACTATATCTAAAGATTACAATGTGAGAGAAATCCTGCTAAGTCTTCTTCAATCTATAATCAAAATTGATGACAGAGTCTATAGCGGAGATGAGGCAGAGCTAGCAGACCTACTACAGAAAAAAATGAAGCATAAAAGGTATCTTACTATCATGGACGACATATGGAGCTATAAAGCATGGGATGACACGAGACAATGTTTTCCATATGACAATAATGGTAGTCGAATATTGTTGACTGTCCGTCATACTGAGGTAGCTATTTATGCTAGCTCAAGTAATCTTTCTTTAAAGATGCGCTTCATGAATTCAGATGAGAGTTGGAACCCTTTTAAAGTAAGGTGTTTGCAAATGAAAGATTCCCACATGAATTAGAGCCTATAGGGGAGCAAATTGCAAACAAATGTCAAGGGTTACCACTAAGAATTGTCGTGGTTGCTGGGCTTCTGTCCAAATCTAATAGAATAAAAGAAGAATGGGAGAACGTTGCTGAGAATATCACGTCATTTGTAACGAAAGATCCTGATGAACTATGTCTATGTGTGCTCGGATTGAGTTACAACTACTTGCCTAATGACTTAAATGCATGTCTTCTGTATTTTGGAGCATTTCCGGAAGAAGTGAAATTTCAGTGAAGAGATTGGTGAGATTATGGATTGTTGAAGGGTTCTTGAAGTTGGAGAGAGACTTGATAGAAGAGGCTGAAAACCGTTTTCAGGATCTCGTGGATAGATGTCTAGTTTTAGTTAGCCAAAAAAGTGCGGATGGAAGAAAAATCAAAACATGTAGGGTTCATGACCTGGTCCATGAGTTGTGCTTGAGAGAAGCACAACTCCAATTTTGTTTGTCAGAAATGACTACTTATCTGATGAAATGAAACTCGTTCCTCCTGCAGGCTGTCGATGGATTAGCATACAAGAAAAGCAACAAACTGGTGTTGATGTTCAGTATGAGCATGGTTTTAGGCCCCTTTCACTTAAAAATCATCGGTCGATAAGGATGCCCGCCTATGATGATTTTCAGGCTTCTTTTGCTGGAAAACATCAGAGAACTATGTTGCGGAAAATATTTGTGAACGCTTGCTGCTCCAGAACATGGATGGGCTGATTTCCTTGTGTTTGAGTTCAACCGAAAGAGGGAGAGCAAGTAGAATTATTTTCCATAACTGATTTGGATCTGTATTTACTCATTGTTTGATTCTACCTCCTCCTATACTTATCCCAGCAGCTGAAAAATATAATGATAACACGGTATAATAATTCACAGTTTTACCATGGTAATTTAGCAATAATCTTTACCCTGCTAGATACAAATGTTGCCAGATTCCTTTTTCCTTATCCTAATTATTTCTCGAAAGTCTATGAATAAAACACACTTCCGGATATCATCAAAATCGTATTCAACAGTATGTTCTTTTCCTTATTGCTCTGATATGCAATATGTGAGCCTAGGGTCTTTCGAAAACAACCTCTCTGCCTCCACCAAGGTAGGGGTAGGATACCGGTTGACTATCTATTTTATAAATGTTGCCACTGGTTTTATTTAAGTATTGATAATGATATTATTGACATTATCAACAATCTGACCTATGATTTCATTGACTTATTAATCTCAAAAATCTCTTTCAATCCCAGCTAATGTGAAGGTGACATATAACCAACATGGTTTATAACATATTATAGTAACACCCATTTGGTAATAATATATTATTTCCTTTATTATTGAATTTGTTATATTGCATACATCATTTCAGCAACTCAGAGGTATGACATTTTCCTTTGTTTTCTCAAAATTTCTTTCTTGGTTATTATATACTATATGTTCTTTAAGTTATTCGTTCATTTGTCGATTGCTATTCGTATTTTGTGTTCTTTCTCCTAATATTTGTTGCAGTTGTTTTGCAGTCGCTTGCTACCATTCAGCACTCCGGTTTTCTGTATCTGACATTGAAAGGTTAGTTAATTAGTCTTCATTCATGTCATTTTAGAACAACATACCCTGTGTAATCCCACAAGTGGGGTATGGGGAGGATAGGATGTACGCAGACCTTACCCCTGCTTTTGTGGGGTAGAGAGGTTGTTTCTGCTAAGACCCTCGGCTCGACATTCATGTCATTTTATTTTAATTCAAAAGAAAAAGAACACTTGAAACATTTTATTATCTAAGTTTTAGCTAGATCCTTTTAGGGAAATCCATATAGGTGATGAGAAAATTAACGATTTGCGATTTGAGATTGTTTGACTTCTGATTCTAGTTCATCCTTATTCTTTTCATTTGTTTTTTTTTTCTTTTTAAGTACTAGGAAATCATACATCAAAACACTTGCAATTCACCTTCGAAAATCAAACATACACATTATTTTACCTCACTAGGGATGGTATGCAATTGGAGACTAAAACAACATCCCTGCATGATCATTTTGACATGATATGTTTCAAGTTTCATCTGAGACGAGAAGGTCGGGTTACTACTATTTGATTTGCACTGAAGTCAAACAGTAGCGAAATTTTTGAGGGTGAAGGATAGATAGCTTCTTCTTCTTTACCTTTCAAGGTAGGGGTGAGCTATGTTGCTCGGACTCTCCAAAAATATTGTGGGATGTGTGTTGGATCCTCCAATAGAAGTGCATTTTTGGAGGATCCGACACGGGTGCGGCAATAATTTCAGAGAGTCCGAGCAACATTGGGGTAAGGTCCGTGTACATACTACTCTCCCCATACCCCACTTCTGGGATTACACTGGGTATGTTGTTGTTGAGGATAGATAGTTTTAAATCAATTTTCACGAACAAAGTTTCCTTCTGTCTATTAATAACCTGGAAATATGGTTACCAGATGCTGCTAAAGATTATTTTTTCCCTAATCTTTACCAAATTCCAAGGATTATAGAAAAAAGATTGTATGAAAAATCATGTGGTAAAATTGATGATCTAGACATGAAGTTTATGCAATTTCTATAAAAAGGTAACGCGAAAAAAAGTTCACTTTGATGATGAATGGACCTTTCTCTCTGTTTTAGCCTCAATTGCAACTTTGCTGATCATGTTATTGATCCCCTCTTGCAACTTGCAGATAGATATGGCTCATGCAAGTGTGGCTTCTCTTATGAGAACAATGGAATC
This sequence comes from Jaltomata sinuosa, assembly GCA_003996215.1. Lineage (NCBI taxonomy): Eukaryota > Viridiplantae > Streptophyta > Magnoliopsida > Solanales > Solanaceae > Jaltomata > Jaltomata sinuosa. Next base: position 6,837 of record QJPP01002454.1, on the reverse strand, counting down.
GCTCTTGACATCCAATTCACCAATGCAATCTATAATCTGTGATCGCAGAGAAGAAGTTTGCGCTCTTTATGCAAAAGTTAGTTCCCTGGAAGTATTTCTCAAGAAGTTTGAGAAAAACAATGTTTCCGGGGAAATGACGGATTTTGAAGTAGAGGTAAAAGAAGTTGCAAATGCTGTTGAATACACAATTCAACTAAGAGTAACTGAATTTGTAAGAGAAAAAAATAAAATCATCCAAGGAATCATTGGCTCAAGATTTTTCTCGAATATATGGACACGTCGAAAGTTTCGTCAAAGCCTGCAACAAGTAGCAGAGGACATTGATCGTGTCTGGAAAGAGTCAACAAAGATTCAAGACAAAGGCAAACAAGCGTCAAAGGAATCATTCGTTCAAGGTTTTTCAAGTTCAACAAAAGATATTCTGAATGTTAAGAACAATATGGTTGGACGTGATGATCAAAGGGAACGATTGTTAGAAGATCTGACTAGAAGCAACTCTCGTGAACTCAAAGTCATCCCGATTGTCGGGATGGGAGGCATAGGTAAAACAACCTTAGCGAAAGAAGTTTACAATGATCAATCAATTCTGTCCCGTTTTGATATTTGTGCCTGGGCTACTATATCTCAACAACATAATGTAAAGGATATCTTGCTAAGCCTTCTACATTCTACGATCAAAATGGATGTCACAGATAAGATGAAAGATAAGGCAGATCTAGCAGACATACTGCGTAAAAGTTTAATAGGCAAGAGGTACTTAATAGTCATGGATGACATTTGGAGTAGTAAAGCGTGGTATGACGTGAGACGATGCTTTCCAAGGGAAAACAATGGGAGTGGGATATTGTTGACAACCCGTAACAATGAAGTGGCTTGTGATGCTGATACAGAGAATCTTTCTTTGCAGATGGACTTCATGGATCAATATGAGAGGTGGAACCTTTTTAAAAGTGCAGCATTTGCAAACGAAGCATTACGATCTGAGTTTGAGACTATTGGGAAGCAAATCGCAGAGAAATGTCACGGGTTACCACTAGCCATTGTCGTGGTTGCTGGGCTTCTCAAATCTAAAAGGGAAATAGAAGATTGGGAAAGTGTTGCAAGAGATGTCAAGTCATTTGTCACAAATGATCCCGATGAACAATGTTCACATGTGCTTGGGTTGAGTTACAATCAATTGACCAGCGATCTAAAAACATGTCTTCTGTATTTCGGAATTTTTCCGGAAGATAGTGAGATTCCAGTGAAGAATTTGGTGAGATTATGGATGGCTGAGGGGTTCCTGAATTTGGAAGGCGAGGCTGAGAAGTGTTTACAAGATCTTATCAACAGATGTCTTGTTCTCGTCAGCAAGAAAAGTTTAGATGAAACAAAGATTAGATCATGTAAGGTTCATGATCTAATATATGACCTGTGCTTGAGAAAAGTTCAAAGGGGAGATGTTTTTATCATGAATGATATTGTGTTTGAACAGTCAGATGCAATAAAATCTGAAAGCCATGTTGTTAGTTCAGAATGCCAAACTCTCAGTAGGCATAAAATGCAGCCCTTTAAGCACTGGACTCGTGGTGAAATTCGTCATTTTCCCTATGGTCTTTATAGGGCCCTTCTTACCCCTGGACATCATCAGTTGACAGATGATGACAACAACAATCTTTTGGAACGAACCCGTTCTATTTTCTTTTCTGGTCGTTATACTTCATCTTTTATTCTCAAATCAGAGCTTATTCATTTCAAATTACTCAAAGTCTTGGACTTGAGTCTCATTGAGATTGATATTTTCCCTCTACAGATACTAAGCCTCATCTGGTTGAGGTACCTATCATTGCTCTGCCCTTGGAGTGGGAATTTTTACATACCTCCAGAAATTTGCAGGTTATGGAATCTGCAGACATTAGTTGCTAAAGCGTATGGTCGACCATCACATATAACTTTTCCAGAGCAAATTTGGGGACTAATGCAGTTAAGGCATCTCGAACTGAAAGGAGGATTTCATTTGCCAAAACGCCCAAGCGGATCTGTTGACAAAGGGAGACACATGGGTTTTTCAAACTTACAAACTATTTCTTACTTGTCTCTATGGTGTTGCACAAAGAAGGTTATTTCGGGGATTCAGAATGTTAAAAAGTTAGGAATCAGTGGGCATGACTTTGAAAGTTCTCAAAATTTTGGACTTTTCAACAATCTTGTCCATCTGCAGCAACTTGAAACATTGAGTTTAAATATTTGGTATTTAAGGACCATTCCAAGTGCAAAATATTTTCCAGCAACACTCAAGACATTAAAGTTGAAAAATACTGATCTAAGTTGGTCGAAATTGGACATCATAGCTGAGTTGCCTAACCTTGAGGTGCTGAAGCTGATGCTTTATGCTTGTCGTGGCAAAAAATGGAATCCAATTGTTAGGGGATTTAATCGATTGAAGCTTTTGCTAATTCAAGATAATAATCTCAAGTACTGGAAAGCCACAAGTGACAATTTTCCTGTCCTTGAGCGTCTCGTCCTTAGAGATTGCCGAAATTTGAAAGAGATACCCTTTGAGTTTGCAGATATCCACTCACTACAACTGATTCAGTTATATGAGTGTTTTCCCAAACTTGGGGAATCTGCTGCACGAATTCAACAAGAACAAGAAGACATCGGAAACAAACCCGTGGATGTTCGTATCATAAAACCACGCAGGTGCGTACTCACCCTATTATTATGAAAAGGATTGATTTCTTTTAGAAAAAGTGGGTCAACCCAAAAGAAAAATTCACTCAAATAGCAGCTCATATAACCTTTAAATTCAAATTAGCCATACTTTATTTTGATAACCTCATTATAGACAACTTTCACGAGTTATTTACTTTGAGTAATTGTAGAATTTTGATTTATAGGATATATTTTTGGGTATTTGGTACATAGACATTAAATATTCAATGTATAATCATCGTATAATTAATGTATAATATTTAATCATGTATAAAATATACTTTCATACAACTACAAAAAGTTCATAATTCTGATATGACCACACGATTTTATGGCTATTTTTATATACGAGTTCTGGGACACGTGCCACGCACGTGTATCCTAAGTTACTTAGTATAAAATTTTGAATAATGTAAGGCTATTTAAATATTTCTCGAGCGATAAAAATAAAATTAAGACCAAAGTAGAAGCCTTTGAAAATGATGAATATGATATCGATCTCCTGCAAAAGTTATTAACATGAATTAGTATAATATTAACGTGAATAAAAGACTCTTTGTATTTTAAAGTAATGAGTATATAATACTTGAATTAATTAATCTATTATTGACCATGTACTTAAAATCTAACTGAAAATATGAATTTCAAGAGAATCAAATATCATCAGATTTCATCAAGGTTCTCGAAGTTAAAATATTGATATTTCACTTAGAGAGATACAACTTTTTAGATAACTTCTCTATTAATAGTGAACTAAATATTTCCACTTGAGGAAAGTGACCACTCCCCCATTTTTAATTTAGTGTAGAGGCAAAATGGTAATCCAACTTTGAACATAAGAGCTTCCCACTTTTAATATAATATGATTACTTTTTAGGGCTATAAAAAGTTGTAAGCACTTTGGGTTTGGTGATATGTTTTTTTTTCCAAAAGAAAATGTAGATAGCAAGAGAGAGTTTCTAAATCTTCAAGTGTCTATAATATAAACTCTTACGCCTCTATTTATAATTTTACATAGGGCATACAACAGGTTGTCATAAACTATGGAGGAAGATCATGGGGAGGTTATGGGAGTTAATTACTATAGTAGTGGACATCCACACTAAATACTGTACAAATCTCACACTCATGTCGTGTCGACATGGGCGTGACACTGCAAGTGAAGAGTCCGAGCAACTTAGAATAAAATTACATTTATCAAGTCATAGTAACGGGTCAAAAACATACCTTAAGTACTCGGTTATTTGAATTTCATTCCTGAGCTATCAGGTGTGTGAGTTTCCTACTTGAACTATTACCAACTATATATCAAAACACATCTCAACTATCAATTGTTCACTTTTTCTATCTAAAATATCGCCATCATTCAAGTAGGAAAAGTGACAATTGATGGTTGAAGTGTGTTTTGATAAATAGTTTGTGATAGTTCAAGTAAGAAACTCGCACACCTGATAGTTCAAGTATGAAACTCAGGATACAGAAATACTTTAGGTGTATTTTTAACCATTAACTCAAAGTGAAAACTTGTAAATTTAATTAGAATATAACCATGCAATGGCTTTGTTGTTTTCAAATAATTTCAATATTTAGTTGCCTCAGGGGTTAGCTCAATTGGAAAAGGTTGACGGACTTGTGTCTTAAGTTACACGCGTCTGAGAATTATGTCAAGTGAACAAAGTCCATCGTTTAAGTGGAGAAAAGTGGAAGGTTGGGGGAGGGGGAGGGGGTGGGGTGGGGGGGGGGCGGGGGGTGTTCTATCATCCCCGAGTTTCGAAGGCCTATGGTTGGCCCACAGAGTTGGCTCCAAACGGATTTCTCGGTCATAGAAAAATTCATCATTAAGGAATGATTATCTCACAAAAGCTGGTATTACTAATGAACTAATGTGCCTAGCTCCCTTATGCCATGTTTTAAATGTGTTGTTTCTAAATCTTGTACTTGACGCTACTGAATGTGTACTGTAAATGACTGGGTATGTTGCAGATCAACATCAGCTGTTGCTAAGCCGTTATCAGCGAGTTATGAGATCCAAGAGGATTAGTCGAGGTGCACACAAGCTGGCCCAGACGCCAATTTGTTGCCTCCAAGGAAATTGTGAATTCTGTATATTGTAATAAAGGATTTTATGCATCACTTTTGAGTTTGCAGAACTTATAAGTAATGTTACTCTTTTGAATATTTACTCATTTGCATTTTGCAACTGCATAAAATACCTAGGGTTTATAGCAAGTTTGCCAAACTTGTGGGAAGTCAAAAGTGTTTATTTTAGATAATTGAGGTATTTGGCTTAGCTTATAGGAAACAAAAAGAAGTGTTTTTGAGTAATAGCAGAAGCTGAAACAAGTGTTATTTTTTTTCACAAAGTACTTTTGGGACCTTGGTCAAGCACAAATTGATTAGTCAAGGACAAAATGCTACTCTCCAAAAATACTTCTGACGAAAAGCACTTTCCAAAATAAGCAGATTTTGAAAGTTTGTTCAAACAAGCTATCAGTTTTCCAACAAACCTTTGATCTATCGTTGGATCAAGAAGTGGTTCATCAAATGGAAAGAACATCAAACCTGTCTGATGCTTCTTAGGCCAAATACGATATATAAGCACCACATTTCAATAGAGAAAAAGAAAGAAAACGTCGGTTTTATACTTTTATACCTTCAACTAAGTTTCTATGGGGTTGGACAGCCCCATAGTTAAGCAGCAACAACTTTGAGAGTTGGATAATGATGTAACACTTGAATTATAATCAAGTTCTTATACACCATAGACAGAATTAAAGCGAAAGAAATACAACTATTCACAGCAATTTGAGCTTTCGACCATCCAATGTACAAGTTAAAAAGGAAACAAAGCGCAAAGTTCTTGTTAAACCATGAGGTATTTTGATGATTGACAAACCTATTACCAGTTCCAGGGACCCGGTACACAACCTGTTCTCAGAACCAGTCAATTGCAACAATGTGACAGTACAGGTCGCTTTCACAGACAACTGTAGTGTACTATCAGGTGTCAGCACTACTACTGGTCCCGTCCAGCGTCCAATAGAAATTGTCCAAGGTTTTTCCCTCCAAGATGACTTCATATATATTGATCCTTTACTTGGAGGAAAACCTAGATTTTGCATTTGGATCAAAAAGGACACTTCCTCTTGATAGCAAAAGCCGCCTGAAGTTTCACTCAACAACAAACAAGCATCAACCAAAGAACCAGTTGCTTAATCATGAATATGTATTTAGTTCTAGGTTGATTGTTGTATTTGTTTTGCTCTTAACATTGTAAACTCACTCCTCTCCAAGGGGCTTGTGTGAGTGGTTTTTTTTTCTATCTGTTCTCCTGTCAGGCAGATCGAAGTCTGTAGGCTAGAGTTAGCTGCAGTAACACACAATAGAGTTATTGTGGTGTGTGCTTGCAATAGAGTTATTGTAAGTGAGAGGAATTGAAAGTTTAATTCCTAGATTGCAATAGGTTGTAATCTGAAGGTTGCTCAGGTTTTAGTGAAGTGGTTGAGAAATCCTACGAGGTAGGTCGTGGTTTTACTCCCTTGAGCAAGGAGGTTTCCACGTAAACATCTTGTCTTATTTTCTTTACTGCTTTCCTGTTGTGTGTGTTGATTGTGCTTTTGTTCAATATCTGAGGACCAAGTGAGGAACCTGGTTCCTAGCTTGGTAAGTGGGTCACACAAACCTTCAGTTCTGCATCAAGAGAATATCAAACGGAGGATGGCCCCGGAGAACTTGAATGACTTCTCCGTCTCTTCCAGACAATGATTCTTCTCCTCTCTAGTCCAGTTCTGAGCAAAAGAATCGATGAAAATGGATCATGTTAAGTCGTTAACCATCAATGGAACGAATTAAGTGAAAGAATATGACTATTCTTTTAAAAAAGTTGAAAACTTGTAAGGAGGGGATGCTAAGGAGTTTACTTCTGCAACTTTGTTCAGCTTATCCCTAACATTCTGCAGCAGCTGAGAAAGGTCACCGTCCCATTTGTAGAATTCCAGCTCTTTCTTATCGAGTATCTTTTCAGCTACCTATAAAGCAGGAAGAGCCAAGAGTTGGTCGACAAGTAACCACATTTTTCTTTTAACATTCGTAGCTCTAAGAAGGAAAAAAAGTCTATGTAATAGGGTGACAACAATTTCTACC